>BQMB01002084.1:0-136088 GCA_027943415.1 Closterium sp. NIES-67
GAACGAGAACCCTCTCTAGCACTGGTGCCCCTCAGGACCGCCAGGACAAGCCACAACAGTAACCCTAGGACTAGCACCCTGCTCAACGCCCGCACCCCCAGAGCTCGTGGACCCCTGTGGCGACTGTGTCATGAGCGCAGTGTGGTCGCGGAAGAAGCAGGCCGACGAACCAGAGTCGAGCGTGCAAAGAGCGAAGCAGTGGCGGCAGCCGGCGGAGGGGCTAGCGTGGAGCCTAGGCTAAACAAGGCAGACGGACGCTTGGCACAGCAGGGGAGCCTACACTACACTCAGGTGACACACCTACTCCAGGCAACTCAGTGTAATAAGATCGGGGTACACTAGATTCATGAGCATACATGGCATGCAAGGCAGAGCAAAGCTGATCCATATCCATCTCAAAGACCGGAACACGACAGCGTACCAGACTGGGCCAGTCGGGGAGGTCCGCCGCAGGGCCGAAGCGGAGACAGAAGAGGTCGTCAAGGCGGCAGAACCAACGAGCGGCAGTGTGGCTGGGATGGACAACATACAGTGCCGCGGAGGGGGCCGGTGTGGAGCTGGTACTGGCAACCTACAAAGCCAGAGCTACCACCCGACGCCGAGCTGCGAGGGCCGACATCGTGGCCACCACCACTAGAGGCACTGGTCCATCCCTGCGGGAGGCGGCCCCACTGCTACGGCTGCTGCTGCGTCTGCTGCTGCTGCTGCTACTATTACTGCTGAGGCTGCTGCTGTTGCTGCTCCAAGGCACCAGCCCCGGTCCCCTCGTCTGAACCACCATCCCCGCCCCCACCTCCACCACCCCACCAACCCCACCACCCTTCCTCCGCCACGCCCCCCCTTGGGGCGGCGACCCCTAACCTTGCGGCCTCAGCGGCAGGGGCTATTTCAACGATAGCGGTCGAAACGCCAGAGTAGGTGCACAGGGAGGGAGCACAACCTTGAAAGATAGGGACTGCCGCAGTTCCGCTAGACTGGGTGATGCTGCGCTGGCGGGTCTCTATCTCGGAAAGGGAGGTGACAGAGGCGGTAAGTGAGGTCACCAGGGTGCTGACTAAGGAAGTGGTCGCGAGCAGTAGCAAGGCAGTCCGGGAGGCGTATGGCAATGAGGTACAGGATAGCGCAAAGCGGCGACGGGAATGCAGTGAGCTGGGCCTCAGTGCTAGCGGTGCGGTATCTAGTCTCAAGGGCGCGGAGGTGAGTGGAAAGGTCAGCGACAGTGGGGAAGGACTCAAGTTTCGGGAATAGCACGGGCAGGATCAGGCGGCCAGCAGAGGCTGTGGCGGCCGTGGAATAGCATGCAATGAACATCTTAGAATTCCTTGGCGTTCGCTACAGTGGTAAAGCGGGGACGCTCAGATAGGGGAGGGCGTGACTAATAGCAAGCTGCGCTACAGCTTTGTGCGACTCCCAGACAGCACGGGCAAGCGCAACAGTGGAATAGGTCTCACGCTCAGCAGGGGTGGGAGCATCAAGGAGGGCAACAGGCGCGGCGGGACGATGAAGCAGACCATCGACATGAACAGCCAAAGAGTACCTGTCCTGGCACTGACGTGTCAGGTGACGGCGAAGATCGACGAGCCAGGCCTCAAAGTCGATCGCATAACCCTCCGCGTCCAGGCGGAGCACAGTGTCCGCCATCCCACGACCTCAGCGGTTGACGGCGGTACATCGGCACAGAGACCCGGCGACACGGCGGTACAGCGGCACATCGTCACGACGGCATGGTGGCACGGTGCCACAGCGGCACGGTGGAACGGCGACATGGGGACATGGCGGCACAGTGAGACGGCAACACAGTGGGACCGGGGTCAGCATGAGGGAGACCGGCAAGGCAGGGGCCGGATAGTAAGGGGGGGGGGGGGGGAGGGCACGGCTAGCTGGGGGCCGGCAAGTGAGGGCCGACTATTAAGGGGCCGGCGAGCTGGGGGACGGCGAGCAAGGAGGCAAGCTAGCTTTGGGTCGGCGAGCAAGGGGCTGGGGAGCTCGGGGCCGGCTAATGAGGGGCCAGCGAGCTAGGGGGCCGGTCCGCGCAGGGCCCGCGAGCGCAGTCCAGCGAATGCGGGGCCAGCGAGCATGGGCCAGCGAGCACGGAGCCAGCAGGCGTGGACCAGCGAACGTGGGCCGAGCGAGCGCGGGGCGACGAGGGCGGGCCAGCGAGCGCGGGGCTATGAGGACGGGCCAGCGAGTGCAGGGCGACGAGGGCGAGCCTACGAGCGCGGGGCGATGAGTTGGGCCAGCGAGCACGAGGCGACAAGGTCGGGCCAGCAAGCGCAGGGCGACGAGAGCGGGCCCACTGCCGCGGGACGATGAGCTGGGCCAGCGAGCGCGGGGTTACAAGGGTGGGCCAGCGAGCGCGGGGCGACTAGGGCGGGCCTACAAGCGCGGGGCGTCGAGCGCTGGCCAGCGAGCGCGGGGCGACTAGCGGGGCCTTCAGGCTAGGACTAGGACTAGGACTAGAGCTAAGACTAGGGCTAGGACTAGGGCTAAGCGAAAGCGCGGGTGGGCGAGGAGGACTAAGCCTAGCGTGATACCATGTCAAGGTAACGAATTGACTAGGATAGGGCATACATGGTAGTTTTGTTCTAAGTGTTGTACTCTCTATGTTATGCTCCTAGCTAGCCTATAAACATATGCAAATATATGTTGACATTCGGGACATTCGCGGAACATTTTTTCTTCCAACTCTCCCACAAATCACCCTGCTGATTTCCGAAAAGTACTCCTGACCTTGACGACACCTCTGGGATAGGACGTACCGTATTCGCCTGGATAAAAGACCCATGGGTATTGTCCAATACCCCCTAAAATTTGGAGGTTTCTCTTATAAAGGGAAGGAATAGGGGGTCTTATAATTCTTCTAAACGGAACACATTTAAGCTTACTAAAAAGTGCATGTATAGTATCCTATTACCTCCTCACGTGCATATCGAGTTGTGGGCCAGCCAACTCGAAGGTTGCGAATCTGCCGCGATCATTTCGGCATGGTGCGGCTGCGTGTTTTTGTGGATGATGCGCTGTTATTGCCATTTCACTGAGTTGTAAAGCGTTGGGGGACTTCTTGTGGCAAATGACTACCGGCCATTTTAGAATTACCAATATTGATTTGTATGCTCCATTATTGTAAAATTGATACACATTTATGTCACTGTACAGCAAAGCGAATCATATAATGTAGAGGATATACAGTACAATTGTGGTTTTTGCCCTGTAACTATCTCTCAAGTAACCTGCAAGTGGCCTGCGGCACTCCCTCGTGTCGCCTGTACCTGTCTCACAAAATTTCCGCAAATATCCCCCAGCTGTCTCTTCTGAGTAGTTCGAACCTATCCCACCTTTGGTCCCTGAACTACCCTAACGCCAAAAACGGATGGGTTTTGGGACCTCACTTCTTTGTGATGTCAATCATATCCAATTTCCAATCAATCTCAAGCTTCATATGAGTTGTTCCTCCTATCAAAGTAGCGAGTTGACACAGCAGGGTCATAAGGCAGCCCACAAACTCCGCGTATTGACCACTAGGCTCGACCGGCTTGTCACGACCTAGAGCTGAGAGCATGTGATCCATTGGCATAGGGGAGGGCTGTGTGGAGGAGAACTGAAGGCCGAACCTCTGAAGGACCTGGCGCACCAAGTGTGACCGTATGAGAGTGATGGTGCGCGCTGCTTTGTCCCTGGAGATCTGCAGCCAAAGGTAGCGGCGCAACTCTCCTAAGTCAATGCAGGTGTGTCTCCTCAGCAGCTCAGCCTTCACCGAGGCCAGTGCGTCTCTCTTTGCAGTAGTAAAGACCAAGTCGTCTACGTACACTAAGATGTAGAACAGAGTCTGGCCTGAGCAAACGAAGAGCGAAGGGTCAGCAGAGGATGGGAAGAACTGCAGGTATGCTAACGTAGCACGGAGCGTGCCATGCCAGTCCTGGGGCGCATACCGCAGACTGTAAACCGGGCGCCGGAAGAACCACTCGGTCCCAGGAGGGAAAGTGCCAGAGAATCCTGGCGGGGGCGCAGGTAGATCTGCTTGTGTAGACGGCCCTGGAGAAATGCTATGGAGAAGTCAAGGGAGTGCAGCTCGTAGTCGCGCTGTGCTGCTACGTGAAGCGGCGCCCGAAGAGTGATCATCTTCGGGGTCGGGGCGAAGGTCTGGAAGAAGTCAACGCCCTCGCGCTGACTGAAGCCTCAAGCAACGTAGCGCGTTTTGAACACTAGCAGCTCTCCATGAGGGCACTTCACCTTGAAGAGCCACCAACCATCGACTATGTTCACCCCAGGTGGGGGGAACTGCGTTAACGTATGTACCGGTGGATCTCCAAGATGCCATCTTTGCGTCCATGGCGGCTATCCACTAAGAGGCCCAGAATCCTGAAGTTGCCTCAGCGTAGGTGCGAGGGGTCCGGATGTCAAGAGCATGTAGGTCACCCTCAGGGGCTAGAAGCATGGAGCAGAGAAAATCTAGCTCGTACTGCCGGTCCTCTAGGACGTCACAGCCAAGGGTAGGCGCACCCCCGACAGACGGAGGACGGGCAGGGTCTGAGACTAGAGCAGTGGCGTAGTCAAGGCGGTGGGTAGAGGCAAATTCAATGACGGCAGCGACAAGAGCGTCAAGACTGGAGACAGGAACGGACGGGTCGGTAACAAGAGAGGCGAGGACACGAGGAACTAGAGGGCGAGCAGCATGGAGAATGTCAGAGAAAGGAGGCAGGGAGATAGCGAGAAACGGAGGAGGAGGCGATAGGAGAACAGGAGCGAGAGGAGCACGATATGCGTAAGAATGGAGAGCCATAGGGTGGACACTCGGAGCGGGAGAGACAAGACGAGCACGAGAGGGACGGCGAGACCACTAGCAAGAGGGGGGCGTGGTGTTAGAAGATAAGGGAGAAGTCACAGGAGGAGAACGAGGGGGAAACGAGCCGGGGACGAGTCTGGCGGAGGGAACACAGGGCCGTAGACAGGCAGAGGAGGCGGCACCAGGGTAGGCAGATGGGCGGTCGGGAAAGGGAAGACCGAGGAGGCGAAGGGCGGACACAGGCAGCGACTGCTACTACTGCGGCTGCTGCTGCTCGCGCTCACACCAGGACCTCAAGCCGCACCACGGCCACCTCCAGGACTCGCCTCGACAACACCCCCAGAACCAGCAACCCCAGGACCAGCTTCCCCAAAACCAGCATCCCTAGCACTAGAACCCTCCTCAGAGTCAGCACCCCAGCGCAAACACCCCTGAAGCCTACGGACCCGTGCTGCAGCGGTGGCGGCAGCTGCTACGGCAACTGCTGCTGCTGTGGTGGCGGAGGAGGCACTGTGGCCGAGGGTGCAGGTGCCGCAGAAATAGACAGCTCACTAGGAGCCTCACGGCCGTTGAATTCAGCAGAATCTCCACCGGGCCAACCGAAGGAGCGGCGAGCGAACTGCAAACGGCCACAGAAAATGGGGTGCACTAGCATGGATCATGGAGGTACGAGCCACCTCCATGACCGAAACGCTGCGTCACTCAGCGACCCCATTATGACGTAGAGAGTCTGGCAGAGTGTACGACTGGGTGATGCCCTCCGCATGACACAACTGGCCAAGCCGACACGAGGCGAACTCACTGCCACGATCGGAGTGGAGACAAAGCAAGGGTTGGGCGTGGTGGACTTGAGCAACTACAAGCCACGAGATAAGAACGTCAGGTACATCGGCCTTCTGCTCCAGGGGAAACACTGTTGTGTAGTGCGAGTAGTCGTCTATGAGGACCAGAAAGTAGCAACGCGACCAAGAGACGGGGGCTGGGCCCCAGACGTCCAGGTGTAGGGTCTAAGGGGTGGGGTGCTCTAAGATGGTGTGCTCTAAGACGGGACGCTCTAAGATGGGACGCTCTAAGACGGGGCGCTCTAAGGTAGGCTAGGGTGGAAGCGTAGGACCTACCTAGCGAGATACCATATCAAAGTAGCGAGTTGACTCTAGCAGGGCATACAGGTGACATATATTAGTTTGTGTTGTACTCTCTAAGAGCACACACCTATCTAACCTATAACTATACATATAACTTTTATGTATACGTGAACACCTCCCGCTCAACCGGACTTGCTAATCATTGTAGATGTGAGTCGAAGCAGTCATCAAGTAAGGCCTCCAATGAGGCCATAGCAAATCCACAAGTGAGGGTCAAGCAGGGCGAGGGGGCAGTCGCCTGGTGAATAGAATCTGGCGAAGTTGACTGACTGCTCCTAAGGCAATGCACAGTCATGCAGTATGGGCGATAGGGCAGGAGGCATGGGAGCTCACACTATGGGCCCTCCATCTTTGGCTAAGATGATTTCTTGGAATTCGCAGGTGTTTGCCTTGCATGTGGAGGGCTTGCATCGGGGAAGACAGGGGCCACTGGCTGTTGAGAACAAGGGGCAGCAGGAAGGCCTCTGACAGTGGCTATGGCTGTGGCAGTGGCAGGTGCGATGAACTTGAGGGAGAGTGTGCTTCCTGCACGCACTGACGAACGCTCAGCTGCTGTTGATGCCTGTGTGCCTGATCAAATCCCTCCCACCCGCTCAACCGCCCACTCTGTCATGGCTGCCCCATCAGCTGGGACTGGCAACGCCCGTCCCTGGGGCTCACTCACCCATGGCAGGTGGGAGGGAGAGCAAGGGGCCAGGATGGATGGCAGGGGAGCCAAGGGCACACGGGGGGTAGGGAAGGAACCTGACAGCCCAGCGCATTGCATGCGGCAATGGACTGGACCACCTCCGTTCTACCAAACTCTGCATTGCCTCCAATGTAGCTGATGACCCTCCCAGAAATTGAACCAGCCACAGAAGTGAGTTGGGAGGGTAGCGGTGCTGAGAGCGCTGCACGTGGTTCGGCGGGGAGGGGAGCTGACAGAGGAGGGCGTTGGTGGAAGGCAGGGTCCTTGCTGAATCCCAGAAGCACGTCGTCTGGAAGGGCGCCCTCCGACCTCACGTGGCCCCACGCCACGCTTCTCTTTTGCTTCAGCTGCCGATGCTCTTCCAGAAGTAGGTCATCCAGAAGGGCTCCCTTCGACCCCATGCAAGGCCACACCCCCCACTGATACTTGCTCCTCTTCCCTCCCTGCTGTACATAATGGACATCCAGGGACTGTGAACGCCGCATCATGCAAAGGGGCAACCCATTGTCAACTCCACCCAGCAGCAATTGGTCCGCCGGAAGCTAAATGCGGTCCTCTCTCGGCCGCTTCAAGGACAAGGTGTGGGCCGCAGGGGTAGCACGCATGGAAGCAGTCATCACAACATGGTATTCAGCAGTGGCTCTGGAGACAGCCGCGGCAACAGAGCGAGCAGCTGCATGGGAAGCAAAATTGGGGCTGATGGCGGCAGCATTGGAGGGAGCAGTAGGGATGAAAACAACAGAATTGGAGGGAGCAGCAGGGATGAAAGCAGACGAGAGGTCGGCTTGAACTGTTGCTTGGGCGGTACGGCGGCGGGCATTGGGTGGGAGGAAGACGCTCGTGCACTCATCACATGACGCCCGCCAAAAGAAAGAGCAGGCTATGGTCATTCGGGTGAACCCACGCCACCCTGGTGCTGCTGAAGCTGCTGATGCTGCTGTTGCTGCTGCTCCTACTGCTGCCGATGCTTCTGATGCTGATGCTGGAGGACGTGGTGGAGAAGCAGGCTTTGTCCACAGTGGGCGTGCACTGCGTTGACCATGCTCCCTCCATGGGTGCTGCTGAAGGCGTTGTCTGAACCGTCAGCAGGAAAAATGGCACAAAGTAAGGTGTTAGTCTATTCAGGAAGCGGAAAATGTGTTAATTGTGTTGAGAATAGCCCTGATCCCGCGAAGGTTGCAGAAGTCTGCGGAAGCAGCGTATCAACAAAGTCTACGGACACGAGCCCTGCAGAAAGGTCCATCGACGAAGAGCAGATTTGTCGACAAGGCGAGGCTCTGCGGGAAGTGGCAGAAGAGCAGTTTTCGTTGGTGGCAGAAAAGCGGTTCTGTCGTTGTGGCAGAACAGGAGCGCTTTTTCTACATATGGCTTCAACAGATTTCTGTGCGTTTGTAGAAGTGGTCTTGGAAGAAACGCGAGTGTACAGGATCCTCTACGGATGTGGCACCAGGGGCCATTCGCAGAAGGGTTGTCCTCTGCAGAAGTATCGCGCAGAAGACATTTCTGCGGGCGACCCTTTTGGTAGCAGCGACTCTACAGAAATGCGTTCCAGCAGGACCTCGGCCATAGTAGCGCAAGAACCTGCTCGCGCAAAATTGCGTTCTGCAGGAGTTCGGCAGAAATGCAATTCGGCTATCTCTTCTGTGACGACCCCCTCAGCAGAAACGAAATTCGGCAGAAGTGCAGCAAGAGAGTTTCTCGGACTTCACTTCTGCGAGTGACCCTTCGACAGAAATAACGAGGACTTAGTTTTTCTGATGAAGGTGCGTTCCGAAATCGCGAGAAATTCGCGATTTCGTAAGTTAACCTCAGAACCGATCTGAACCGAAAACCGCAAAATCTACCTGCGACAAATCCGTTGTCGAAGGTTCCGCTCATCGCAACGCGGCAGCCGTTGCCTGCCAACGGTGGAGGAGGGTTAGTCTCCTAAATGCTGCACGGAAGCAACCGAAACATCATCATTGCAGGACGAGGAGAGGGCCCAAGTTGCCGCGGATCTTCCGACGACACCACCCCCCGTTTCTGATATCTACGGTCTGCACTTGCTCAACAAGTCGTCGCTGGCCAGCTGCTACACTCTTTCCACTTGGCCGATGGCCGAGTGACTAAGCTGACGCATAAGGAAGGCTGATTAGCGCAGCTCTGGGGTTTATGAGAACAAACCTGGTGGGGTTGAGGGCCACGCGATAAGAGGCGAGAATCAACATTGGCTACACCACTTTCTTCAATTCAAAACGGAATGGAATGAACCCCTTCAGAGTGATGTCCAACCATGACATTCATTCGGCGGTAGTACATATTGTCCTACGATGCAAATACAATATTGTGTAGTATGATGGAGGTTCGAAATGAGCAGATCTACATCGCCCTTATTGTAGTGGCACTGGGATAGCCCTGTCGAACCTCTTCTCTCTCTAGGGAGGGTACTAGGGAGGCTTTCCTTGAGGAAGGTGGACATATGGAGCCTAACTCACTTGAGGGCATCCCTTCTTGTCCCAATGGTTAGGACTGGTGACTTTATGACTTGGTATCAGAGCAAACCAAGGTTCGATTCCTGGTGTACACGCTATCCCAGCAGAGGGGGTGTGTCGTGCCACTGGGTTAGCCCTGTCGAACCTCTTCTCTCTCTAGGGAGGGTACTAGGGAGGCTTTCCCTGGAGAAGGTGGCTATATGGAGCCTAACTCTCCTGAGGACATCCCTTCTTGTCCTAGTGGTTAGGACTGGTGACTTTATGACTCTTATACAACCCAATTATTTCATCGCTTCAATGCATTCCATACATTTAAACCACAGGCAAAATTAGCAAGGGGGGGGGGGGGGGGGGGGGAGGGTTCAAGAGCGCCGCTCTTGAAAGTGACACATTTGAAAAAAATAGGGGTGCTAGTGCGACACTGCCATAAGAAGTTTGGGGCAGTGGTCTTGTCGTCCCTCTCATGCTCGTCTTTTCTCTCCTTTCCAGCGCTCTCACCCTGTGTTGTTTCGTTCCCGCGTGTCTCGTTCTCCCCTCCTTTCGTTGCCCATTCCGGCTGCAGAGTTTTGTGCTATAACGGGAGCTTCTGCGAAAGTGCCTGACGCAGATAGAGCTCTCTAGCTTTGTCGTTCTCTAAGGAGAAAGTTGCCTTCATAATTGTGTGATTTACTGAGTAGCTTTGAGAAAGCTTAGGCACACAAATTCACTAGAATCAAGATTACAAGGCAAACACTAGTACTACCCCATTGAACCTTATTGAACACGAAGAGAACGTTCACACAAGAACGTTTACATAACTACTCTAAGCTGCGCTTAGCCAAGTCAGCAATGGCAGGTGAAAAATACAGCACATGCTTAGTCGGTAAATTTTACCCACTTAGAAGTAGTTGTTTTAACTGTTTCAGATATGAAACTGTCAGATGTTACGCACATTTCCGCAGTTACGAAATGTGCGTCACGTGTTCAATTTCTCAATGTCGCAGGTAGATTTTGCCGTTTTTCGGTTCAGATCGGTTCTGTGGTTAACTTACGAAATCGCAAATTTCTCGCGATTTCGGAACGCCACCTTCATCAGAAAAACGAAGTCCCCGTTTTTCTGTCGAAGGGGTTGCTCGCAGAAGCGAAGTCCGAGATGACTCTCTGCCACGCTTCTGCCAAATTTCGTCTCCGCCGAGGGGGTCGACAACAGAAGAGATGGCCGAATTGCCTTTCTGCCGAACTCCCGCAGAACGCAATTCTGCGCGAACAGGTTCTTGCGCCACTATGCCCGAGGTCCTGTTGGAACGCATTTACGAGAGTCGTTTTTGCCGTGAGGGTCGCCTGCAGAAATGTCTTTTGTGCGATACTTCAGCAGAGGGTCTTGTACACTCTCGATTTTGCCGAGATCGCTTCTACAAAAGCACATGTCGATGTAGAAGCCATATGCAGAAAAAACGCTCATGTTCTGCCACTCCGACAGAACCGCTTTCTGCCACCAACGAAAGCTACTCCTCTGCCACTTCCCGCAGAGCCTCGCCTTGTCGACGAATCTGCTATTCGACGATGGGCCTTTCTGCAGGGCTCGTGTCCGCAGACTTCGTTGATATGCCACTTCAGCAGACTTCTGCAACCTTCGCAGGATCAGGGCTATTCTCAACACCGGCATCGCTGGTTGTCGCTCCGCCTCCCTGTCTGGATTCCTCCGTGCCGCTATTCCTCTTGTTCCTCGGGTCCTCGCCTCTCTTGTTACGGACCCGTCTGTTCCTCTCACTTGTCTTGACGCTCTTGTCGCTCCCGTCACACACTTTGCCGCCACCCGCTGCCTTGACTACGCCATAGCTCTTGTCTCTGACCCTGCCCGTCCTCTGTCCGTCGGGGGTGCACCTGCCCTTGGCAGTGACGTCTTAGAGGACACACAGTTTGAGCTAGCTTTCCTGTCCGAGGCCGCTCCTCATCTCTGCTCCATGCTGCTAGTCCCTGAGGGGGACCCGGACGCCTTTGACATTCCGATCCCTCGCATGTACTCTGAGGCGACCTCGGGACCCTGGGCCTCTTAGTAGATAGCTGCCATGGACACGGAGATGGTATCTTGGAGATCAACTGGCACATACGTTGACGCAGTTCCCCAACTTGGGGCGAACATAGTCGATGGCTGGTGGCTCTTCAAGGTGAAGCGCCCCCCGGGAGAGCCGCCGGTGTTCAAGGCGTGCTACGTTGCTAGAGACTTCAGTCAGTGCGAGGTCATTGACTTCTTCTAGACCTTCGCCCCGACCTCGAAGCTGACCACTCTTCGGGCTCTGCTTCGGGTAGCAGCACAGTACGACTAGGAGCTGCTCTCCCTCAACTTCTCCACAGCATCTCTCCAGGGCAGTCTGCACAAGCAGATATACATGCGCCCGCCCGCTAGGCTTGTCTGACACTTTCCCTCCTTGGACTGAGTGGTTCTTCTGGCGCACGGTTTACGGACTGCAGCAGGCGCCCCGGGAGTGGCACGACATGCTCCGTGCTACGTTAGCAGACCTGCAGTTCTTCCCATCCTCTGCTGACCCTTCGCTCTTTGTTTGCTCATGCCTGACTCCGTTCTACATCGTAGTGTACGTAGACGACCTGGTCTTTGCTACTACAAAGAGAGACGCACTGGTCTTGGTGAAGGCTGAGCTGCTGAGGAGACACACCTGCACTGACTTATGAGAGTTGCGCCGCTACCTTCGGCTGCAGATCTCTAGGGACAAAGTAGTGCGCACCATCACTCTTACACAGTCACCCTTGGTGCGCCAGGTCCTTTACAGGTTCGGACTTCAGTTCTCCCCTTCACACCCCACATCTCTGCCAGTAGATCACAGGCTCTCGGCTCCAGTCCCTGAGGAGTCAGTAGAGCCTAGTGGTCCTTACGCAGAGCTGGTGGGTTGCCTCATATACCTGATGACTTGCACTCGTCCAGATCTCGCATACCCTTTCAGCATCCTGGCTCACTTTAAGGCCACAGGCAGACACCGACCACAACACTGGTCGGCCGCTAAGAGGGTTTTGCGTTGTCTAGCAAGTACATCGGACATGGGGCTGGCAGCCAGCGGGCGCGGGGCTGGCAAGCGCGGGGCCAGATAGCATGGGGCTGGCGAGCGTGGGGCCAGCGAGCACGGGGCTGGCGAGGGCGGGGCCAGAAAGCGCGGGGCCAGCGGGCGCAGGGCTGGCGAGCGCAGGGCCGGAAAGCGCGGGGCTGGCGAGCACGGGGCCAGTGAGAAGGGGGCAAGCGGGCGCGGGGCTGGCGAGTAGGGGCCAGCAAGCGGCTGGCGGCTACGAGCTGCTAGTGGCTACGGTCGGCTGGCGGCTACAGGCGGCCAGAGTCTACAGGCTGCTGGCGGCTACGGGCGGCACGAAACGGGCAGCTAGAAACGGGTGGCTAACAACGGGCGGCTAGGGCTAGGACTAGGGCGGAAGTGCGGGTGGGCGGGGAGGACCTAACCTAGCGTATGATACCATCTCAGAGTTAGAAAGTTGACTAGAATGAGAGATAGAAGGTGCTTTTGTGCCAAGAGGTTGTAATCTCTAAGAGTACGCACCTATGTAGCTATAAGACACATACCGTATATGTTGTGACAATGACAACAGGAGTTCGTCCTCACAACAGCAACAGAGACAGTGAGGAACTCGTTGAACGAAGAAACGGCGGGATGAAAGAAGATTTCGACCTTTGCATCAGCAATGGCGACAATCTCATCTCATCATTTGTAGAAGCGGAAGCACGCGGCGGAAATTCCAGACCAGCAACATAAATCACGTCGCTGTAGATGCGCAAATTTTTGCAGCCGCGACTGTGATCTCGCTTTGCGCATAAACAGTGGCAACGATCATGTTACGTGCAGGAGGAACCACTGTACAGTAGGCGAAGGAGTCGACTGGGTCGCGTAATTGGTGTTGCGATAAAATCGTACTTAAGCATTTTTGTAAGTAGTTCCGATAGATATTGTCGAGTTGTACTGTACCTAACATCCGTAGAATGACGTTAGCAAATAGCGCTCGTCTGGATGATTACACCAGCGGGCCCTTTCAGTCACGCGAATAGCGCCCCTTTCAGTAGCGATTAGAGCGCATAGCGCAAGTAGTTTCGAACAGGTACATTATCGAACAAGTACCTCTGGCAGATACAGTATAAGAGTACTAGCTTGCATGGCTTCAATTATCAACTTGTTCTTCAATAAATTATGGTCAACACTTACAAGTTCTAAGACTTCTGCTACCGTATTCCCCCGGATATATGCACCGCCGACTAAAACGCACCATGGTGCGTATATCCAGAGGGGTGCCATATCGGGCGTGCCATCCATATCCACCTCCCCTCTGCCCCGGACAAAGTGCGGGGATCCTGCCTGGTTGGCGAGGAGATTTTCGAGGGGTTGTTTGGGGTATTCGCGTTTGGGAGCACATCCACCCGAGTTGAAATTGTTTGAGTTACATTTTCATGCATTTTTTGTATTTTCCTATAGAACTTTTTTAAACGCTGATCAATCAGGGTGTTGTATTTTTTTCGCGCTAAATCAACAGTCACCTACGGTGTGTGGTGGGGACAGCAGTGGCTGGCTACTTTCGAACAGCCTATGAGAACCTGCCGAGTACTGTGTGCTGGATGAAGAATGGCAGAATCCTCTCCAGGGGGGCGGGATTCTGGCCGGTCACAGTCAAGTCGGCGTGATTGACAGGGAGGGTGGGGGGGGAAATCATGAAAATCACGGGTGGGGGGGTTGGGGCTAGGAATACGCTATTACAAGAATCCGGATCGGGCCCCAAAAAACAGGCCTCACTACACTTGTCACGCTTATTGATCAGAGTTCACTCCTACAAAAACGCTGAAATTTCAGGCCATTGTCTTAAAAAAAAACCTGTCTCATCAGGGTCACCCCCCTAAACAGCCCTGATTTTACCCTGAATTAGGGTAAAAAGCCTGCAATCTGAGGCCCTGCTTACTAGTCTACCATTCCAACAAAGATCCTTGCTCAAGTCTTGAAGTATCACAAGGCTGTAACACTCATTCTGGTGTTACAACTTGTTAATGTTGGCTGTTACTGGAGGTGTCACAAGACTAGCTTAGCTAAGAAGCCATAAAATGGCATCAGGTTTAGCTATGAGCTAGGAGGAGCCATTTTTCTGTACCATTTTTGCACCATTTTTCAAATTCTTCTGCACCATATTTCAAATTCTTACAATTGGATCATTACTAATCGTGTGTTGTTCTAGATTGAGAACTAGAAATTAATGGACTAGGTGGCCGGTCTGTGGAGTGGACCTGCCACAAGATAAGGAGTGAATGAATCCTTACTGCATAGTGCATACCCCTTGATACGACTTGTCGTACCAATCTTTATTTTTTTATTATATTTCAAATTTTATCATTAAGCGAAACGAAATACACTCGCGACCAGGGCTCCTGCTAGTTTTTAGGGCAGTCTGAAAATCAGACAGGTTCTTAGAGCTTCGTCTGACCGTCAGGCGGATTTTTTTTTCCTATCTTACGATTCAGACGAAATGCAAGCACGTGTCTGAGAATTCGGACGTTTTTGTAAGCGCTGGACTGTTTTGCTGCCGCGCTCGGGGTAGAATTGAATGCGCGTGTTGCGGTGCACATGGGACTGGGTGTCGAGAAGAAAATTGAACAAGTGTTGAATAGAGAGAGAGAGAGAACAAGGGTATATACCTAAGAGTGTTGTACCCTCTAAGAGGTAACCCTACACAGTCTATACAAATATGAGTTATACATATATTTGACACACCCCCTAGACTGCATAGGGGCAAATCCTGAACAAGCAGCTCAGGGCGGCACTACTAGTCCAGCCACTGAGACAAGGGTCTAAAGACCAGTCAAAAGGAGTACAGGCAAGACAAGAACAAGACCAGGGCGGCACTACTAGTCCAGCCACTGGGAGAGGACACAAGTCGAGTCTGAGTACATATATATAGATATATATAGGACAGTACAAAGTTAAGGTCCTAGCAAGTGAGAGGCTACAGGAACTAGACCGAGCTGTACACAGTGCCACTGATGATCTTTAGGCGGAAGCGCCTTCGTAAAGATATAAGCTGTGTTGGCACCAGAGGCCAAGTGAACTACGCGGGCCTGGCGGTGCTGCTGTAGCTCGCGCAGGAGGAAGTACCGCAGCTGGATGTGCTTCGCTCTGCTCTCAAGTTGAGGCTCCTGACACAGGATTATCATGGCCCTGTTGTTAGCGTACAGGACCGGGGCAGAGCTAGGCCGCTCACCTAAGTCAGTGAGCAAGAAGGTCAGCCAGCGGAGCTCCTGTGCCGCCATGGCACCAGCGTAGATCTCAGCCTCACAGCTCGACTGAGCAACAGACGACGAGCGAGTGGATCTCCAAGAGATAGCACCCGAACCAAGACTAAAACAGTAGCCCTGCGACGACCTGAGCGTGTCAGAGTCGTCTGCCCAAAAAGCGTCTGTGTGCCCAGTGAGGACCACTGGCCTGCGTCCTCCTAACACGAACCCCATGCCTGATGTACTTGCTAGATATCGCAAAACCCTCTTAGCGGCCGACCAGAGCTGTGGTCGGTGTCTGCCAGTGGCCACAAAGCGAGCCAAGATGCTGAGCGGGTATGCGAGATCTGGGCGAGTGCAGGTCATCAGGTACATGAGGCAACCCACCAGCTCTGCGTAGGGACCGCTGGGCTCTACTGGCTCCTCAGGAACAGGAGCGGAAAGCCCGTGGTCTACAGGTAGAGGTGTGGGCTGTGCAGAGGAGAACTGAAGACCGAACCTCTGAAGGACCTGACGCACCAAGTGTGACTGGGTCAGACTGATGGTGCGTGCTGCTCTGTCCCTGGAGATCTGCAGGCCAAGATAGCGACGCAACTCTCCAAGATCAGTGCAGGTGTGTCTCTTCAGCAGCTCAGTCTTCACAGAGGCCAGTGCGTCCCTGTCAGGAGTAGCGAAGACCAGGTCATCTACGTAGACAAGGATGTAGAACGGAGTCTGGCCGGAATGCACAAACAGTGAAGGGTCAGCAGAGGACGGAAAGAACTGCAGGTCTGCTAACGTGGCACGTAGCGTGTCGTGCCACTCGCGGGGAGCCTGATGCAGGCCGTAGACCGGGCGCCTCAGAAGCCACTGGGTCCCAGGAGGGAAGGTACCAGCGAAGCCCTGTGGTCGGCGTAGGTAGACCTGCTCGTGTAGGCTGCCCTGAAGAAAGGCAGTAGAGAAGTCGAGGGAGTGAAGCTCGTAGTCACGCTGTGCTGCTACGTGTAGCAGCGCCCGAAGAGTGGTCATCTTCGGGGACGGGGCGAAGGTCTGGAAGAAGTCAACCCCCTCGTGCTGACTGAAACCTTTGGCCACGTAGCGCGCCTTGAAGACAGGCGGCTCTCCAGGGGGGCGCTTCACCTTGAAGAGCCACCGACCATCGACTACGTTCACCCCAGGCTGGGGAACTGCGTCGACGTAAGTGCCGGTGGACCTCCAAGATGCCATCTCCTGCTCCATGGCAGCTATCCACTGAGAGGCCCAAGGTCCCGAGGTGGCCTCAGCGTAGGTGCGAGGGGTCGGGATGTCGAAGGCGTCTGGGTCACCCTCAGGGACTAGCAGCATGGAGCAGAGATGGGGAGCAGCGTCGGAAAGGAAAGCCAGCTCGTACTGCCTGTCCTCTAGGACGTCACTGCCAAGGGCAGGAGCACCCCCGACGGACGGAGGACGGGTAGGGTCAGAGACCAGAGCGGTAGCGTAGTCAAGGCGGCGGATAGAGGCGAAGTCAGTGACAGCAGCGACAAGCGCGTCAAGGCGCGAGACAGGAACAGAAGGGTCAGTAACAAGAGAGGCAAGGACCCGAGGGACAAGGGGACGAGCAGCACGGAGGTAGTCAGAGAACGGAGGAGGTGCAATAGCAACGGACGAGGGAGGAGGGGACGGGAGGAGGGGAGGACGAGACGAGCGGGAACGGAGCAACATAGGGTGGGTGGGAAGGACAGGAGAGACGGGACGAGCATGGGAGGGACGGCGAGCCCAAACGTGAGACGGAGGTGTTGGGTCAGGGGACAGCGGAGGAGACACAGGAGGGGAACGAGGAGGAAGACGGGCCGGAGACGAGTCTGGCGGCGGGAACACAGGACCGTAGACAGGAAGGTCAGCAGGCGGTGGGGGAGACATCGTCGCGCAGTCCGAGGAGGGAAGGCCAAGCAGGCGGAGAGCGGAGACCGGCGGCGACGGCTGCTGCGGCGGCGACGACGGCTTGGCCGGAACTCTCAGACCAGCAGAGGAAGAACGACCGTCGGCAGAACACTCAACAGCAGCACCCCCAGAACCAACACCCCCAGAGCGAGAACCCCCTCCAACACCAGCGGCACCCCCAGAAGCCGCAGAACGAACACCCTCCTCCACACCAGCACCCCCAGGGGCCAAGAGCGGCAGCGGCAGTGGCGGCGACGACTGCGGCGGCGGCAACAGCGGCGACGGCTGCGGCGGCGGCTGCAGCGGGGACGGCGACTGCGACAGTGGGGGCGGAGGCACCGGGGAAGGGGGACGCGACAAGGACAGACCGGGGGTACCACCAGAGTCAGCAGACTCCTCAACGGGGACAACCGACGAGAGGGGAGTGACGTGAGAGACACCAGACGGGGCAGGACGAGGCGGGAGAGGGGCAGGGGCTACCGGGGGAGAGGGAGCAAGGAACAGGGGGGGGGCATCTGGGAGACCTCGGTGAGGGAAGCGGCGGTAGAAGGAGACTGACTCGTCAAAGGTAACGTCACGAGAGTGGAGGAAGCGGTGAGACGGCGGGTGATAGAAAAGCCAGTCAGACGAGTCCTGGGGGAAACCGAGGAAGACACAGGGGACAGTGCGGGCAGTGAGCTTGTCCGTGCCAGAGGCACGAACGTGAGTAAGGCAGCCCCAGACGTGGAACGCAGACGCGTCAGCGGGGGACCCGGTCCAAAGGAGGGTCGGCGAAACCTGCGGCCGCTGGGAGCGTGACCACAGGTTAAGCTGGTGAGCAGCGTAGCGAACAGCGAACGGCCGCAGAAAATGGTGGGCATCGGTATGGATCATGGAGGTACGGGCGACCTCCATGACCAAGCCGATGTGGCGCTCAGCCACCCCATTCTGCTGTGGCAAGTCCGGCAAGGTGTACGTCTGGGTGATGCCCTCCGCACGACAGAACTGTCCAAGCCGACCAGAGGCGAACTCGCCGCCACGGTCGGAGTGGAGACACAACACTGGGAGACCACGGTGGAGACCCGCAGCCACAACCCACGGGAGAAGAACGTCGGGCACGTCGGCCTTCCGCTCCAGGGGAAACACCGTGGTGTAGCGCGTGTAGTCGTCGACGAGCACAAGGAAGTAGCACTCACCGCGCGGTCCGGGGACGGGGGCAGGGCCCCAAACGTCCAGGTGCAGGGTCTGAAGGGGGGCAGTAGCCGGGCGCAGCGAGGAGGAGTGTGGGGCACGGCGGAGCCGGCCCTCGACGCAAGGCGTGCACGGTGGCGCAGTCGAGGGAGGAAGGGCAGGGAGCGACGCAGGGAGACCTAAGACAAGGCCGTGCTGGGACATGTGACGCAGACGAGGGAGTGCAGGGTGACCTAAGCGGTGGTGCCAGAGAAGGGACGGGTGAGTGAGGGAATGACACGAGCAAGCTGCAGCAACCTGGGAGGATGCACCAACCGGAGGGGAAACCGTGTCTAGGGTAAACAGATTGGACACCGGGTCCCGGGGGAACGTCGCAAGGGGGGAACCTGAGACAGCCTCAGAACAGACAACGAACCGCTCGTGCCCGGGGAACGTGGTGGTGACGCCGAGGTCCTGGAGACAGCCGACACCAACCAGGTTCCTGGAGAATGAGGGAACGTGGAGGCCTGTAAGGGAGCCCGAGGGGACTGCTGGACAGGGAAGGGACGTAGAACTGCGAGCGACGACAGGACCCGCAGAGGGGTCAGCGAGAGAGACGACAGCTGGCGTAGCAAGCGGCGTGAGCGCGGAACGGTCGCGGAAGAAGCAGGCAGAAGCACCGGAGTTGAGAGTGAAGGACAGCGCTGCAGTGGCGGGGGCAGGGAACGGAGCCGGTGCAGAGACGAGGCTAGACAAACTAGACAGTCCTACGCCTGACGCAGCAGAGGAGGCTAGGCTACACAACGGTGCAACACCTAAACTAGAGAACACAGGGTAATAAGATCCAGCAACACTAGCAGCGTCAGAATACAAGGCATGCAAAGCAGCACCTATCTGATCCATGTCTAACTCAAAGATCGGCACGCCCTGGCGGAGCAGGCTGTGCCAGTCAGGGAGGTCCGGGGCCGGGCCAAAGCGACGACGAAACAGATCGTCGAGGCGGCGGAAACAGCGGGCAGTCAGGTGCGGGCGGCGGCACAGAGTGCCGTGAAGGGGCCCGGTCTGAAGCTGGTACTGACAGGTCACAGCACCGGAGCCGCTGGTAGACGCCAAGCTGCGCGGGCCGCCACCACTGCCACCACCTCCTGAGGTGCCGGGCAAACCAGGCGGGAGGCGAGCCCACTGCTGCAGGGGCTGCGGCTGGGATGGCTGCTGCTGCTGGGACGGCGGCTGCGGCTGGGGCTGCTGCTCCTGACCACCAATGCTAGTCCCCGCAGACGGACTACTCTCACGACCACCAACACCACTACCTGCGCCACCACCCCTACCACCCTGGCGACCACGGCCACCGCGGCGCGAGCGCTGCTGCGGGTGGACCGTAGCAGCCGTCTCAGTGAGGGGGGTTGCCATGGCGACCGCAGCCGAAACGTCAGTGAACGTGCACTGGGAGGGGGCACAGCCGTGAAAGATAGAGATTGTCGACGCACCGCTCGACTGAGCGAAAGTGCGCTGGCGAGTCTCGATCTCGGTGAGGGTGTCGACAAAGGCAGTGAGAGTGAGGTCAGCCGGGTGCAGGCTAAGGAAGTGATCGCGAGCACTAGCGAGGCGGTCTGGCAGGCGCATGGCGATAAAATAGAGCGTCATGCAGGAAGGGGGGGGAAGCGCAGTGAGCTGGGCAGCAGTGCTGGCAGTGCGATAGCGGGTCTCTAGGGCACGCAGGTGAGTGGCAAAATCGGCGACGGTAGGGAAAGCTGCAAGGTCTGGGAAAAGCATAGGGAAGAGCAGGCGACCAGCAGAAGTAGACGCGGGTGTGGAATAGCGGGCAATAACAGCGTCTAAGTAAGCTTTGGCCGTCTCAATAGTAGCAAAACGCGAGCGCTCAGAGACAGGAAGGTCGTGGCTAATGGCAACCTGAGCGACTGCATCGCGGGAGTCCCAGACCGCACGGGCAAGCGCAGCAGTAGAGAAGGTCTCACGGTCATCAGAGGAGGGATCAGCAGTGAGGGGAGCAGGTGCGGGGGGGCGGGGGAGCAAGCCGTCGACATGGACAACCAAAGAGTGGCCATCCTGGCGCTGACCTGTAAGGTGGCGGCGGAGATCGAAGAGCCAGGCGGCGAAGTCAACCGCATGGCCCTCAGCGTCCAGTCGGAGCACGAAGTCCGCCATTGTGCACGGTCAGCGGCACAGCTCCACAGGAACACAGCGACGCAGGAACACAGCGACAGCCCCCTCCAGCACGGCGGCCGCGAAGCGCCTCAGCACGGGCGAGCAGAGGAGACGGAGCCCGCGGCGGCACGGCAGGACGAGCCGGGGCGAAGGGGCCAGGCAGGTGCGGTGGGGCCAGGCAGGTGCTGGCGGGGCCAGGCAGGCGCGGCGGGGCCAGGCAGGCGCGTCGGGGCCAGGCAGGCGCGGGGGGGCCAGGCAGGGGCGGCGGGGCCAGGAGGCGCGGCAGGGCCAGGCAGGCTTGACTATCCAGGCAGGGGCGGTGGGGCCAGGAGGCGCGGCAGGGCCAGGCAGGCGCGTCAGGGCCAGGCAGGCGCGGCAGGGCCAGGCAGGCGCGGCAGGGCCAGGAGGCGCGGCAGGGCGAGGCAGGCGCGGCGGGGCCAGGAGGCGCGGCAGGGCCAGGCAGGCGCAGCGGGGCCAGGCAGGCGTGGCGGAGCCAGGCAGGTGCGACGGGGCCAGGCAGGCGCGACGGGGCCAGGCAGGGGCGGCGGGGCCAGGCAGGCGCGGCGGGGCCAGGCAGCGCGGCGGGGCCAGGCAGGCGCGACGGGGCCAGGCAGGCGCGGCGGGGCCAGGCAGGGGCGGCGGGGCCAGGCAGGGGCGGCGGGGCCAGGCAGCGCGGCGGGGCCAGGCAGGCGCGGCAGGACTAGGCAGGCGCGGCGGGGCCAGGCAGCGCGGCGGGGCCAGGCAGGCGCGGCAGGGCCAGGAGGCGTGGCAAGGCGAGGCGGGCGCGGCGGGGCCAGGAGGCGCGGCAGGGCCAGGCAGGCGCGGCGGGGCCAGGCAGGCGCGACGGGGCCAGGCAGGCGCGGCGGGGCCAGGCAGGGGCGGCGGGGCCAGGAGGCGCGGCAGGGCAAGGCAGTCGCGATGGGGCCAGGTAGCGCGGTGGGGCCAGGCAGGCGCGGCGGGTGCTAGGAGGCACGAGGGGCCCAGAAGGGGCGCGACGGGCTAGGAGGCGCGATAGGGGCCCAGGAGGGGCGCGACGGGCTAGGAAGCGCAACAGGGGCCCAGGAGGGGCACGACGGGCTAAGAGGCACACGGGGCGCAGGCGAGGTGCGACGGGGCCTAGGAGGCACGAGGGGCCCAGGAGGGGCACGACGGGCTAGGAGGCGCGGCAGGGGCCCAGGAGGGGCGCGACGGGCTAGGGGGCACGACAGGGGCCCAGGAGGGGCGCGACATGTTAGGAGGCGCGGCAGGGGCCCAGGAGGGGCGTGACGGGCTAGGAAGCGCGATAGGGGCCCAGGATGGGCGCGACGGGGCCTTGGTGGGGGCGGCGCGACGGGGCCAAGGTGAAAGCACGACGGGGCCTAGGAAGAACGGGCGGAAGCGGTAGGTGGGGGGGGGGGTCGAACCTACGGGTGATACCATGTCGAGAAGAAAACAGAACAAGTGTTGAATAGAGAGAGAGAACAAGGGTATATACCTAAGAGTATAGGAGCCGGACAGGGACCCTATATACCACGACAGGGGCCCAAGACGGCCGCGACAGGTTAGGAGCCGCGACGGGGGCCCAGGAGGGGCGCGACAGGGCCCAGGAGGCGCGGCAGGGGGCCAGGAGGGGCGTGACGGGCTAGGAGGCGCGAGAGGGGCCCAGGAGGGGCGTGACGGGCTAGGAGGCACGATAGGCGCCCAGGAGGGGCGCGACGGGGCCTAGGTGGGGGCGGCGCGACGGGGCATAGGAGGCACGGGCGGAAGCGGTAGGTGGGGGGGGGGGATCGAACCTACGGGTGATACCATGTCGAGAAGAAAATTGAACAAGTGTTGAATAGAGAGAGAGGACAAGGGTATATACCTAAGAGTATTGTACCCTCTAAGAGGTGACCCTATACAGTCTATACAAATATGAGTTATACATATATTTGACAGAGGGGTTATCAAGTTTGGACCCCTCTTGATCAGGGCCCCTTTTGTGTCGAGGACCTTTTTTTTATTCGGGGCTAGGCAGCAGCCCGCACAATTCGATACTCAGAACACCTCCAATTGGCAGATATCTGCCTTGCGAATTTCGTACAGCGTAACGCGTCGTGGGCAGGGCTGACGTTTCAAAAAAAGGCACTCTGATTTTTCCCCCACAAAAAATTCCCGAGTCTGAAGGGCCATTTTTCGAAATTTCGTTACTCTGAAATCTCAGTGTCCAAAAGTCAACGAGCCGGAAGTACTCAGGGTTCAGAATGTCGACTCAGAGTCCTGCGCCCAAGTCGAAATCTTATATTTCCAGAGTTCACACCAGGCCCCACGACTGGTTTTAGGGTACCATGATTCATCCGCTTTTCGTCAAGAAAATTTACGTGGATTCATCAGAGTTTCCTAGCAAAAAATTGCCTTTTCATTAGGGCGTGTTAAAAAAAAAAACTGATTTGGCAACTAGGAGAGAGGATTTCAGTTTTTTTTTTTAAGTTGCATTCGACTAAGAGTAAATCCGCATTCTAATAACAGTCGTTCCTATTAGGCGAAATTCTCGACAGCTGCCCGTTTGGTCAACTGAAATTCTATAAAAATGTGACGGTCATGATCGATTGCGATCGTTTCGACGTTTTTTAACCATTCGATGGTTGCAAGTGATAAACGTCCAAGATCGATCAACCGGGGCGCGATCCTCTCCCCTCCCCCTCCATTTTCGAACCCCACCCCCCCCCCCCCTCCCCCTCCATTTCGCTTCCCCCCTCCCCTCCGTTTCGCTTCCACGCCTCCCCTCCGTTTCGAACCCCCCCCCCCCTCCCCTCCGTTTCGTTTCCCCCTCCCTCCCCCCCCCTCCCCTCCGTTTCGCTTCACCCCTTCCCTCGGTTTTGATTCCCTCCCCCTTTCCCCCTCGAATTCGATTCCCCCTCCCCTCCTTTTCGAATTCTCCCCCTCAGGGCCTGTTCGTACACGATACACCGTCACGACACTTTGTATCAAAATTGTTATTGACGGGCAAATTTGACTGCAAAATCAGCAATGACACGAAGTTGCCTGAAAGCGTCGTGTTGGAAAACAACACTCCCTCAATTGAGCCGTGGACTGTGATTTTTTAGAGTTAGTTTCACATCGTCTGAGAAATCAGAATAAATAAATAAATAAAAAAATAAAAAAAAAATCGCTAGCTAGATGAATGATTTTCTAGTTACCCCTTTTAGGAACTTCACAAAAGTTGGGAAATAAGTAGGATTGCGGGTTGCGGGGGTTTGTGGGAGGATTTTTTTTATGGCTGCAAGGGACTTAGACGATTTTTCCGGGTTGCGGGAGCTGAGGGAGGGATATTTCTTGCTGTGGGGACTTAGCCGAAATTTCAGGGTCGCAAGAGGTGTGGGAGGGATGTGTCTGTCTGTGGGAACTTGGTCGAATTTCTGGGGCTGCAAGGCGAGTAGGGAAGAAATGTGCTGGGGGGAACTTCTAAAAGGAAAACTGAATAATAATTGACTAGAAAGAATTGTACAAGGACATATATCTAAGGGTTGTACTCTCTAAGAGATGACCCTATACAGTCTATACAAACATTGTAGATAAACATGTTTGACACACCCCCTAGACTGCATAGGGGCAGGTTCTGAACAAGCAGCTCAGGGCGGCACTACTAGTCCAGCCTCTGAGACAAGGGTCTAAAGACCAGTCAAAAGGAGTACAGACAAGACAAGAACAAGACCAGGACGGCACTACTAGTCCAGCCACTGGGAGAGGACACAAGTCCAGTCTGAGTACATATGCAGACATATATAGAATAGTACAAGGTCAAGGTCCTAGCATGTGAGAGGCTACAGGAACTAGACCCAGCTGTACACAGTGCCTCTGATGATCTTTAGGCGCAAGCGCCTTCGTAAAGATATCAGCTGTGTTGGCACCAGAGGCCAAGTGAACTACGCGGGCCTGGCGGCGCTGCTGTAGCTCGCGCAGGAGAAAGTACCGCAGCTGAATATGCTTCGCTCTGCCCTCAAGCCGAAGCTCCTGACACAGGAGGATCATGGCCCTGTTGTCAGCGTACAGGACCGGGGCAGAGCTAGGCCACTCACCTAAGTCAGTGAGCAAGAAGGTCAGCCAGCGGAGCTCCTGTGCCGCCATGGCACCAGCGTAGATCTCAGCCTCACAGCTCGACTGAGCAACAGACGACGAGCGAGTGGATCTCCAAGAGATAGCACCCGAACCAAGGCTAAAACAGTAGCCCTGCGACGACCTGAGCGTCTCAGAGTCGTCTGCCCAAGACGCGTCTGTGTGCCCAGTGAGGACCACTGGTCTGCGTCCTCCTAACACTAACCCCATGCCGGATGTACTTGCTAGATAACGCAAAACCCTCTTAGCGGCCGACCAGTGCTGTGGTCGGTGTCTGCCAGTGGCCACAAAGCGAGCCAGGATGCTGAGAGGGTATGCGAGATCTGGGCGAGTGCAAGTCATCACGTACATGAGTCAACCCACCAGCTCTGCGTAGGGGCCGCTGGGCTCTACTGGCTCCTCAGGAACGGGAGCGGAGAGCCCGTGGCCTACGGGTAGAGGTGTGGGCTGTGCAGAGGAGAACTGAAGGTCGAACCTCTGAAGGACCTAACGCACCAAGTGTGACTGTGTCAGAGTGATGGTGCGTGCTGCTCTGTCCCTAGAGATCTGCAGGCCCAGATAGCGACGCAGCTCTCCAAGGTCAGTGCAGGTGTGTCTCTTCAGCAGCTCGGCCTTCACTGAGGCCAGTGCGTCCCTGTCAGCAGTAGCAAAGACCAGGTCGTCTACGTAGACAAGGATGTAGAACGGAGTCTGGCCGGACCGCACAAAAAGCGAGGGGTCAGAGGACGACGGAAAGAACTGAAGGTCTGCTAGCGTGGCACGCAGCGTGTCGTACCACTCGCGGGGAGCCTGGCGCAGGCCGTAGACCGGGCGCCTGAGAAGCCACAGGGTCCCAGGGGGGAAGGTACCAGCGAAGCCCTGTGGTCGGCGCAGGTAGACCTGCTCGTGTAGGCTGCCATGAAGAAAGGCAGTAGAGAAGTCGAGGGAGTGAAGCTCGTAGTCGCGCTGTGCTGCTACGTGTAGCAGCGCCCGAAGAGTGGTCATCTTCGGGGTCGGGGCGAAGGTCTGGAAGAAGTCCACCCCCTCGCGCTGACTGAAGCCTCTGGCCACGTAGCGCGCCTTGAAGACAGGCGGCTCTCCTGGGGGGCGCTTCACCTTGAAGAGCCACCGACCATCGACTACGTTCACCCCAGGTGGGGGAACTGCGTCGACGTAAGTGCCGGTGGACCTCCAAGATGCCATCTCCTGCTCCATGGCAGCTATCCACTAAGAGGCCCAGGGTCCCGAAGTGGCCTCAGCGTAGGTGCGAGGTGTCGGGATGTCAAAGGCGTCTGGGTCACCCTCAGGGACTAGGAGCATGGAGCAGAGATGGGGAGCGGCCTCGGAAAGGAAAGCAAGCTCGTACTGCCTGTCCTCTAGAACGTCACTGCCAAGGGCAGGTGCACCCCCGACGGACGGAGGACGGGCAGGGTCAGAGACCAGAGCAGTAGCGTAGTCAAGGCGGCGGGTAGAGGCGAAGTCAGCGACAGCAGCGATAAGCGCGTCAAGGCGCGAGACGGGAACAGAAGGGTCGGTAACAAGAGAGGCAAGAACCCGAGGGACAAGGGGACGAGCAGCACGGAGGTAGTCAGAGAACGGAGGAGGCGAAACAGCAAGGGACGAGGCAGGAGGTGACGGGAGGAGGGGAGGACGAGACGAAAGGGAACGGAGCAACATAGGGTGGGAGCGCATGACAGGAGAGACGGGACGAGCACGGGAGGGACGGCGAGACCAAACGTGCGACGGAGGTGTAGGGTCAGGAGACAGTGGAGGGGACACAGGAGGAGAACGAGGAGGAAGCCGGGCCGGAGACGAGTCCGGCGGCGGGAACACAGGACCGTAGACAGGAAGGTCAGCAGACGGCGGGGAAGACACCGGGGAGCGGTCTAGGGAGGGAAGGCCGAGCAGGCGGAGAGCGGAGACCGGCGGCGACTGTGCCGGAACGCTCGGACCGGCAGAGGGAGGACGACCGGTGGCGGAACCCTCAACAGCAGCACCCCCAGACGGGGACAACCGACGGGAGGGGAGAGACGTGAGAGACACCAGACGGGGCAGGGCGAGGCGGGGGAGGCGCAGGGGCTACCGGGAGAGAGGGAGCAAGGAACAGGGGCGGGGCAACCGGGAGACCTCGGTGAGGGAAGCGACGGTAGAAGGAGACAGACTCGTCAAAGGTGACGTCACGAGAGTGGAGGAAGCGGTGAGACGGGGGGTGGTAGAACAGCCAGTCAGACGAGTCGAGGGGGAAACGAAGGAAGACACAGGGGACCGTGTGGGCAGTGAGCTTGTCCGTGCCAGAGGCACGAACGTGAGCAAGACAGCCCCAGACGTGGAACGCAGACGCGTCACCAGGGGACCCGGTCCAGAGGAGGGTCGGCGAAACCTGTGGCCACTGAGAGCGTGGCCACAAGTTAAGCTGGTGAGCAGCGTAGCGAACAGCGAACGGCCACAGAAAATGGGGGGCATCAGCATGAATCATGGAGGTACGAGCAACCTCCATGACCAAGCCAATGCGGCGCTCAGTAACCCCATTCTGCTGTGGCGAGTCCGGCAAGGTGTATGTCTGGGTGATGCCCTCCGCACGACAGAACTGTCCAAGCCGACCAGAGGCGAACTCGCCGCCACGGTCAGAGTGGAGACACAACACGGGGAGATTGCAGCGAAGACGCGCAGCCACAACCCACGGTAGAAGAACGTCGGACACGTCGGCCTTCCGCTCCAGAGGAAACACCGTGGTGTAGCGCGTGTAATCATCGACGAGCACAATGAAGTAGCGCTCACCGCGCGGTCCGGGGACGGGGGCAGGGCCCCAGACGTCAAGGTGCAGGGTCTGGAGGGGGGCAGTCGCAGGGCGCAGCGAGGAGGAGTGAGGAGCACAGCGGAGGCGGCCCTCGACGCAAGGCGTGCACGGTGGCGCAGTCGAGGGAGGAAGGGCAGGGAGCGACGCGGGGAGACCTAAGACAAGACCGTGCTGGGACATGTGACGCAGACGAGGGAGAGCAGGGTGACCTAAGCGGTGGTGCCAGAGAAGGGACGGGTGAGTGAGGGAACGACACGAGCAAGCTGCAGCGACCTGGGAGGACGCACCAACCGGGGGGGAAGCGGTGTCGAGGGTAAACAGACCGGACACCGGGTCCCGGGGGAACGTCGCAAGAGGGGAACCTGAGACAGCCTCAGAACAGACTGCGAACCGCTCATGCCCGGGGAACGTGGTGGTGACGCCGAGGTCCTGGAGACAGCCGACACCAACCAGGTTCCTCGAGAACGAGGGAACGTGGAGGCCTGTAAGGGAGCCCAAGGGAACTGCTGGACAGGGAAGGGACGTAGAACTGCGAGCAACGACAGGACCCGCAGAGGGGTCAGCGAGAGAGACGACAGCAGGTGTAGCAAGCGGCGTGAGCGCGGAGCGGTCGCGGAAGAAGCAGGCAGAAGCACCGGAGTCGAGAATGAACTACAGCGATGCAGTGGCGGAGGCCGGGAACGGGGCCGGTGCAGAGACTGGGCTAGGCAAACTAGGCAGTCCTACGCCTGACGCAGCAGGGGAAGCTATGCTACACAAGGGTGCAACACCTAAGCTGGAGAACACAGGATAATAAGATCCAGCAACACTAGCAGCGTCAGAATACAAAGCATGCAAAGCAGCACCTATCTGATCCATGTCTAACTCAAAGATCGGCACGCCCTGGCGGAGCAGGCTGTGCCAGTCAGGGAGGTCCGGGGCCGGGCCAAAGCGACGATGAAAAAGATCGTCAAGGCGGCGAAAACAGCGGGCAGTCAGGTGCGGCCGGCGACACAGAGTGCCGCGAAGAGGCTCGGTCTGAAGCTGGTACTAGCAGGTCACAGCACCGGAGCCGCTGGTAGATGCCGAGCTGCGCGGGCCGCCACCACGGCCACCACCTCCGCCGGTGCCAGGCCAACCAGGCGGGAGACGAGCCCACTGCTGCGGCGGCTGCTGCTGGGGCGATGGCTGCTGCAGGGACGGCGGCGGCGGCTCGGGCTGCTCCTGCTGCGGCGGGGGCTGCTGCTCCTGCCGACCAGTGGTAGTCCCAGCAGGCAGACTACCGTCACTACCACTAACACCACCACCACCACCTGCGCCACCACCCCGACCTCCCTGGCGACCACGGCCACTGCGGCGCGAGCGCTGCTGCGGGTGGACCGCAGCAGCTGTCTCGGTGGGAGGGGGCACCGTGGCGACCGCAGCCGAAACGTCAGTGAACGTGCACTGGGAGGGGGCACAGCCGTGAAAGATAGAGATTGCCGGCGCACCGCTCGACTGAGCGATAGTGCGCTGGCGAGTCTCGATCTCGGTGAGGGTGTCGACAAAGGCAGTGAGGGTGAGGTCAGCCGGGTGCTGGCTAAGGAAGTGATTGCGGGCACTAGCGAGGCGGTCCGGCAGGCGCATGGCGATGAAATAGAGCGTCATGCAGAAAGCACAAAACTCCCTAACAGAAACCCAATGCATGTATAAGCCTAGAAACAATCAGATTCAAAATGAATTATACATAACACATGGGCGTTATATTTTTCCAGCCCACTGTTAAAACCACAGGCTAAAAAAGCACACCTTGGGCGCTCTTGAAAACTGTGTTTTTTGGTGGTCAGAATAAAAGACCCAGACTGGAGCACTCCACATGAAAAGTAACGAAAAAACATATCTTGCGACATTTTGAAACGTAGCGAGAGGGCCACGACGCACCAAGCACCCCCACGACTTCGGTGGAATATGGTGCGACAAGAACTGAGGTCGCAAAATTGTTTCTGTGCGACCACAATCTCGAACCCATCGTTCAAGAGCTCCACGGGTGTGCTTCACGTTTCTAAGGAGGAGATAATCTCGTAGTCACACAAGCTTAGGAACCCATAGCTGCCACAGCACAGGTCAGATAAAAAAAACCGCCCTGCGCATCGACGACCAACTCATACCATTACGGGGAGACGGATTTATTCTCCGAGTAGGCGACCTCCATATGTGTCATACCGCAACACACAGAGGGACAAGCTAAAACCAGCGTAAACGAGCCAAGGAAGCCGTAGTTTGCGACGGGAATCTAGGGTAAGACCTGCCATTAGGCCCCGTGACGAAACGCATGTATATAGCCGGCGTTAAAGTGGCACGGGGGGCCGCGGATAGCGACGAGATCGGGGGACGCATAGGAAGGAGAGGGGGAAACGGATGGCGAAATGAGGGAGGCCGGATGGCGAGGAGAGGGGGAACGGACGGCGATGATAGGGAGATCGGACGGTGAGGATGGGGGGAAAGGACAGGGGTGAGGGGTAGCGGATGGCGTGGAGAGGGGGAACGGACGGCGAGGCTAAGGGGAACGGACAGGGGTGAGGGGGAGGCGACGCGAGGGGGAACGGATGGCGAGGTGAGGGAGAAGGGATGGCGAGGATAGGGGGAACGGATGGCGCGAAGAGGGAGAAAGGACGGCGAGGATAGAGGGAACTGCTAGGGGTGAGGGGGAGCGGATGGTGCGAAGAGGGGGGACGGATGGCGAGGGGAGGGGGAAAGGATGGCGAGTTGAGGGGGAACGGATTGCGACGTGAGAGGGAACGGAGGGTGAGGCTAGGGGGAATGGAGGGCGAGGCTAGGGGGAACGGGGACGAGCAGAGAATGAACTGATGGCAAGGTGAGGGAGGGACGGAGCCGCGTGAGGATGGGGGTGTGGAGAGGGTGAACGGTGTGGGAGAGGGTGAACGGTGTGGGCGAGGGTGAGGAGAGCGGGAGGAATGTGCATAGAGAGAGGGGGAGAGAGGAAGAAGTGAGGGGTAACCGAGGGTGCGGAGAGAGGGAGGAGAGTGCATAGAGAGAGGGGGAGAGAGGACGAGAAGTGGGGTAACAGAGGGCGGGGAGAGATGGGGGAGAGGGTGAGCGAGGGCTGATGAGAGGGCGGGCAGATTCCTGAATCTGCTTCCCAAGTCAGATTCCTAACTCAGATTCCCAAGTTAGATCCCCAGGTCAGATTCCCATGTCCGAGTCCCATGTCAAATTCCCGAGTCTCATTCCCGAGTCAGATTCCCATGTCTGCCGCCCATCCCTCCCCTCTCGCCCATCCTCCCCTGCCGCCCGTCCCTCCCCTCTCGCGTGTCCCTCCCCACTCGCCCGTCCCTCCCCTGCCGCCCATCCTTCCCCTCTCGCCCGTCCCTGTGCGTGCGCCCGTCCCTCCCTTCTATCTATCCCCTCCTGACAGCGTGTCTCTGGATTCCGTCCCCATCTCCCTTCCCCTCTAGCTCCCACCATCCCCTCAGCTCCCACCATCCCCTCAGCTCCCACCATCCCCTCAGCTCCCATCATCCCCTCAGCTCCCACCATCCCCTCAGCTCCCACCATCCCCTCAGCTCCCACAATCCCCTCAGATCCCACCATCCCCTCAGCTCCCACCATCCCCTCAGCTCCCACCATCCCCTCAGCTCCCACCATCCCCTCAGCTCCCACCATCCCCTCAGCTCCCACCATCCCCTCAGCTCCCATCATCCCCTCAGCTCCCACCATCCCCTCAGCTCCCACCATCCCCTCAGCTCCCACCATCCCCTCAGATCCCACCATCCCCTCAGCTCCCACCATCCCCTCAGCTCCCACGATCCCCTCAGCTCCCACCATCCCCTCAGCTCCCACCATCCCCTCAGCTCCCACCATCCCCTCAGCTCCCACCATCCCCTCAGCTCCCACCATCCCCTCAGCTCCCATCATCCCCTCAGCTCCCACCATCCCCTCAGCTCCCACCATCCCCTCAGCTCCCACCATCCCCTCAGCTCCCACCATCCCCTCAGCTCCCACCATCCCCTCAGCTCCCACCATCCCTCAGCTCCCACATCCCCTCAGCTCCCACCATCCCCTCAGCTCCCATCATCCCCCTCAGCTCCCACCATCCCCTCAGCTCCCATCACCCCTCAGCTCCCACCATCCCCTCAGCTCCCACCATCCCCTCAGCTCCCATCACCCCCTCAGCTCCCACCATCCCCTCAGCTCCCACCATCCCCTCAGCTCCCACCATCCCCTCAGCTCCCACCATCCCCTCAGCTCCCACCATCCCCTCAGCTCCCACCATCCCCCATCCCCTCAGCTCCCATCATCCCCTCAGCTCCCACCATCCCCTCAGCTCCCACCATCCCCTCAGCTCCCACCATCCCCTCAGCTCCCACCATCCCCTCAGCTCCCATCATCCCCTCAGCTCCCACCATCCCCTCAGCTCCCATCACCCCCTCAGCTCCCACCATCCCCTCAGCTCCCACCATCCCCTCAGCTCCCACCATCCCCTCAGCTCCCACCATCCCCTCAGCTCCCACCATCCCCTCTAGCTCCCACCATCCCCTCAGCTCCCACCATCCCCTCAGCTCCCATCACCCCCTCAGCTCCCACCATCCCCTCAGCTCCCACCATCCCCTCAGCTCCCATCATCCCCTCAGCTCCCACCATCCCCTCAGCTCCCACCATCCCCTCAGCTCCCATCATCCCCTCAGCTCCCACCATCCCCTCAGCTCCCACCATCCCCTCAGCTCCCACCATCCCCTCAGCTCCCACCATCCCCTCAGCTCCCATCATCCCCTCAGCTCCCACCATCCCCTCAGCTCCCATCACCCCCTCAGCTCCCACCATCCCCTCAGCTCCCACCATCCCCTCAGCTCCCACCATCCCCTCAGCTCCCACCATCCCCTCAGCTCCCACCATCCCCTCTAGCTCCCACCATCCCCTCAGCTCCCACCATCCCCTCAGCTCCCATCACCCCCTCAGCTCCCACCATCCCCTCAGCTCCCACCATCCCCTCTAGCTCCCACCATCCCCTCAGCTCCCACCATCCCCTCAGCTCCCACCATCCCCTCAGCTCCCACCATCCCCTCAGCTCCCACCATCCCCTCAGCTCCCACCATCCCCTCAGCTCCCACCATCCCCTCAGCTCCCACCATCCCCTCAGCTCCCACCATCCCCTCTAGCTCCCACCATCCCCTCAGCTCCCACCATCCCCTCAGCTCCCATCACCCCCTCAGCTCCCACCATCCCCTCAGCTCCCACCATCCCCTCAGCTCCCATCATCCCCTCAGCTCCCACCATCCCCTCAGCTCCCATCACCCCCTCAGCTCCCACCATCCCCTCAGCTCCCACCATCCCCTCTAGCTCCCACCATCCCCTCAGCTCCCATCACCCCCTCAGCTCCCATCACCCCCTCAGCTCCCACCATCCCCTCAGCTCCCACCATCCCCTCAGCTCCCACCATCCCCTCTAGCTCCCACCATCCCCTCAGCTCCCACCATCCCCTCAGCTCCCACCATCCCCTCAGCTCCCACCATCCCCTCAGCTCCCACCATCCCCTCAGCTCCTACCATCCCCTCAGCTCCCACCATCCCCTCAGCTCCCATCATCCCCTCAGCTCCCACCATCCCCTCAGCTCCCACCATCCCCTCAGCTCCCATCACCCCCTCAGCTCCCACCATCCCCTCAGCTCCCACCATCCCCTCAGCTCCCACCATCCCCTCAGCTCCCACCATCCCCTCAGCTCCCACCATCCCCTCAGCTCCCACCATCCCCTCAGCTCCCACCATCCCCTCAGGCTCCCATCATCCACTCAGGCTCCCATCATCCCCTCAGCTCCCATCATCCCCTCAGCTCCCACCATCCCCTCAGCTCCCATCATCCCCTCAGCTCCCACCATCCCCTCAGCTCCCACCATCCCCTCAGCTCCCACCATCCCCTCAGCTCCCACCATCCCCTCAGCTCCCACCATCCCCTCAGCTCCCACCATCCCCTCAGCTCCCACCATCCCCTCAGGCTTCCATCATCCCCTCACTCTCACCTGTTCCGCTCTCTCCTTCCCTCATTCTTGCCTTTTTCGCAGGTCAGGTGCTCTTTCGTGTCCCTATGCTCACCCGCTGCATCTATGCATACGAGGGTAGTTTTGGAACATTGGAATACAAGGGTGTGGATTGCCTTTTTTCGTTTCCACCAGGATAAGGCCCTTTTCTGTTTGCCCCCCATTCATAGTATCAATATTTGATAATGCTATCCAATGGAAGAAGTATACGTAGTTTGTCTGCATGTTAGAATGGGCGTGTCAACTACATGTTTGTTGCGATGTTGCAATTTATATTTGTATCTTTAGTAGCAATGGGAGAGTACATCGTTTAGTTTCCAAGTCGTAAGTTGCACGAATTTATAAGGGCTAGAAGTTTCATGTTGGAGTGTGTTCTTACTTGAGACCAGTTTGAGTTGCCTACTGACTTTCTATGCATGTTTCGACGCGACGTCAAGTTCTCTGGCCTTCAAGAAGGCCTTCTAGGTGCACTTTTCTTGAACAAACAGGCCCTGGTTGCAACTTCTTTTCCGTATCGGCAATTGGGTGGTGGTCGCGTATGGCCTTGGCTCCCTTGTCGCACGCATCCCAGTTTTCGCCCAACCTCCCCTGGGTGCGCAATGTGGTCTGTTCGTATCTGCCCAGCTGCCCCAAAATGGTCCCCTCAGTTTCGCCCACTGAACCCTTATTTTCAATGGTGACCCATGTTCAAGAGGGGCGCTCTTGAAGCCCCCCCTTGCTTCTTTGGCCTGTGGTTTTAACACCCAGTCATTTTTTTAATGAATTATTATATCCACCATAGGGTGTTATATCCGGGGGATTACGGTATTCTAAAACCTCTTTCAGACGAACATATCTTCAGGCAAGCGCAAATCTGCACTGTAAAATTTCGACGCCAGCTGTTTTTATGCGGTTGAGAGCGTTGGAACGTAAATATGACGAAGGGTTATTCCAAAAAGGGGTCCTGGGAACACGCTCTCAAGGTCGCGCGGGAGTCTGGGGAGAGGTTGCCTGGGAAGAGTCTCGTAGGAACACGCTCTAACCAGGCCTGACGTTTCAAAAAAAGGCACTCTGAGCTGACCCCCCCCCAAAAAAAAATAGTATGAATGGCCTTCAGCCAGAATTTAGGGACTCTGAAATGTCAGAGTCCAGAGATGTGCAACTCTGAAATTCTCAGGATCGCGCAAATATATTCCGGGTTACATTTTATGTTATTAAGAAGAGCTCTTTCTTGTGTATTACATTTTGCTACATTGGACAGGAGCCTACAACTACTACTACCAAGCAATCACTAGCTAACAGGCTCCTAGAACTCCGGCACATCTACAGTAATCTCATCATCACCCCCCTCATCGTCGGACAGGAAAGGGTCGTCGCCTAATGTTGGAGCCGCATCATTCTCATCATCACCCCCATCCTCCTCAGCCCACCCCTCCCCCGCGTACTCTGGCACCTCCCCCTGTCCTTCATCCGTTGTGTCCCCCGCCAACTCACCCTCTAGGGCCTTCCCCTTGCGTTTTCGTTCCGCTCTTGCGAAGACAACAGATCGTGCTGGCCGTCTCAGCTTCTCTCGCCAGGTCGCTAGGGCTTCGGTCCAATTGATGACATACTGCAGCAGCGAGATGGCCATCAACTCGGAGAGACGCGCGTTGCAGAGTGAGCCACGGACCCAGGACTTAATCACATTCTGCCGAGAGAAGCCCCTCTCGCATTCGACGGTTGACAAAGGCAGCACGGCGCAGGCCTGCCAGAGGCACATCAGATTGGGTCAGCGCCTGACACGGGGCACAAAAACAAAGGCGGAAGAAAGGCAGTAGGAAATGCATACAGTGAAGGCGGATAACAAAAAGATGCGGTTGGCAAGGGCGGCGATGTTGTGCACACTTGGCAAGTAGAATGGAAGGTGGTGATTCAGAAACGACAATATGGTTGGACTTGCCTGCTCGAGTCCGTCTTCGTGAGGTAGTTTGCCAGGCCTTGGTGGAAACTCTCCACCTCGTGATGATTCTGCATGATCGGCGCCCAAGTTGCGAGCTCCCTCTCCGCTGCCTTCACGTCGAAGCCTGGCAGCTTGTGCTCGAAGATGCCGCTGCATCCAAGCAGATACTCTCTCGTCTTCTTCTCGCGCTGCGCCCGTTGTCTCGGCCACTTCGCCGCCACCCAGAGCTTCGTCGGCGACATCTTGCGCAGATCCAGCATCCGCTCTTGTACGTTGGTCATGGTATCCTTGGCGTGCTTCTGGCAGAGCTGCACGCAGTCCTTGTAGCTGCTCCCGTACTGGTGCTTGTCGAGGTGCCGCTCGTGCATCTTGTACGTATGGGTGACGGGGTTCCCCTCCAAGTCGATACCGCGCACCTTCACCCGCTTCGTTCCGCCGCGCCCGTACACCGTGAGGAACGCCGAGAGCCAGGTGTTTTCGGCGCCGACACCGAAAATCTCCCCGAAGTCGACATAGCGGTGCCGCAGATCCCCCAGTGTCGCGTCGATGTCCGTTGCCACCTCTGTGACATCGACCTGCGGTGTGAGGGGGGGGGGACACAGAGGAGGGAAAGACATGAGTACTTGCACCAGAGGAGAACACCATGCTTGCAAACATGAGCATCTTACCTCTCGCTTCTGAAACTTGAGGTTGAGGTCGTTCATGAGTGCCAGCATGTCGGCCAGGTAGAAGAGGCAAAACTGAAACTTATACGAAATCACAACCTCATACAGGGGATGCTCATACTCATACAGCAGAACAATCGCAGCACCCAACACTTTACACAGGCGTCGGATTGCCTCTCCCCTGGACAACCATCGAACTTGATGGATGCCTTGAACCTCAAGGTTGGTGCTGTGAATCGCCCGCTGCAGATGCTTGAAACGACTGCTCCATACGCTCGACCGGCCGAGAAGGTCCGCAAGGGTGCGAGTGACTTTGTCGACCATGTCGAGGTCTGGACATGAAGCGGCAGCATCCTTCACAGCAAGTGCTTCTCTGCATGTACCGACATGGGTAGTGGTTAGCACACAGAAACATAAAAAGCATAAACAGACAGCAAGGAATACTTTAACAAACCTGTGGGCGATGCAGTGGGAGGAAAAAAGGTGCGGGATGATGTCTCGCAGTCGCGCCACAAGCCCGTTGTCTCGGCCGACCATCACCGACGCGCCGTCTGTGCTGATGCCAACGATGCGTTGAAGGTCGATGCCGGACGACTCCAGGTGGGCTAAGAGAGTGGCCATAAGAGAAGCGGCGTCGCACTTGTCAACGTTTAGCAGGGCTAGGAATTCGGTGACGACTCGACGCAGCCGCATGAATGTGATGTAGACGATCAAGTGCTTTCCCCGAGTGCAGTCGGTGCTTTCGTCGCATGAGATGCCGAGGTAAGGTGAGCTCTTGATATGCTCCATCTGAGTAGCCAGCAGATGTGTAGAGAGACAGTTGACCATCTGCTGGAACCCGTACCTGCAGTGGCATAATCAGAAGTGAGACACTGGTTAATTAGCATTGGAAATGCATTGAAATTTACAAGGTTCATATCAACATCCAACCATCAACCGGCGAAAGCCAGGTAGCCTTACCTGGTGAGATACACTCCGTACGACTGGAGAGGTATGTCTGGTGTGTCTTGCTCTGCCATGAAACGAAGCAGCCGGGGAAACATGGCGATAGGAGCGTCGTTCTTGCAAAGAAATTCCACGCACCGCAAAAGACGGATGACGCGGCGGCCTTCGACATCGACGGTGGCGAAGCTTGTCATCTTCTGCTGCTTGTCTTCAATTTCCTTTTGAATCTCGAGCTGCCGGCGAACTGCCGCTTCGTGGACTGTCGAGTGTTCGTGAATGCGCATCGTCTGTGTCTGGAGATCTCGCCCGCCGTCGCCTGGCCTTGAATACTTCGTCGTTTCTTTACCGAAGGCTCGGCAAACGCTGCACTTAAGAGCGGGGTAGCCATCTTTAGTACGGGTAAGTACAAGCCATGGGAAATAACGCAGCCAATCATTCTTATACTTAGCCTCCGCGACTAGGTACTTCTGCTCGATCAATTCCTCTGTACTTAGCCTCGGTGGCGGCGGTTCATCAGGGCGGGTGACGGGGGTAGGTGAGCGCGGTGGTGAGGGAGGGCGAATCTGGCCACCATGGTTGATACGCTGCTGTGTATACTTCGTCGTACGTTGTTTCTTCGCCGAAGAGACAGTCGATGCGCAGGGCACACTATAACGAACGGTAGAGGCAGTGGCGCAGTCAATAGGATCCACTGGTCTTCTGCTAGAAGATGCTATGGCTGGTGGGAGAACGAACGGAGCGGGGGCAGGTCTACTAGGCAACGATGGCTCATCGCGTGGGGTCTCGTTTACAACGGTTGTGGCGACAAAAGGCGGAGGAGCCGATGCGGCAACGGGCCGCAAGACGTCTAGGGCGCTCCTTGGCGCAACGACAGGAACCTTACTGCTGCGCGGCTCATCACCGTCAGCTGGAGCATCGTCGTCGCCATCCTTTTCAGGCATGGCGAGAGGAGAAACAACGTGTAGGAAATGAAGACAGTGACTACAACTACGCATGTGTCGAAATGAACAACATGGAGGATTTCCCCTCTAAAACCTGAAGCAGTGCGTTCGAAGCTGGTGGGTAAGGAACAACTGGAGAAGAAGGGGTCCATCAAACCCGTGTCGCACCTTTCTTGAAAGGCGTGACGCGGTTTCGGGACTTGTCCATGCACAACACAGCGCCATGCTGCCTAGTCGATGTGTTGGCTGCAACTGCAGCCAATGGGGATGATGGCCAACCTCTGCAAGGCTGGCACAGAGGGCACGGGCCCGAGGTTCGCGCATGCACAGAGAGCAACAGAGCAGAATCTGTGGTCCTTAGTGGCTCGGCGTGGCAGCATTTTTGCTGCGCTGGGTAGCAGAGTGCCCACTGTGGGCAGAGTATTCATTCGACTTGGCGGATTTTTCAAGGAAGTGTGGATTCTCCACGTGACGCGGGCGGGAATCACTGATGGCATGCGAAATTTCTAGGGATATTGCGTGCCCCGTGGAAATCTGTTTCAGGGTTCGTACCCGATGTACTCTGAAAACTCAGTATTGGGTTAGCGTGAACTCTGATTTTTTCAGGATCCCTAAAGTCTAAGTCTGAATCGATCAGGATTGGGAAAATGCCTTATCTGGAAATTCAGGTTTAGCCAAAAAACCGGTCTGAGATTTCAGACTAATCAGAGTAAATAGTCTGATAAAGTCAGCCCTGCCAGCGAGCCCGCGAAAAACAGGAATAGCAGAGGGGGGTCCCTCTTGAACTCCCCATGCGGAATCAGCGAGGCCCACGTCGCGTGCGACAAATGTCTTAGTGGGACTACACGAAACGCCAGGCTGTCAAATGTATTTCGCGTCGAGCCCACATTGGCTCGTACTCTCACGCAACCAATAGCATTTCGGCAATCCGTTTATCTTGTTTCCGGAGAGTTACAAAGTTCCAGGCACTGTGACGTTTCGTTTTCTCGCCAGCTCGGGACTTAGTTTTTTTGCACCCACTCAACCATCAAGAGGGACCCCCTCTGCTATTTTGCCGTGGGGTTTTAACATTCAGATGGGAAATAACTAATGGTCTGGGTTTTCAGACGAAACAACAAAATCAGGTCTGTTTTTCAGACCATCAGACCAATTTCGTCTGATGTCAGGGGCCCTGCTGTGAACCCTGGGAATTTCAGGGTTTCGGGTTCCTGAACACTGACAGATCAGTGTAGGGATTTTTCCAAAACAGAGCCCTCAGGGTAATTTTTTTTTTTTCTAGTCGACAGCTCAGGGTGGTTTATTTTGAGACGTCAGCCCTGCTCGGCACCAACAATCCGGTAGTCTCAGCACATTGCCCATGCGTAGTTTCCCAGGTCTCCAATAACAACACAATCAGCATCAGCACCGAAAAAATCTCTTACCAGTAACATCATGCAGCCCTCCCCCCCCCAGCCCCCCCCCCCCCCTCCTCTTCCTTCATACCCCTGTCTGCATCATCAGTTCCATCACCAGCCGCAGCCTCCTTGTCTCATATTCCCCTAGCACCCTCCCAGGCGCCCCCAGCACACCATCGCCATCCCCATCACCACCACCACCAACGCTACCATCGTCATCAGCAGCAGCAGGAGCAGCAGCCCAGTCCCAGTTCATGAGTGTGGGCACGCCCCCCACAGCAAACGGGGGGAAGCGGAAGGCATTGTCAGCGCTCTTCCAGGTGGGGCGGTCGCCCACCCACACGCGCACGAGGAGTGCAGGGGGCGAGGTGGCAGGCGAGGTGAGGGGGTTGGCCTGGAGGGTGGTGACGGCAGTGGCGATCACAGGCTCTGACTTGCGGCAGTCTGGGCAGGGGAGTGGAGGGAGGATGGGGAGAGAAAGCTGGTTTGAGTCGAATAAGAGAATGGAGAGTCCCATGGGCATGTATGATGACGATGATAATGGTTAACGGCGCTGATGATGGTGACATGACATGTAGCGCAGCAGAAGATATGTGGAAGACGCCATTGTGAGTGCGACACCAAGGTTGGGGATAACAGCTCCCTGCCTTTCCTGCACATGTGAGCAGCTTCTTAGAATAACCACCATACATACCCATCACCATACATGCCCATACCCTCAACACTCTTCCCCCTTCGAAAACAGCCCGCAAGCTGGCATGAGGCACTTTACCAGGGCACCAGGACTGGTTGGTGGAGGGCACGTGGTCTGCCAGGAACAGCAGGAACACGGGGGCACGGCTGGCCTCGTGCTGTTTAAGCAGGGTAATTAACCCATGTCGGGAAGACACCTCCACCTCCTTCACATCCACATGCGCTGTTGGCAGCGGTGTTGGGGATGGGGGCGAGGGGGTTGCTTCATCTTCCTCAGTATTCCCTGTAGGGCCACTGGCTGCAGAACCACCAGCAGCAGCAGTGGTATCAGCAGCTGTGGTATCAGCAGCAGTGGTATCAGCAGTGGCGGCGGCAGCTGCTGTTGCGTCTGCTGCGGTAAAGGCACGAGCATCAGCCTCTGCATCCGCCATCTCCCACTCGCCTCTTGCTTCCCCGCCCGCACTCGCTGCTCCCTCCTCCTCTCCCCTTCTTCTGTCCGCCCTTCCTCCTGATCCTTCCCCTTCTCGCCCTTGCCTCGCTACCACTCCTCCTCTGCTCGCCGCCCCCCTTAATATCTGTCTCCTGTCTTCTGCCTCTAAGCTCACCTGCCCCCAACCTGACGCCCGAAGCTTTGCTGAGGAGCTGCGGAGAAGCCCAATCGCGCCTGGTTTGTCAAGCGCCGCTGCTGCTGCTGCGGGTGGTGCTGTTACTGCTGGTGCTGCTGCCAGTGTTGCGGCTGCGGCTGCTGCCGTTGCTGTGGCTGCAGAAGGGAGCGCAGGTGGTGCAGGACTCAGCTGTGATAGGAGTTGAGCTAGGGGGGTAGTGTAAAGAAGGGGGTGAATGGGCGCACGGGGACAAACGGAACAGGAATGAGGAAGAGCGAGGGACACGAGAGCAGAGCGGCGGAGGATGCGAGGAGGGCGGGTGGGGAAGATACGAGAGACATGGGAGGGTGGGGGAGACATGGGAGGGTGGGGGAGACATGGGAGGGTGGGGGAGACATGGGAGGGTAGATGGGAGGATGTGAGCCAGATGAAAGCAAGGCAAGGGTGCAACCCCGTGCTGCCAGGTGGCTTTTGCGTCTACTCAAAAGGTGGTTAAAGCAATCTCAAGCAGCCGGGCCAGCCCATTATGTAGCCAGACCGGCCATTCCCAATCTGTGCAAAGGTCTCTGACAGGTGTTTCGGAATGTGCGACTGGCTAGAGCTTCCCGCATAACCCACTGTTGCGGAACGGGCATTTCGTGCGTCCGCGAAATGTCATTCGCGTCACTTCGCCAAGCCGCCAGCCGATTTCCCACCAGGCTGCGCCAAATTACCCCTCAGAGACCGAGGTGACTTTCGAGTCGACTCTGAAGTCAACTCAAGAGTCGACTCAAAAGCTGCGCCAACACCGCTAAGAAGAGGACTCTTCCAGCCTAGTCTGCCCGTTAGGCCCTAAAACAGGCCTTAAAGCCCACTAGCGAATCCAAGCAGGCCTTAAAGCCCACCAGCAAATCCAAGGAGGCCTTAAAGCCCACCTGTCAGTCCGAGCAGCTGCAGCAGAAGAACGACCGGGAGCACGATCGCGAGACACGCAGACAGCACGTGCGGCGGCCTCGTCGTCAGCGGCCCCGCTGCTCCGCCACGCGCGGGATGGTGGTGGACGTGCCTGTGGCAGTGACTGTGACTGTTACTCTGGTGGTGGTGGTGATGCCGTGCCGCCAGCCGCGCTTCCGTGGAATAGCCCAGCTTGACAAGACGAGGGGGAAGTGAGTGTGGCTGCGGCAGAAGAAAGAGAATGGGCAGACTGCGAGTGGCGTGGGGATGCTGTTTGGGGAGTGTCCGAGGCAGCGTGTAAGGTTTCCGAACGTCACGGAACCGAGAGGTTTTGCTATCCAACCGTTCTGCAGTATGCAGATACCGTAATGTACCTTCCCGTGACGTCCGTGGACGTCACGATCTGTTTTACTTCGGACACTCCCGTACTAAGCCTGAAATCTGTCCCTAATTTTGTGCCAAGTCGTGTTCGGAGTTGCGATTTTAAAAAACGTTCACACTGGAGCCTACTATATCTCACAAGACCCCGTTTTTACTATGCCAGACCAAGTTGCACCGGAAACCAATAACGAGAACTTTTGCACTTAGGACCCGCCCTGAAGGCCGTTCTTGGCCAGTGTCAAACTTCGGTCTAAGGCCGCGTTCTGAAGTTTGGCCGAACTTTGAAGTTTTGCCAACCTACTTGCCACGTCGGAATTGCACATTGCAATGCTTGGCCGTGCGCTTCGAACTTTGGCCAACCAGCCCCTTCCACACTATGCTGGCCAGAATTCGTGCGACTGGGGTCCACGAACAGCTGCGACCGAGGGTGAAACCTGGTTTCTGCATACTTGGCCGGCCACGCCAAAGAAATGTGACGTCAACCAAGCCACAAAAGCAGCACCAACCTGCCCGGCGCACGAACAGCCGTCAAACTGCGAATGCTCCACCCTCCTTCATCAAAGCCTTCATCAACACCCCAACCAGAAGGAGATGGCCTTAAAACCCGCGTGTTAACTTCCTCGAGTTGTGTATCTTTGGTCGGAAGATCCCTGGAAGTGCTGCCTGACAGCCAATCCCGCCTTTCCACCAAACCAACCTACCTGCCATTGAACTGCTTGGCACAATGGTTTTAACTTTTTATTCTTGCGGAAATTTGGTGAATTTTCACGACAACTTTCCCGAAATTATTTGGAAGCTGGCCGTCAGGTGTCGCAGTCCTCGGCGACCCAGATTGTGTTCTGTCGCATATCGTTCTGCAGATCGCCTGTCGATTTGATTTGGCGCGATGGGGTTTCGTTCGCAAAATGTCGAGGGCTGGTCGCCAAGTTTTTCGCATGGGGGTTCGCCAAAGTTCACATACCACAACTTTTGCCAACCAAAACCTCAAACTTTGGCCAAACTTTCGCTGACGTGACGAGTCGGACGGCCAAACTTCAATTCGGCAAAACTTCATAACGCGATCTAAAACTCCACCTTGCTACGATTTCTGAAGTCTAAATCATGAGTCGTTGAGGCGAAGCTTAAAGCCGTTGACCCATAACGCACACGTTTGCGTTCAAGACTAATAACCTTGAAGGGCGAAAATAGGGTAGCCGGGTTTCGGGCGCCCGAGTTTTGGCGACCAAGGGACGCGGGAGTTCCCCCCCGAACTTGAAAAACCGAGTATGCAATTTGGGACTTTTTAAAGCCCGAGTCTAAAATTACAAAGCAGGGGCTCACTTGAAACTTGTACTTTTTTTTCATGCAGAAAAAATATTCAGTATTTTTTTTGGGAAAACAACGAGAACACACGCAAAACCAAAAGCGAGGGTGAACGAGGGCAGGCATTGGCACACGGCCCTTCCACCGTTCCGACGACGCCGAAAAGTGAGCGCGCGAAATCCACTCACGTCGCAGAACCACACTAGGCGACCAACCCACAAGCCCAACGACCACACTAGGCGACCAGCTCGCCCCTGGCATTTTCAAGAGGACCCCCACTTTGTATTTGGTGCGGTGTACTCGCTGGCCTTTGCTAGGACACTAGCAGGTTAGGAGGCAGAAAAGGTCATTAGTAGCCCATAGTCTAGCATCTCGTTGGCCAATTCAGCATGGGACATGGGTTAGACGCTCGGGACCACGTACGCGACGAAAAAGCCTGCGAAAGGTAGGCCTCGACGTCCCGTTCCATGACTTTCTTCGAATATACGCCCGCTAAAATTCCCTCTGGCTCTCCCGTCGCGCAATCGGCCCTCCCCCTCTCTCCCGCCGTTACGCTTCCCCTCCCTCTCTCCCACCGTTATGCTTTCCCTCCCTCTCTCCCGCCGTTACGCTTTCCCTCCCTCTCTCCCGCCGTTACGCTTCCCCTCCCTCTCTCCCGCCGTTCCGCTTCCCCTCCCTCTCTCCCGCCGTTCCGCTTCTGCCCCCTCTCTCTCGCCGATACGCTTTCCTGTGAGAGTACGACACCGTTACACAAATTTCCCCTTTCCATATTTCCTTTCTATTTCATTCCACTTTTTATCCTGATTCATTTGGTCTTTATCTCATCTCATTTGGTTTATCCTGTTATTATAATTATATCACCGACCAAGCTTGGGATGTACTGGCGCGCTATATCTAGTGTAATCCTGCTGTAATCCCTTAAAGCCAATAGCCTCGCAGGATGATTCTATACGAAGGGTGATTCTATTTCTAGAAGGATCTATTCCTTTTGGATAGGATAAACCTGGTTACCTGATGTACTATGGAAGTACAAAAGCACCTTGTACTGATTGATAGTGGAACATTGAGCCAACCTCATTCGATCTTGTGACACTTCCCCTCCCTCTCACCCGCCGTTACGATTCCCCTCCCCCTCTCCCGCCGTTACGCTTCCCCCCCCTCTCTCCCGCCGTTACGCTTCCCCTCCCTCTCTCCTACGGTTATGCTTCCCCCCCCCCCCTCTCCCTTCGTTACGCTTCCCCTCCCTCTCTCAGGGTCGGGTTACGCTTCCTCCCCACCCCCCTTCCCCTCTCCCGTCACGATACGCTTCCCTCCCCTCCCTCTCCTGCTGCGCTGCCCAACCTGCTGTCCCTGTCGTTATGCCTCCCATCTCTCTCCCATCATTACCCTTTCCTCCCCTATCTCCCATCGTGGTTTCCCTCCCTTCCCATAATAGATGGGACGAGACAAGGCAGGCTGGGGGGGAAGGGATGGGAGAGAGATGGTATGGAGAGGGGCAGGGATGGGAATAAACATGGCAGGGAGAGAGGGGGAAGGGATGGGGAGGGAGATGCAAAAGCGGGGGGGACAGATGTGGAGGGAGATGGCAGTGAGGGGTGGGGAGGGACTCCAGTGAGGAAGGGGGAGGGGGGCGGGGATGGAGATGGCGGAGATGACATAAACCCCTCCTATCTCTCTTTCACCCATTCCTCCCTCCGCTGCCTTCTGTGCTTCCCCCCTTTCACCCCTGCCTTATGTGCTTCCCCCCTTTCATCCCTGCCCCTCTAACTGCCCTGGTTCCCCAACTCCTTGTCTCCCTTTCTTCCCTGCTGTCCCTCTCTCCCTCCGCCCTCTCTCTCTCTCTCTCTCTCTCTCTCTCTCTCTCTCTCTCTCTCTCTCTCTCTCTCTCTCTCTCTCTCTCTCTCTCTCTCTCTCTCACGCTTTCTATCCCAGTCCTTTCTCTCACACTACCTCAATTCTTTATCTTTTTGCCCAAGCACAGCCTGTGCATGCAGGACTCCCGTCTCCTTTCTTCAATTCCAGACACCGCCTTCACGCACTCCCTTTTGTCCATCCCCTGGGACCTAAGGTCACGGCGGACGTTAGGAGCCTAAATGCTTACTCGTTTGCAGGATATGTTGATTTAGATAAACATTTATGGGCTTGTAGGTTGCATATTGGTATTGGTTTGGTGCAATCATAATGTGTGCATTTATAAACTATTTGTTTGCATTCGGGCAATTTGTGTATATGCAATATCTAGCCTAGTTACATGTACACTAAGCATTTTCTTTTGCTGCGTTGGGTTCATTGTCGCGTTTGGGATTCAGGGCCCGTTTTGAAGCGCGGATTCGATACTGAGCCTGCAATCTAAGACCTTGGTTAGCGCAAATCGGGTATTGTTTCGAGTATCCACTGGCAAAACTCTGCATTGATTTTGACATAAGAACACGCCCTAGATTCGAACTCCCTCCCTGCAATTCGCGTCGCCAGTCGATTCGTGGGTTTGTCGCTTGCGTTTGTCGCAACCGCCGATACTCGCATTTCATGCGTTTTCAGGCGTTTCACTCTGTCCTGCTGGACTAAAATTGGATTTCTGCTCAGTTCATCTATTTCAAAACTTTACAGGAGTGCCCTACTTCAAAGGGGGCTCTCTTGAAACCCCCCTGTGCAATTTTAGACTCGGGCTTTAAGCTGAGGCGTACTTCACTGCGTGGCCGCCCCCCCCCTTTGCCCCCGCCCCCGTTTGAGGCTGCAATTTGCAACTTTTGTTTGTGCTGCCCCCCCCGTTTCCCCCTTTTGAGTCTCCAATTGGGACTTCTGTTTTTGTCCCCCCCCCCCCCCCCCCCCCCCCCCCCAATTCCCCCGCTAGTCTTTCATTTTCCCTGCGCAACCCTCCCCTTGTCTTCCGCTCCCACGCATATTCCTACGGGTGTTTTGCGCTGGTTGGTCAACTTCGATTTTTGCCTACACGTTTTTCCCGCTCGGCTTCGTGCCCTTTTTGCACTCTCGTCAACAGCTGGCGCTACTTCGCAGCCCGTTGACTCACACTCTCCCATTTCCTCTGCATTATGGGTCAACGGCTTTAACACCAGCCAAGAACACTCCCTCTGTGGATCGATACTACACCATTTCTCCTATTAAGTCCCACGGTTAATGCACGCAGCTGGAGCCTGTAAACAGGAAACGGAAGAATGGGTCATTGAAGGGAAAACACACAGTACCCACTGTCACTTGGTTACACATTCTAGCTCATGCACTAGAGAAGTTGCATGCACGACCTCCCAGCTCGGAAACTCGCAATTGTCAATATTTGGTATGACTGTTCACCACAGTTTAGACTACAGCAAATCAGATTCAGTGTCAAAGCGAGTCATGCTGAGAACTTGGTAGGTGGGTCTAAATTTTGGACTGTTTTGATGGGGAAAATAACAAGGAACAGGTGTATCTTCCTCACTTCTAAGAAAGAGTGGGATCGTGTTATGATTATATGGATTGTGTTATGATAATCTCCAGATAGGAGTCGAGCAATGCAATAGTGAGGTCGTGATTAAAGTGTGTCGAGTACAAATGAAGCACAGGGCTAAATACAAGCACAGTTAGCCTAGCAAGAGAGGCTCGAGGAAGGCCAAGAAACACATGCGAGGTGGTTCGGGGCGCCTCGGGACTCGGAAGTGTCGGACGCGACGCCGCGTGTAGGCTTGGGGTCTCGAACGTGATTCGAACCTGAATTGTCGGGCCGAGCCTGGACTTCTGAAAGTCTGGGCTGTACTCGATGTTAGCGAGGCTCGATAAGGAAAAGGGATTTTCCTGACAGATTGGGTTTCTAGACGTTCGATGTTTTCAACGCATAATTGGTGCTGTTTCCTTTCGAAATCAAAGACCGGCATGACACAAGATGAGACAGAGAGGCAAAGGGCCCAAGCTTGTAAATACGCAACAATGATACCTTTGTACTAACTTGACTTCACATGCGGCAACTGTATGCACTTATAGCATATGGTTTTTTCATGTGGGCAAAATTGTATAGCATTTATGCTTGTCCTTTTTTCTGTGAGAATGCAAGCATACCGTACGAGACCAAACATGATGCGCCTCGTGCACATCTATACGATAATGAAACCTAACAGTACAGTGCATCGCATAAGTTAGAACCCGTGCCCCAAAATGCAAGTCGCGCGTCCCATAGGCAGTGCGTATGAAACTAGGTGAGTTGGGGTGAGGGGGGGGGGGGGGGGAGGGGAAAGGGGGGGGTGGGGGTTGGGCTTATTCAACTGTTGGGGCTGGGAGGCTGATTTCAAACTAGAGGAAAGGAACTTCAAAAGTTTCTGAAGTTATGGCCCTCAAATTTCAAAGATGCGGATCGAATAGTTATAAGTCGAAGAGTGTTTTATCTTATTTTGTCGCTCGTGAAAAGTAGCATGCTGATGATCTTCTCGTTTGTTTCGCCAACCCCCCAAACCCTAGTTCATACGCAGTGCGTAAGAACCTTTTGGGCCGATGTTTTTAATGTATTGAATGTGTAGTGGTTGACAAAACGCCATCTCCTACATACGCTGGTATTTCGTATAGGCAATGCATGTGCTAGTGGCGAATCAATAACGTATTGATAAATAATTTTGCCATCAACAGTCACTAGTCAGGACCCTACCCTTGTTGCCCAACTCGGAGCACGAATGAGGAAACTGGACATTGAAATCCAACGATCGGTATCGGCTCAGAAAAAACCATCCCTTAGGATTAAGAGCTTCCATGAAAACCACTCGTACGGCTCGAACAATACCTCCCTTGGAATACAGAAGTTCCACGACCATTGAGGCAGTCAGTAGGGTCCATTTCTATATGCACAACAAAATCCCAAGGCATGACATTCTGCCTCAGCGTTGGCATGAAAGCCTAGACAAACTTTGTCCCAGACACAGATTCGAGGCTAGAAATTTGGTTTGCTTTATGAATCTGCAAGAGTGAGACAATGCAGAGAGGGGCGAGTTAGAGGGAGGGAACAAAATCGCCAGACATTGTGGAAAAATGACGGGTGTGAAATGACAAACCGAATGAGGAGGGGTGAAAAAAAAAAAAAAAAAAAAAAAAAAAAAAAAAAAAAAAAACCGGGTACCCCTGAAGACTTTCCGTACAGAAAGAGTGGCGCCAAAAGCAACCCATAACGTTACGGGAAGGTTTTCACCGGACCCTTTAGCTTCAAGGTCCATATGAAATCTGCCTTGAAAATCATTCAAAAATGGGCATTTGCCTTGTTAGCATAAGCCCTAGTATCGACTGATCAAGCTACGTCCGCAATGAAGCTAATGCTCATTTTACGAACAATATCATCGCCAACACCTAGCTCAGCTAGAGGTTTTTCACTTAGTGGAAGAAAAGTTATTACACGTCAGCAAACTCCGTACCTCAACTGCTTCGATGGCAATGACTTCTTATGCACAAAGCTTTGAAAGTGAACTATTAATTAAAGACATGCAAAATTGGATGTTCTATTGTGGAAGCTTTATATTCCCCGCTAATAGCTCATGTGAAGAGAAGTCGAAATGCCATAAAGTTCGTCCTCGCGTACTCTCCTCTCATAAAAAAAACGTCTCGCTTGAAGAGTAGATCGACATTCACTTCTTCAAGAATCTCTATGCTCCGGCACAACTCGTGTGGGAGCATCTGCAAAAAATACACCAAAGCAGATGTTCAGTCATGTTGAGCTGCTTGCTTAACCATCTCGTGTCCATTCAAACGCTACCAAGAGAAAACGCGAGCCCCTATACCAATCTATGTTCAAACACAAGAGATGAATTGCGGAATCGTGAATGCACCTTCCTTGACAACATGTTTGCCACCACTGCCCTGTCTGGCCTAGGTAGGCGAAGCTTGAAATTTACTTGCTTGACCTGGGGCACACTAGGGAAATTTGGGCATGGATTCCGTTTGCTTACAAGGAAGCTTTCACTGATTCCATCCACCTAACGGGCTAGGTTTCTTGTAATTCCTTGACTTACAGAAATAATGTTCATTTATTTTTTAAGTCCAGTTGTAGAGGGAAATCTGTCCATCGTACCCCCCTTCTCCCCCCTCCCCCTTCTCCCTACTTACGCCACTTTACTAAAGGTGACTTCCTGAATGGGAAAACCAAGATAAAAAATGCACATTCATATATTGATCCCGATGCTCTGAATATTACTGTACGTCAACTCCATAATCGAAAGCCACAACGTTAGCATCGCGAAGGGTTGCCCTGTTGGTTAGCACCACGATCACAATCAACACAACTATGCATGCACCCAGGCTAGGCGCTGCATGGCAGCAGCGCAAGATTGAACGACGTGCGGCAAAAGGATGCAAACGCTAAGGTGCCCAGCGCGTGTCATGACCCACTGTTGGGAGAGCAAGGAGAAGGGGAGGTAGATGGCAAAGAAAGGGGTAGTGAGTGAATGAGGGGTGAGCAGAGGGGACCAGGAGGGTGAGCTGAGGCCAAGGCATGGGTGAGCTGAGGCCAAGGAGTGAGTGAGCTGAGAGGCAAGAGAGCGGGAGTTGAGAGGCAAGAGAGCGGGAGCCGAGAGGCAAGAGAGCGGGAGATGAGAGGCAAGAGAGCGGGAGCCAAGAGGCAAGAGAGCGGGAGATGAGAGGCAAGAGAGTGGGAGATGAGAGGCAAGAGAGCGGGAGATGAGAGGCAAGAGAGCGGGAGATGAGAGGCAAGAGACCTGAAGATGAGAGGCAAGAGAGCGGGAGATGAGCGGCAAGAGAGCGGGATATGAGAGGCAAACGAGCAGGAGATGAGAGGCAAGAGAGCGGGAGATGAGAGGTACGAGAGCGGGAGCTGAGAGGCAAGAGAGCGGGAGATGAGAGGCAAGAGAGTGGGAGATGAGAGGCAAGAGAGCGGAATATGAGAGGCAAGAGAGTAGGAGATGAGAGGCAATAGAGCGGGAGCTGAGAGGCAAGAGAGTGGGAGATGAGAGGCAAGAGAGCGGGAGATGAGAGGCAAGAGAGTGGGACATGAGAGGCAAGAGAGCGGGAGATGAGAGGCAATAGAGCAAGAGATGAGAGGCAAGAGAGTGGGAGCTGAGAGGCAAGATTCAGGCCCCACCATCACAACCTCACTCCCACCTTGTAGGCAACAGAATAGGGCGACAGGGAGTGCAGAGTTTTCTACTTTAACGGGAGCTTCTGCGGGAAGTGCCTGGCACAGAGTTTGGAGCTGCATTAAATCTGCAGTCCTCTAAGGAGAATTTTGCCTCTAAATTGTGTGTCTTCCAGTGTAGCTTGACAAAGCTTGTGTTGTGTGATGTCATCATATGCTATCACATTCTGTCTGCCTCCCATCCTATGTTTCAAATTCGCATGTATGGTTTTGAATGTGCGGGGAAGAATTTGTGTGTGGCGTGTTCTGGGAATATGTTTTGTGTTATTTTGTTTGAGCAGGTATTTGTGATGATAGATCTCGAGAAGAAATTTTTGACGAAACAAGAACCATTTCAATCAGAGCAAGAACATGAAAGCTATGAAGATTCAAAGTTCATGAGCTTGCATTACAATTGCGGCAGTTACAAAGTGAAATTGTAGGGTGACTCAATATGGATTTGGGACCATTGGGGGTCGCGGAAATTCATCACTCTACTGTAGTAGTTGCAAATTGGTTGGGAACAACCAAAACTAGGTTGGCAAGTGTGGTCAACTTGGTTGAATTGGTTGGGAAGGGACAAATGCCAAAGTTGGGGTTAGGGATGGAATTTTTGTGCTTATTGGGTTTCCTTGGTTGGGGAATCCCTTGAGACCTTCCCTCTCATCCCTCTCTTCCCTTCTAGCCTCTTTCTTGCTCCTCCAATTCCTTGTGAGATTCTTGAACCTTGATTGAAGTTTGAGATTGAGTTAAGTTCTTCTCCTACAGCATACCCCCATGTGTGTCGAAAGACATAGCGTCGCAAATACTCCATCAATCGTCCTGATTCAAATTGGGAATGATATCTGAGATTAAGAGCTACAATATACCAGGTTTTGCGACATTCCAATGGCTAGTTTTTCGTCCACGACGTCTCATGTGGGCACGACTTTTCTGGCCAGAATTTTGGATATGTATTTTGAGTAATTATATCTCCTAAGTTCACCTAGACTACGTCCTTAATACTAACAAGTGGTATCAGAGCCATATTGAGGACATTGAGAGGAGTCTACAGAAGTGTAAAGATCTTTCTAGACCCACCATGGCATGTGGGTGTGCCTAAGTGGTTTTCTAAAGGTTGGATGTGACTCCGCTAAGGGGAAACTCAGCCGACGGAGTGGCCACGGGCTTGGCCATTGAGAAGACCTCGAGTGTTGATCTGTCGTGTGTCTCTTGCGTTGGTGGCAAGCTCTTCTAACACACCTTTCCGGCAGAGGGGAGTGATGAGAAGAAGGTGCTGAGAGTAGTGCATGTCGATCTTTGCGCGCCCTTCCGAGTTCCCGCGAAAGATGGCAGCCGCTACTTTCTTCTGCTCAAGGATCGCAAGTCGCGCTATGTCTGGATCTACCCGATCGCGCAGAAGAGCGACGCATTGCTCGTTTTTCTGAAGTGGCTTCCGAGGGCAGAACGACAATGTAAGGCAAAGCTGAAGGCTTTGCGCTCTGATCGTGGTGGCGAATTTTTGGGCAGACAGTTCGTGGAGCTCCTCGAAGAACGCGGAATTGAGCACGACCTCACGTGCCCCTACACGTCACAGCAAAACGGGAAGGCAAAGGGCGAAATGCTCATTGTGGTAGAGGTTGTTCGTACCATGCTTCTGCACATGGGGACTCCACACCACTGGTAGCATCTTGCTGCTCTGCAGGTTGTGTGGATACAAAACCATCTAGAGCATTCTGTTCTGCCATTGGGGACAACATTGTACGAGCTGCTCTACGGCGAGAAGCCTAATATGAGGATGGCTCGCATTTGGGGGTGCATGGTGCTGTTTCTCATTCTGCAGAACAAGCGTGGCGGGAAACTGACACTTAAAGCTCGTTGGGCTCTCCACCTGGGGGTGTCGCCGCAGAGTAAGAGCTGGTTGGTGCTCCATCTAGCGACCAATCGATTGGTCACCACAGTGGAGGCGGTCTTCTACGAAACGATGTCGTTCGATAGGTGGAAGGCGACAAAGCAGACTCCCACCAAGGTCGTTGTCCGTGCCGTCTTCGACTAGGCATCCTCATGGCCAGATCTGGATGCAGAAGAGGAGGAGGAGGATGATGGGATTGAGGTTGTTCGGAATCTGCCGCATGTGCCGATTTTGACTCCTCGGCCCCAGCATCCTTAGACAGAAAGCCCTCCAGTTGTGGGACCACCTGCTGAGGATTCTTCTGCAGAGGAGGCTTCTGCAGATCCTCCCTTGGTCGCAGATGTGAGAGTACGACTCCGTTACACCACTTGGCCTTTTCCATATTTCATCTTCATTTCATTCCTCTTTTTATCTCACCTCCTTTTGCCTCCTATTCCCCATTTTCCATTATCCTTTGGTTTCTTCCCTTATTATAATTATATCACCGACCAAGCATGGAATGTTCTAGACACGCTATCTAGCGTAATCCTGTCGTAATCTCTTAAAGCCAATAGCCTCGCGTGGCTATACGCAGGGTGATTCTATCTTCTAGAAGGGTCTATTCCCTTAGGATAAGATAAACCTGGTTACCTGATGTATTCTGGAAGTATAAAAGCGCCTTGTACTGATCGATAGTGCAACCTTTCCTCGACACATTCGATCCTGTGACACTTGGTAATCAGAGCTTTTCTCACTCGGCCGCGCTCAGCTAAGCAGCAGCAGCGGGGATCCTGCCTCGAAAAACCGCCGGGGGCGACCAATTCGACGCCGATTCTGGTAAGCACCAGCTCCGCGATTTTCGAATTACCCCCTCCGTGCGTGTTTTGAACAGGATGGCAACCTTCGACAACGCCGAGGTTACCCAGCAGCTCTTCGCGCGCATCGCAGCCCTTCAGGAGGAAATGCGAGCGGATCGCGAAGCGTGGCGAAACCAGTTCGAGCGAGTAACTCGACTCGCCGGAGCGCAGCACGAGACGACAACGGCGACGACGCAGCAGTCGCAGCAGTTTCTCGAGGCTCCGAAACCGCGCCCACCTGAGCCGTTCGATCCGAGCGATCGAAACTCCGACGCCCGCAGATGGATCGCCGGAATGGAGATCTACTTCGCAGCCGTCGGATGGAGCTCGCCAGTCTGGGACGGTCAACGCGTACGACTCGCGGCGACACTAATGCGAGGGCCGGCACTCGAGTGGATTGGCGGCAACAGTACTTTCATCCACGGTGAAGCCACGTGGCAGCAGTTCCGCGCCGACCTGCTGAAACGCTTCGAACCGATAAATTCAAGTTTTCTTGCCCGCGAAAAAATTCATCGTCATCGACAGTTCGGGAGTGTATCACAGTACACGCAGCAGATGGAAGAATTTTATAACCGCATTCCCGACCTGACCGAAGGGGAAAAAGTGCAATCGTACCTCGCAGGGCTGAAGACCGAAGTCAAACGACAGGTGGCAGCGTCAAACTACGCGAGCTACAGTGACGTCGTTTCGGCCGCGGAGCGCTTCGACATGGTTAACGCCGGAACACGACGGACGCACGTCGGCAGTACGCGACAGGGCGACCGCTCGGCTCACCCCACGTTCGCCGACCCGATGGAAGTCGACAGATTCGAGGGGCGGCCACGTCCGAAAAACACCAACTACACGTGTGATTTTTGCGGGGTGCCGGGCCACCGAATCTTCGACTGCAACAAAATGAAGGCCGCACGCGCAGAGTATCGGGCACGCAACAGTGGCGGAAATCTTTCGGCCAATCAGAAGACAAAAAACGGGAGTCGCCAGTGATTGCGGATCTAGCTGGCGAAAATAAAAAGATCCGAAAGCGGCCGCGGGATTCCGGAAAAATCAACTTCGACGAAGCTGATTCGACGCGAGAAGGAGGAAATGATGGGGGAAAATCTCCACCCCACGACCAGTCTTCGCCAGGGAAATTCGCCGAGGAAAAATCAGACTCCGCGAAAAAAGACTCTGCCGAGACAGGGAAACTCCTTGAAGACCCAAGAAATTATAAGAGTTCGTTAAAGTTATCTTATAAAGATGCTTTAATGAAAACTTATTATGTTCGAGGGGCTAGAGCCTTGGAGAAATTTCGGGAGGGACTCCAAAAGAAGCAGACAGCTGTGGAGATTATACCGGTACCGGACAACTTGGGGACCAAATTAAGGAGTGTGGAAAGAAGCCGACCTTTCCACGGAGTCAACGTCCTCTCCCGACACCAGCCCACAACGACTACCCGCTCCCCAGGGAAGACGTCGGTGGAGCTGAAGCAGCTCAAAGGAAGCTGGGGGTCTACAAGAAGCTGCACAAACCCCGAATTCCTTCTACGGATGCATCCAGTTCTTCGGCATCAGTGACGCGCACAGTCGTCAAGGAAACTCCGGGCCCTGGAGAAGAGCCGTTCTCCAAGCACCGGCCAGCTGCCAGCTCAGGAGTAGACAGCAATACAAAGGTGTGTACGGAATATTGGGATGTACCCTATGACCCAATCAATGAAACTATCTTTGGGTACTCCGAGCAACGACTGCCCCTCGTGCTCGAGGTCATCTGCAAAGGACGACGCCTCCAAGCACTCGTGGACAGCAGAGCGTCACACACCGTCTGCGACAAGGCAATGATCGACCGACTCCGGGAAGAGTACAAGCCTTCAGGATTCTCTGCAACGATGGTGGATGGCAGCAAGTTACCAGTACACGGCGAAGCAGTGCTACATCTACAAATCGGACCACTGCGCTGGAGACCTGCACTCCCCATCACCAACATCAAAGGGCTTGACTTGATCTTCGGGCGAGACTTCCTGAAAAGATTCAACCCCGAGATCAACTGGGTGAACCGAACCGCAAGCATCTACAACAATGGACGGAGAGTACAGCTACCCAACTGGGACGATACAGGAGATATCCCAGTGGAGACACTCGCACGATTCGAGAAGGATGTGAAGCGGACCGACACCGGGTTCCTGGCGATAGCAACAGAGGTGGAGAATGACGGAGAGAAAGCCTCGGAAACTCCAGAAACAATCAAGGAATTATTGAAGGAGTTCCAAGACATTCTTCCTGACGATCTTCCGAACGAGCTACCGCCATACCGAACGCATCAACACGAGATCGTGGAGGAACCGGGTTCGAAGCCGACCTTCCGAGCACCATATCGGCTCAGCCCTACGGAGCTGACTGACATGAAAAAGCAGATCGAGTATCTCCTAGCCAAAGGACTCATCCGGCCATCTACTTCGCCGTACGGTGCCCCAGTACTCTTCACACCGAAACCGGACGGAAGCCTGCGCATGTGCATCGACTACCGAGCTCTTAACAAGCAGACCATCAAGAATAAATATCCGATACCGCGAATCGATGACCTGCTTGACCAGCTTCGGGGAGCTACGGTATTTTCCAAACTGGATCTGCGGTCCGGATACTGGCAGATACGGATGGCGGACAACTCTATCCACAAAACTGCTTTTCGAACTCGGTACGGATCGTACGAGTATTTGGTCATGCCGTTCGGACTCACCAACGCGCCGGCAACGTTCCAAGCCGAAATGAACCACATTCTACGACCACTTCTGGACGAATGCGTGGTGGTGTACCTGGACGACATACTCATCTACTCGCGCGACATGAAGCAGCACGTCGAACACCTGCGACGCGTCTTCGAAATTCTTCGACGAGAACGATTTTACGTCAAACTGTCCAAGAGCGAATTCGCCCTGGAGAAAGGTCCAATTTCTAGGACACCTGGTGAGCGCTCAAGGAGTTCACGTCGACCCCAAGAAAATCGAAGCCGTACGTACGTGGAAGACACCCGAGAACGTGAAGGAGTTGCAGCAGTTCCTAGGCTTCGCTAATTACTACAACAGGTTCGTGCCACAGTATGCGAAACTCGCGGCACCACTCACGAATCTGCTGAAGAAGAACACGCCCTACAAATGGGAGACGAAGCACCAGGAAGCCGTGGAGCAGCTGAAACAAGCACTAACGTCCGCACCGGTGCTCATCTTGCCAGATCCCGAACGCGACTACGTAATCGAAGCTGACGCCAGCGACCAGGCAGTGGGAGCAGTCTTGATGCAAGACCAGGGGAATGGACTACAACCAATTGCCTACCTCAGCAAGAAACTGCACGGGGCAGAACTCAACTACCCGATACACGACAAAGAGGCTCTTGCTATCGTTATCGCCTTCAAAGCGTGGAGATGCTATCTCGAAGGACGAAGAACGACCGTCTACACCGACCACTGCAGCCTGAAATATTTGAAGACACAACCCAACCTTTCCAGGCGGCAGGTCCGGTGGATCGACTTCCTCGAGACACACTTCCACTACGACATCGTGTACAAGCCCGGCCACAAGAACAAAGCAGACGCGCTCAGCCGGCCTGCACACGTTGCCGCGATTCAGGTCGAAGGGATGAATCCACTACTCAAGGGACTCTTCACCCACGGGTACGCCATCGACCCCGAAATTTCCTTGGCAGAAAAGCGACATCTGCTACAGTGGGACAGTGACATCGCGTACCGGAAAGGATCAACAAAAATCTGGGTACCCAATTACCCTCCTTTGCGCCAGTTACTACTCGAAGAATATCACGACGTCCTGTACGCCGGACACTTCGGTAGCAACAAGACGCTCACCGGTATCGCCAAACACTACTACTGGCCCCATATGGCAGACGACGTCCAGAAATTCGTCACCTCGTGTGATACATGTCAGCGGATGAAGAGCAGCAAGCAGAAAAAGGCGGGACTACTGCAGCCTCTTCCTGTCCCAGAACAACCATGGCAAGTGGTTAGCCTAGACTTCATTACCGGGTTACCACCTACCTCCAGCGGTCATGACGCCATCCTTGTCGTCATTGACAAGTTCTCCAAAATGGGACACTTCATCCCGACACACACGACGGCACGCACCGAGGAGACAGCACAGCTCTTCGTTCGTCACATCATCTCACAGCATGGCATCCCAACTACACTCATCTCCGACCGAGACCCTAAGTTCACTAGCAAGTTCTGGAAGGAACTTATGTCTCTGCTCGGCACCAAACTCGCCATGTCATCCGCATACCATCCGCAGACAGACGGACAGACCGAGCGCCTCAACCAAATTGTTGAGCAACTCCTCCGAGCAGCCTGCAAGGACGACATCTCCAAATGGGACTTGCACCTACCCGTCCTGGAGTTTGCCTACAACAACGCTACACACGCCGCTACGGGACAGACGCCGTTCTTCCTCTGCTACGGACGCCACCCACTCACACCACAGAAACCGACAGCATCACCTACAGTCCAACCCGCACATGATTTCATTACAACCATGCATCAACTTTGGGATCGGACCCATAAGCGCCTCCTTGACATTCAACAGCAACAGAAGCGCCAGGCCGATCGCCATCGCAACGACCACACCATCACGGTGGGGGACCAGGTGCTTCTCGACACCCGTAACCTGGACATCAGCCATCTCCCATCTAAACTTCGACCTCGCTTCTGCGGGCCTTTCCTCGTTGAAGCACAGGTCACTCCTGTTACCTTCCGCTTACGCCTACCAGCTACCTGGAAGATTCACAACGCCTTCCATGTCCAACTTCTGAAGCCCTATCGAGATCCTAATACGATCTTCGTCGGACGCCAACCGCCGCCGCCGCCACCCGTCCTCGTCCAAAATGAACCCGAGTACGAGGTCGAGTCCGTGCTCGCACACCGCCGTCGTCGGAATGGTACCGTGGAGCTTCTTATCCGTTGGAAGGGTTATGATCCTTCTGAGGACAGCTGGGTCTCTGAGTCCGACATGGGTAACGCCCGTCGTCCTCTGCATGACTACCTTGTCAAGCAGGGTGTTATTTCTACCACCCAGCTTTGAGGGGAGGAAGTGTGAGAGTACGCCTCCGTTACACCACTTGGCCTTTTCCATATTTCATCTTCATTTCATTCCTCTTTTTATCTCATCGCCTTTTGCCTCATATTCCCCATTTTCCATTATCCTTTGGTTTCTTCCTTTATTATTATTATATCACCGACCAGGCATGGAATGTTCTAGACACGCTATCTAGCGTAATCCTGCTGTAATCCCTTAAAGCCAATAGCCTCGCGTGGCTATACGCAGGGTGATTCTATCTTCTAGAAGGGTCTATTCCCTTAGGATAAGATAAACCTGGTTACCTGATGTACTCTGGAAGTATAAAAGCGCCTTGTACCGATCGATAGTGCAACCTTTCCTCGACACATTCGATCCTGTGACAGGCTGCCTCCAGGACCTTGGCGTCACCACTACGTTCCCTGGTCACGAGCGGTATGCTGTCTGTACCGAGGCCGCCACTGGTGCCCCCCTGTCCACGTTCCCCCGGGACCCGGTGTCCGGCCTGTTCACTCTGGACACCGTGACCCCCCCGGCTGGAGCGCTCACCCAGGTTGCTGCTGCCTGCTCCTGTCGGTCCCTCACTCACCCGACCCTCCTTTGGCACCACCGCCTAGGTCACCCTGCACTCCCGCGTCTGCGTCACATGTCCCAGCACGGTCTTGTCCTTGGTCTCCCAGGTTCACTCCCCGAGTTTCCCTCCTCCCCAGCCCCACCTTGCACGCCTTGTGTAGAGGGTCGGCTTCGCCGTGCCCCTCACTCCTCCTCGTTTCCCCCTACCGCCGCGCCGCTACAAATCCTGCACCTGGACGTCTGGGGCCCCGCCCCCGTCCCTGGGCCGCGTCGAGAGCGCTACTTCCTTTTGCTTGTCGACGACTTTACTCGTTACACCACAGTCTTTCCCCTGGAGCGCAAGGCTGACGTGCCTGGAGCTCTCATCCCCTGGCTTGTCTCTGCGCATGTCCATCGCGGTCTCACTGTCTTGCGTCTTCACTCCGACCGTGGTGGCGAGTTTGCCTCAGGTGTCCTTGGTCGCTTTTGTCGTGCGGAGGGCATCACCCAGACGTTCACCCTACCGGACTCCCCACAGTAGAATGGGGTCGTTGAGCGACACATCGGTTTGGTCATGAAGGTGGCTCGCACCTCCATGATCCATGCCGGTGCACCCCATTTTCTGTGGCCGTTCGCTGTGCGCTACGCTTCTAACCAGCTTAACTTGTGGCCGCACCCTCAGCAGCCGCAGGTTTCGCCGACCCGTCTTTGGACTGGGTCTCCTGGTGACGCGTCTGCGTTCCACGTCTGGGGCTGCCTTGCTCATGTCCGTGCCTCCGGCACGGACAAGCTCACTGCCCGCACCCTTCCCTGCGTCTTCCTCGGTTTTCCCCTTGACGCGTCCGACTGGCACTTTTACCACCCGCCGTCTCACCGCTTCTTTCACTCTCGTGACGTCACCTTTGACAAGTCTGTCTCCTACTACCGTCGGTTCCCCCACCGTGGTCCCCCGGTTACCCCCCCCCTGTTCCTGGTCCCTCCTTCCCCAGTCGTCCCTGCCCCTCCTCCTCCTCCTCCCCGTCCCGCCCCCTCTGGTGTGTCCCACGTCACCCCGCTTCCGTCGGTGAACCCGGTTGAGGAGTCTTCTGACTCTGGTGGCCCTCCTGTTCAGTCCTCGCCGGCCGCCCCTCCCCTGGCGTCCTCTCCCCAGTCCCCCCCTCCACCGCTGCTGCCGCCGCTGCAGCCGTCGTTGTCGCGGCCGCCGCCGCCGCCGCCGTTGCAGCACCCGTTCGCTGACTCTGGGGGTGCTTGTCCCGGTAGCACTGGGGGTGGTTCCTCTGGGGGTGCTGGTGTGGAGTGTGCCGGTGGTAGCCGAGGAGCAGCTTGCGGTCCAGGTGTCGCCGTTGTGCCGCCGCAGCAGCAGTCCCCGCCGGTGTCAGCCCTTCGCCTGCTCGGCCTTCCGTCCCCCGACCCTGCGTCGGTTCCTCCCCGACCGTCTCCTCCTCTTCCTGTCTACGGCCTTGTCTTCCCTCCACCGGACTCGTCCCCTGCCCGTCTCCCCCCTCGTTCCCCTCCTGTGTCCCCTCCTCTGTCTCCTGACCCGACTCCTCCGTCGCACGTCTGGTCTCACCGTCCCTCCCGTGCTCGTCCTGCCTCGCCTGTCTTGTGCTCCCACCCTATGTTGCTTCGTTCCCACGCGTCTCGTCCTCCCCTTCTGCCGTCGCCTCCCCCGTCCTCCCTTGTTGTTGCACCCCCCCCGCTGTCTGACTACCTTCGTGCCGCTCGTCCCCTTGTTTTCTCGGGTCCTTGCCTCTCTCGTTACCGACCCGTCTGTTCTGATATCTTTACGAAGGCGCTTGCGCCTAAAGATCATCAGCGGCACTGTGTACAGCTTGGTCTAGTTCCTGTAGCCTCTCACTTGCTAGGACCTTGACTTTGTACTGTCCTTTATACGTATACTCAGACTGGACTTGTGTCCTCTTCCAGTGGCTGGACTAGTAGTGCCGCCCTGCTCTTATTCTTGCCTTGTCTGTACTCCTTTTGACTGGTCTCTCAGACCCTTGTCTCAGAGGTTGGACTAGTAGTGCCGCCCTGAGCTGCTTGTTTAGGACATGTGTCAAACATGTGCATTTGTTATGTTTGTATTGACTGTATAGGGTCACCTCTTAGAGGGTACAACACTTAGGTATATCTGTGTGTACCCTCACTTTCTCAATTATTCACTTCTCTATTTTGATACTTCCCCCCTCCTTGCCGTTTCGATTCCCCCCCCTCCCCTCTGTTTCAATCACTTCCCCCTTCCTCTCCGTTTCGCTTCCCCCATCCTCTCCGTTTCGACCGCCCCCCCGTTTCCCCCCCCTCCCCTTCGTTTCGCTTCCCCCCTCCCCTCCATTTTGATTCCCTCCCCATTTCCCCGTCAGTTTCGATTCCCCCTCTCCTCAGTTTCGTTTTCCGTGGCAGTGCGATTTTACCCCCTCAGTTTTTAGGAATGACTTCCCCGTTTCCCACATTTAACAACTACGCAAAACGAGGGTATGACAAGGTTGCTGGTTGGGGGGGGGCGCGGGCTGTGGGAGGATTTTTTATGGCTGCAAATGACTTAACCGAATTTTTGGGAGGTGTAGGAGGGAGGGAAGTTTCTCGCTGTGGGGGTGTTTCCCGTGTGTAACTCTGGTTGTACGTCCTGGACCCTGAAAAAATCAGACTCGCTGAGTTCTGGACCTTGACATTTCAGACTACAAAAATTTCGGCTGAAGGCCCTTCAGACAATTTTTTTTGGGGGGGGGTTGGCTCAGAGTGCCTTTTTTTGAAACGTCAGCCCTGCCCTGGACTTCGACCTTTCAATCTGAATTTCAGAGTGTTTTTTGGAAATCCCTGTCAAAGTGAGAAAGAATAATGACTAGAGGTGGAAACCTAGAACAAATACTAGTTGGTTGTACTCACTAGAAGCATACCTCAGTCTAGCCTATAACTTCTACATAGATAATATGTATAAGTTGACACACCCCCTAGGCTAGACAAGGGGTGAAACTAAACAAGAAACAAACAGCTCTGGGCGGCACTACTAGTCCAACCACTGAGGCAGGGGTCTGGAGACCAGTCAGCAAGAATACAACCAAAACTGAAGCAAGCCAGGGTGGCACTACTAGTCCAGCCACTGGAGGTAAGGCCACAAGGCCAGTCTGACAAGCATATATAATAGAGAGTACACAATCAGGATCCTAACAGGGGAGCAGCTACAGGAACAAGACCAAGCTGTACACAGTGCCGCTGATGATCTTTAGGCGCAAGCGCCTTAGTAAAGATATCAGCTGTGTTGGCACCTGAGGCCAAGTGAACTACGCGGGTCTGGCGGCGCTGCTGTAGCTCACGCAGGAGAAAGTACCGCAGCTGGATATGCTTCGCTCTGCCCTCAAGCCGAGGCTCCTGACACAGGAGTATCATGGCCCTGTTGTCAGCGTACAGGACCGGGGCAGAGCTAGGCCGCTCACCTAAGTCTGTGAGCAAGAAGGTCAGCCAGCGGAGCTCCTGTGCCGCCATGGCACCAGCGTAGATCTCAGCCTCACAGCTAGACTGAGCCACAGACGACGAGCGAGTGGATCTCCAAGAGATAGCACCCGAACCAAGGCTGAAACAGTAGCCCTATGACGACCTGAGCGTCTCAGCGTCGTCTGCCCAAGAAGCGTCTGTGTGCCCAGTAAGGACCACTGGCCTGCGTCCTCCTAGCACTAACCCCATGCCTGATGTACTAGCAAGATAACGCAAAACCCTCTTAGCGGCAGACCAGTGCTGAGGTCGGTGTCTGCCTGTAGCCACAAAGCGAGCCAGGATGCTGAGAGGGTATGCGAGATCTGGGCGCGTGCAAGTCATCAGGTACATGAGGCAACCCACCAGCTCTGCGTAGGGGCCACTGGGCTCTACTGGCTCCTCAGGAACGAGAGCAGAGAGCCCATGGTCTACGGGTAGAGGTGTGGGCTGTGCGGAGGAGAACTGAAGACCGAACCTCTGAAGGACCTGACGCACCAAGTGTGACTGGGTCAGAGTGATGGTGCGTGCTGCTCTGTCCCTGGAGATCTGCAGGCCAAGATAGCGACGCAGCTCTCCAAGGTCAGTGCAGGTGTGTCTCTTCAGCAGCTCAGCCTTCACAGAGGCCAGTGCGTCCCTGTCAGGAGTAGCGAAGACCAGGTCGTCTACGTAGACAAGGATGTAGAACGGAGTCTGGCCGGAACGCACAAACAGTGAAGGGTCAGCAGAGGACGGAAAGAACTGCAGGTCTGCTAACGTGGCACGTAGCGTGTCGTGCCACTCGCGGGGAGCCTGACGTAGGCCGTAGACCGGGCGCCTGAGAAGCCACTGGGTCCCAGGAGGGAAGGTACCAGTGAAGCCCTGTGGTCGGCGCAGGTAGACCTGCTCGTGTAGGCTGCCCTGAAGAAAGGCAGTAGAGAAGTCGAGGGAGTGAAGCTCGTAGTCGCGCTGTGCTGCTACGTGTAGCAGCGCCCGAAGAGTGGTCATCTTCGGGGTCGGGGCGAAGGTCTGGAAGAAGTCAACCCCCTCGCGCTGACTGAAACCTCTGGCCACGTAGCGCGCCTTGAAGACAGGCGGCTCTCCAGGGGGGCGCTTCACCTTGAAGAGCCACCGACCATCGACTACGTTCACCCCAGGCGGGGGAACTGCGTCGACGTAAGTGCCGGTGGACCTCCAAGATGCCATCTCCTGCTCCATGGCAGCTATCCACTGAGAGGCCCAAGGTCCCGAGGTGGCCTCAGCGTAGGTGCGAGGGGTCGGGATGTCGAAGGCGTCTGGGTCACCCTCAGGGACTAGGAGCATGGAGCAGAGATGGGGAGCAGCCTCGGAAAGGAAAGCCAGCTCGTACTGCCTGTCCTCTAGGACGTCACTGCCAAGGGCAGGAGCACCCCCGACGGACAGAGGACGGGCAGGGTCAGAGACCAGAGCGGTAGCGTAGTCAAGGCGGCGGGTAGAAGCGAAGTCAGCGACAGCGGCGACAAGCGCGTCAAGGCGCGAGACAGGAACAGCAGGGTCGGTAACAAGAGAGGCAAGGACCCGAGGGACAAGGGGACGAGAAGCACGGAGGTAGTCAGAGAACGGAGGAGGTGCAACAGCAAGGGACGAGGGAGGAGGGGACGGGAGGAGGGGAGGACGAGACGAGCGGGAACGGAGCAACATAGGGTGGGTGGGCAGGACAGGAGAGACGGGACGAGCACGGGGGGGACGGCGAGCCCAAACGTGAGACGGAGGGGTAGGGTCACGGGACAGCGGAGGAGACACAGGAGGGGAACGAGGAGGAAGACGGGCCGGAGACGAGTCCGGCGGCGGGAACACAGGACCGTAGACAGGGAGGTCAGCAGGCGGTGGGGGAGACACCGGCGCGCGGTCCGGTGAGGGAAGGCCGAGCAGGCGGAGAGCGGAAACCGGCGGCGACGGCTGCTGCGGCGGCTGTGGCTGTGACGACAGCGGCGACGGCTGCGGCAGCGACAGCGACAGCGGCGGCAGCGGGGTCGGCGACTGCGACAGTGGGGGCGGAGGCACCGGGGAAGGGGGACGCGGCAAGGACGGACCGGGGGTACCACCAGAGTCAGCAGACTCCTCAACGGGGACAACCGACGGGAGGGGAGTGACGTGGGAGACACCAGACGGGGCAGGACGAGGCGGGAGAGGGGCAGGGGCTACCGGGGGAGAGGGAGCAAGGAACAGGGGGGGGGCAACTGGGAGACCTCGGTGAGGGAAGCGGCGGTAGAAGGAGACGGACTCGTCAAAGGTGACGTCACGAGAGTGGAGGAAGCGGTGAGACGGCGGGTGGTAGAAAAGCCAGTCAGACGAGTCCAGGGGGAAACCGAGGAAGACACAGGGGACAGTGCGGGCAGTGAGCTTGTCCGTGCCAGAGGCACGAACGTGAGCAAGGCAGCCCCAGACGTGGAACGCAGACGCGTCACCGTGGAACCCGGTCCAAAGGAGGGTCGACGAAACCTGCGGCCGCTGGGAGCGTGGCCACAGGTTAAGCTGGTGAGCAGCGTAGCGAACAGCGAACGGCCACAAAAAATGGGGGGCATCGGCATGGATCATGGAGGTACGGGCGACCTCCATGACCAAGCCGATGCGGCGCTCAGCAACCCCATTCTGTTGTGGCGAGTCCGGCAAGGTGTACGACTGGGTGATGCCCTCCGCACGACAGAACTGTCCAAGCCGACCAGAGGCGAACTCGCCGCCACGGTCGGAGTGGAGACACAACACGGGGAGACCGCGGTGGAGACGCGCAGCCACAACCCACGGGAGAAGAACGTCGGGCACGTCGGCCTTCCGCTCCAGGGGAAACACCGTGGTGTAGCGCGTGTAGTCGTCGACGAGCACAAGGAAGTAGCGCTCACCGCGCGGTCCGGGGACGGGGGCAGGGCCCCAAACGTCCAAGTGCAGGGTCTGAAGGGGGGCAGTAGCAGGACGCAGCGAGGAGGAGTGAGGAGCACGGCGAAGCCGACCCTCGACGCAAGGCGTGCACGGTGGCGCAGTCGAGGGAGGAAGGGCAGGGAGCGACGCAGGGAGACCTAAGACAAGACCGTGCTGGGACATGTGACGCAGACGCTGGAGAGCAGGGTGACCTAAGCGGTGGTGCCAGAGAAGGGAGGGGTGAGCGAGGGACCGACACGAGCAAGCTGCAGCGACCTGGGAGGACGCACCAACCGGGGGGGAAGCGGTGTCTAGGGTAAACAGAGCGGACACCGGGTCCCGGGGGAACGTCGCAAGGGGGGAACCTGAGACAGCCTTAGAACAGACAGCGAACCGCTCGTGCCCGGGGAACGTGGTGGTGACGCCGAGGTCCTGGAGACAGCTGACACCAACCAGGTTCCTGGAGAACGAGGGAACGTGGAGGCCAGTAAGGGAGCCTGAGGGAACTGCCGGACAGGGAAGGGACGTAGAACTGCGCGCGACGACCGGACCCGCAGAGGGGTCAGCGAGAGAGACAACAGCAGGTGCAGCAAGCGGCGTGAGCGTGGAACGGTCGCGGAAGAAGCAGGCAGAAGCACCGGAGTCGAGAGTGAAGGACAGCGACGCAGTGGCGGAGGCCGGGGACGGAGCCGGTGCAGCGACTAGACTAGGCAACCTAGGCAGTCCTACGCCTGACGCAGCAGGGGAGGCTAAGCTATACAGTGGTGCAACACCTAAACTAGAGTACACAGGGTAATAAGATCCAGCAAAACTAGAAGTGTCAGAATACAAAGCATGCAAAGCAGCACCTAGCTGATCCATGTCTAACTCAAAGATCGGCACGCCCTGGCGGAGCAGGCTGTGCCAGTCGGGGAGGTCCGGGGCCGGGCCAAAGCGACGACGAAAGAGATCGTCGAGGCGGCGGAAACAGCGGGCGGTTGGGTGCGGGCGGCGGCACAGAGTGCCGCGAAGAGGCCCGGTCTGAAGCTGGTACTGGCAGGTGACAGCACCGGAGCCGCCGGTAGACGCCAAGCTGCGCGGGCCGCCACCACGGCCACTACCTCCGGAGGTGCCGGGCCAACCAGGCGGGAGACGGGCCCACTGCTGCGGCAACTGCTGCAGGGACGGTAACTGCTGCTGGGGCGGCGGCTGCGGCTGGGGCTGCTCCTGCTGCGGCTGGGGCTGCTGCTCCTGCCCACCAGTGGTAGTCCCCGCAGGCGGATTACCGTCACCACCACTATTGCCACCACCACCCCTACCCCCCTGGCGACCACGGCCACCGCGGCGCGAGCGCTGCTGCGGGTGGACCGCACCAGCCGACTCGGTGAGAGGGGCCGCCGAGGCGACCGCAGCCGAAACGTCAGTGAACGCACACTGGGAGGGGGCACAACCGTGAAAGATAGAAACTGTCGGCGCACCGCTCGACTGAGCGATAGTGCGCTGGCGAGTCTCGATCTCGGTGAGGGTGTCGACAAAGGCAGTGAGAGTGAGGTCACCCGGGTGCTGGCTAAGTAAGTGATCGCGAGCACTAGCGAGGCGGTCTGGCAGGCGCATGGCGATAAAATAGAGCGTCATGCAGAAAGGGGGGGGGAGCGCAGTGAGCTGGGCAGCAGTGCTGGCAGTGCGATAGCGGGTCTCTAGGGCACGCAGGTGAGTGGCAAAGTCTGCGACAGTACGGAAAGCTGCAAGGTCTGGGAAATGCATAGGGAAGAGCAGGCGACCAGCAGAAGCAGACGCGGGTGTGGAATAGCGGGCAATAACAGCGTCTTAGTAAGCTTTGGCCGTCTCAATAGTAGCAAAACGCGAGCGCTCAGAGACAGGGAGGGCGTGGCTAATGGCAACCTGAGCGACTGCATCGCGGGAGTCCCAGACCGCACGGGCAAGCGCAGCAGTAGAGAAGGTCTCACGGTCATCAGAGGAGGGATCAGCAGGGAGGGGAGCAGGTGCGGGGGGACGGGGGAGCAAGCCGTCGACATGGACAACCAAAGAGTGGCCATCCTGGCGCTGACCTGTAAGGTGGCGGCGGAGATCGGAGAGCCAGGCGGCGAAGTCAACCGCATGGCCCTCCGCGTCCAGTCGGAGCACGAAGTCCGCCATCGTGCAGGGTCAGCGACACAGCTCCACAGGAACACACCGACAGCCCCCTCCAGCACGGCGGCCGCGAAGCGCCTCAGCACGGGCGAGCAGAGGAGACGGAGCCCGAGGCGGCACGGCAGGACGAGCCGGGGCGAAGGGGTCAAGCAGGTGCGGTGGGGCCAGGCAGGTGCTGGCGAGGCCAGGAAGGCACGGCGGGGCCAGGCAGGCGCGGCGGGGCCAGGGAGGCGCGGCGGGGCCAAGCAGGCGCGGCGGGGCCAGGGAGGCGCGGCGGGGGCCAGGCAGGCGCGGCAGGGCCAGGCAGGTGCGGCGGGGCCAGGCAGGCGCGACGGGGCCAGGCAGGCGCGACGGGGCCAGGCAGGGCGCGACGGGGCCAGGCAGGCGCGGCGGGGCCAGGCAGGCGCGGCAGGGCCAGGGAGGCGCGGCGGGGCCAGGCAGGCGTGACGGGGCCAGGCAGGGCGCGACGGGGCTAGGCAGGGCGCAACGGGGCCAGGCGGGCGCGACGGAGCCAGGCAGGGCGCGACGGGGCCAAGCGGCGGGGCCAGGCAGGTGCGGCGGGGCCAGGCAGGCGCGACGGGGCCAGGCAGGCGCGACGGGGCCAGGCAGGGCGCGACGGGGCCAGGCAGGCGCGGCGGGGCCAGGCAGGCGCGGCAGGGCCAGGGAGGCGCGGCGGGGCCAGGCAGGCGTGACGGGGCCTGGCGGGCGCGACGGGGCTAGGCAGGGCGCGACGGGGCCAGGCGGGCGCGACGGAGCCAGGCAGGGCGCGACGGGGCCAAGCGGGCGCGACGGGGCCAGGCAGGGCGCGACGGGGCTAGGCAGGGCGCGACGGGGCCAGGCGGGCGCGACGGGGCCAGGCGGGGCGCGACGGGGCCGAGCGGGCGCGACGGGGCCAGGCAGGGCGCGACGGGGCTAGGCAGGGCGCGACGGGGCCAGGCGGGCGCGACGGAGCCAGGCAGGGCGCGACGGGACCGAGCGGGCGCGACGAGGTCATGCAGGGCGCGACGGGGCCAGGCAGGGCGCGACGGGGCTAGGGTGGCGCGACGGGGCTAGGGTGGCGCGACGGGGCCCAGGAGGGGCGCGACGGGGCTAGGGTGGCGCGACGGGGCTAGGGTGGCGCGACGTGGCCCAGGAGGGGGGGGGGGGGGGCGACGTGGCTAGGAGGCGCGACGTGGCCTAGCTAGGGTACGGGCGGAAGCGGTAGGTGGGGGATGCTAACCTACGCGTGATACCATGTCAAAGTGAGAAAGAATAATGACTAGAGGTGGAAACCTAGAACAAATACTAGTTGGTTGTACTCACTAGAAGCATACCTCAGTCTAGCCTATAACTTCTACATAGATAATATGTATAAGTTGACAATCCCTACATATAGGCGGAACCTGTGCGCACTTCGAGTACAAGCAGGACGGACATCGATGGAAGAAACGATGGAGAAAGAATACAGAATACACACTTGCTGCTGTTGCTGTCCCTCAGTACCACACCAAGTTCGACACTTTCCTTGTCAATCGCGACAGAAATGCGTACAACTTAGAGGGACAGTGCGAAGCCTGGCTAAGGTGATAGTGATAGTCTGACAGCCCTGCACTTCTGTAGTTGTGAAAGTTCCACGGGTCACACCTTCAGATTGTGTGGAAAATTGGTCAGGGCTGCAATGGGGGGGAGGGTAAGGTTACAACTCCAGCACGGGAGGTTTCCATTCCAGTCGGATGGCCAGGATAATTTTCCGTGCAGTCCGGATTTCTCAGAGAGTTCCTGGGAAACGTCCAGAATCAGTCAGGAGGTTTGTGATTCCGAAACCCTCAAAATCAGGATTTCAGCGGGAAAGACCCGGAATGTACCTGACATTCCGGATGTTTACCCTTGAACCGAGAGCCCTGAGGGCAACCCCAGCGGGTCACTCAACAGCAGTCCCCTCTCTATGCATGTTTCGTCCAAGTTCTGCTTATTCGCATAACTTGGCGTTGGACCAGATCGAACCTAAACACGCCCCGGCTACAATGGGATTCCTCTCTCGCCATTTTGGCGGAAATTTTGGTTTGTCGTACATGGCTTTACCGCCTCGTCGCACGCGTTTCAATATCGCCCAACCTCCGGTAGGTGCGTAATATTGTGATTCAAACCTGCCCGTCTGCCCCAAACTTCTTATGGCAGTTTCTCACTAGCACCCCAGAGTTTTTCAAGTGCCCCCACTTTCAAGAGCGGCGCACTTGAAACCCCCCCTTTGCTATTTTAGCCTGTGGTTTTAATACAAAATTGCAGTACATTACTCGAATGACAGCAACAAAGTAAGGCACTCAATACTATATCACAACCGTCAAGCCAGCCCGCTGATCTCACTGCGCAGGCGCATCCAGCAACCTCTCATAATCCTCTATCGACTTGAACAGCTCCGAGAAGTTCCCCTTGCCAAACCCTCCACAGCCACCCTTCTGCAGCAAGGTGCCATCTGGGCCGGGATACATGCACCCCACACGCTGAATGATCTCCAGAAACAGGGTAGGCCTGCCAGAGAGAGAGAGAGCATGGGGGGCGGGAGGGGTTGACGGAGGAGAAGAGAGGAGTTGAGGAAGGGATGAAGAGCGGTTTTTGAGGCGCCTCATTTTTGAGTCGATTTTTGAGGCGCCTCAAAAATTGAGGAAGGGATGAAGAGCGGTTGTGGGAGGAGGAGAGGTGGAAAGCGAGGGGAGAGAGAAAGGAGAGGAAGAGAGTGGAGGAGGTGAGGAGGAAGGAGTGGGGTGGGGAAGTAAGCGCAGGAGGAGAGCGGGAAAGGGGGAAGTACAAGAGGTGAGATGGGATGTGTGAAAGCTCTGCCCATGGCAACAAGCACCCCAATCAATCCCTTCCAGCTCAATCCACCCCCCCAAAAAGTACCTCCCAACGTTCTACACCCATCGCACAATATAAGACCCATCTCCCCCCCCCCATCTCTCCTACCCCCACCCTTGGCCTCTCAACGCTTCCCTCCCCACGCCCCCACCACTCCACCACCCCTTCCTTCAACCCACCTGTCCCCAACTGGCCGAGAGAATACCTGCAGCAGCACGCCCTGGTTGTCCCTATCCAGGAGTGTTTGGAGTTAACTCAGAACACACCTTCCTAATGTCTCCCTCGCCCCCCACCATCCCACCGACCCTTCCTTCAACCCACCTGTCCCCAACCGGCCGAGTGAAGATCTGCAACAGCACGCCCTGATCGTCCCGATCCACCAGCACCCCCAGCGTCTCGCAATCCTTTATAAGCTTCTCCGACAACCCACTATCCGGGCCAATCCGCTTCGGCAGGTCCTTGTAGTAATTCGCCGACGGCCGCGGCATGAAGTCAAACCCTCCCAGCTCCGTCCGCGCGCGCATCTCCTGGAGCGTCGCGATTATATCCGAGCACGAGAGCGCGAGATGCTGCAATCCTGGCCCTTCATTATGCTCCAGGTACGTCTGGATCTGGGACTTTCGTGGCGTGCCGAACGTCGGCTCGTTCACCGGCAGCAGCACGTTTTCCGCGTTATTAGCCAGCACCATGGAATTCAACCCGCTATCCAGCGTGCCCACGTCCGCCGCGACAAATTCCGCGAACTCGTGAAACCCGGTGAAGTTTAAGATGTGCCGCACCGCGTCTAGAAGCTTAGGGACGTTCCCCACCGCGTGGTCGAGGCGCGTGAGGCCGTAGGACGAGACGGCGTTAGCAGCGGGCGCGTAGTTGGGGAGGAAGGGGCCGGAGTAGGTGGCGCTGTGCTCTTGCACGTAGCGCAGCACCACGTCGCCGTACAGCGCGACTTCTGATATAGTCACGGACCCGCCGTCCTTGCTGGACCGGGGAGTATGGGGAGGAGAGTGGGTAAGGGCGGGGAGGCGAGGAGGATTGAAGCGGGGTGGAGGGGGATTGGGAGGAGGGAGGGGGGGGGGGGGGGGAGGGGTGGGGGGTGGCGGGGAGAGAGGGGAGGGGGAAGAGAGGAAGAGGGGGAGAGAGGAAGAGGGGGAGAGAGGAAGAGGGGGAGAGAGGAAGAGGGGGAGAGAGGAAGAGGGGGAGAGAGGAAGAGGGGGAGAGAGGAAGAGGGGGAGAGAGGAAGAGGGGGAGAGAGGAAGAGGGGGAGAGAGGACGAGGGGGAGAGAGGACGAGGGGGAGAGAGGACGAGGGGGAGAGAGGAAGAGGGGGAGAGAGGAAGAGGGGGAGAGAGGAAGAGGGGAGAGAGGAAGAGGGGGAGAGAGGAGAGGGGAGAGAGGAGAGGGGGAGAGAGGAGAGGGGGAGAGAGGAGAGGGGAGAGAGGAAGAGGGGGAGAGAGGAAGAGGGGGAGAGAGGAAGAGGGGGAGAGAGGACGAGGGGGAGAGAGGACGAGGGGGAGAGAGGAAGAGGGGGAGAGAGGAAGAGGGGGAGAGAGGAAGAGGGGAGAGAGGAAGAGGGGGAGAGAGGAAGAGGGGGAGAGAGGAAGAGGGGAGAGAGGAAGAGGGGGAGAGAGGAAGAGGGGGAGAGAGGAAGAGGGGGAGAGAGGAAGAGGGGGAGAGAGGAAGAGGGGGAGAGAGGAGGGAAAAAGGGAGGGAAATGGTGGTGGAGGTGATAGGTAAGGGGGAAAGGAGGGAGGAAAGACGGTGAAGGGGGGGGAACGGTAGAGAGGAAGTGGGACATGTTCGTATGGGCAAGAGAGGAGGGGTGAGGGGGTATGGGACATGTTCGTGAAATGGACGTCCATGTGGGACGGCTGGAACGGGAACGGGAACTGTGACTGTAACTGTAACTGTAACTGGGAGCGGTTGGTTCAGTAGCCCGGGAGAAATACCTTGGTTGGAGAGATGTCTGTTCATTTTCTTTCCAGCATGATCGCCAAATTCATGACGTGTGCAATCCGTGTGTAATGAGTCGATTTTTGAGTCGACTCAAAAATTGACGTGTGCTCGTCGAACAGTTGTTGTCTCGTCGAAGCGGAGAGCGCACGAGCCCAAGCGCACACGCCAACCTCGAAACCCACCAGCCCACCCACCCAAAACCCGGCAGCCCACCTACTAGCCCACCACCCACACCTCCCGCCCGCCATCCGCGCTCACCTGTCCACCAGCTTCGTTGGCGGCACCACGCCCGTGGCGCCGTTCGCCACGCTGGTCTCGTACGCTGCCTGCGCGTCCGTCACTTTCACTCCCACGGCGCGCACCGCCAGCCCGTGCCGCGCGAAGAACTCCGTCGCCTGCCGCCGCTCGAACCACGGCATCGGCGCCGCGCTCGCCGCCGCCGCCGTCGCCGCCGGCGTCGATCCCGCGGGGACGGCGCCCGCCGCGTGGTCGCCGTACGGCGCGGAGAAGACGAACACGAGATCGTTCGATTTAAGGACGTAGCTACAGTAGGTCTGGTTACCCGTCGTGAGGTCGGATTTCGCGACGAGCGGCATGCCGAGGCCCCAGGAGAAGCGGCCGGACGTGCTAGTCGCGTCGCCGCACCAGAACTCGATGTGGTGGAAATCGAGCACGTCGAAGCGGTCCGTCTTGGGGTTGTGGCGTTTGAAGTTGGAGAAGCCGACGAGCTGATCCGGCAGCGCGACCCCGCTGTCCGCCATGGCGAGAGGTTGGAAGGAGAGAGGTCGGTTGTTGAGAGGACAGGGAACACGGGAGCAAGGGCTCAGAGCGAGACAGAGCAGATGGGAGGGCGAGGCGAAACGATATGGAGATTTTGAGGGTGTGGAGGCGAACGATGGGCGAGTTGCTTTCCGAACAAGGCGTGGCTAGAGCCGAGACGCGTGGAGGACCAAAGCCTGGCTGAGAAGAGCCGAGATGAGCAAGGGCGAACGCGCGTAACGGCAGCCAGATCAAACTCGAGCTGGATGTCCAAATTCTCGAGTCTCTCGAGCTTCTTGTAGTACAGAAATGAAGACATCTCTCGAGCTTCTTTGTTGTTGCTCCTCCTCCTGCTGCTTCTTGCGGTGTGGATTGGGGTACAGTTCGGTAACCTCCTCATTTCACACGAAGAGCTCCCCATACCTGGAAAGCTCCAGTGCTTCTTTGGGTTTGGTTTGGGTTCCAAACCAGCTGGCCGGCTATGGTAACTTGTTTGTCCCAAACGAAGCTTTACTATTGGGCGCCAAACCAAAGGTTCGACATGCTCGAGGCGGCTTTTGACATTGGAAGGGACAGCGCATCAGAAAGTGGAAGACACGTGCCAGCAGCTGGATGGCTGTTGAATACCTGTAAGCATGCGCTGGTGATGTGGATCACGCCCGAACCTCCTCCTGCACTGCTTGGAGATTCTACGGTGCTGACTCATGGCCACGCTGTGGATTCCTGACCCTGTAGAAGGTTCACCGACACCTGGAAACGGATCCAGCGCCGTACCCTATTACCACCTATTGGTGTACTAATCCGGACATTTTGTACATGCATAACGAATATGAATATGTCCACAATGCATGCTTACCTCACTAGTGGTGGATATGAGCAAACGACATTCATGAACAGCATTGCACGATTACCAACACCAGCTTCGTTACAATTCTAGGTGCATCGATTTTGTTGTTGTAATACGAATTGACACATTGTGGTAGAGCAGATTTCTTAGAAAAACATGCAACAGCAGTTTCAACACGTCAATGAATAGCTCTTAGCGAGGCCTTCAACGCGCAACCATCACCAGAACACACCGATCGGAGTCGACAGCTCGGATGCCACCCACCTTCACATCACCAAGCATGATCAACCCAAATTCAACAGCAGCATCATTCCTCCATCCCCATTATCCCCTTGCCACACCCACTTGTCCCCCTCCCCTTCACACCTGCTCTGCTCCCACCAGACTCAGGAGAGGCGAAAGGCTTGGGGGGGAAGAGGAGAGGAGGGGAGTAAGGGGGTGGAGAGTGCAGAGGCAGCTGGATGGAAGAGGGGGAGGTGAGTGAGGAGTGTGAGGCGGACGGCGATGTGAGGGTAGAAGTAGTGAGAGAATGGGAGGAGGAGAGGATATGGGAAAGGTGTGGTGGGAGTCTGGGGGTTTCAGAGGAGTCTAGTAGCTTGAGATGCTGCTGGCCAGTTACTGCAGCACCAGCAGCAGCAGTAGCAGCAGCAGTAACACCATTAACACCAGAAGCACCAGCAGGACCAGCAGGACCACAAGCGCCACTCCAACCAACGAGATTATCCTCGCTGCTTCCCAGGCCCCTCAACCCCACCTTAGATTTCTCCCTCTCCTGGTTTTCTGTAGATGATAAGCACACGAGCATATCTTTGGTGGAAGAGAATGGGCTGTACACGCCAGGTGGCACGCCTCTTGAGACGCCAGGTGGCAAGCCAGAGGCGGTGACATGGCATACACCACCCTCCTCATCCTCCTCCTCCCTCTCCCCCTCCCCCTTCCTCTCCTCTTGATCCGCCACCTCCTCTCCATTCACCGCAAATGCCTCCTCCCCTTTCTCCTCTACATCCACACATCCTGTAATCCCACACTTCACCATGTTGAGCGTAGTGGCAGGGGGAGCCGTGACAGCACATGGTGTGACAGCATACGGCATGACAGCAGGTGGTATGACGGGGGCCGTGACACCAGGGGCCGTGACAGGGCATGGTGTGGCAGAAGGCGGTGCAGCAGCTGATGGTGTGACAGTGGGCGAAGTGAGAGTGTGCAGCGTGATTAAACCAGTGGGAACAGTTCTATAGGAAGGAGGTACCCAGGAACCACTGGAGAAGGGCGAGGGGCTGGTAGTTGGGGAGGTAGCAGCAGGAGTGAATGCAGGTGCATGGGATGCATGAGGACGAGAAGGAGGATGGGTGGGAGGAGGAGGAGGTATGGAGGCAGCGGCAACCAGCGAGGAAGAGACCGAAACATCAGGAGGAGGCGTGGCAGGGAAAGTACGCTTACACGATGAGTGGCTAGTGGCAACGCTGACAGAAGAAGCGAATCCCACTGTTGTGACAGCAGCAGCAGCAGAACCGAGTGGGGACGGTCCTGCTGCATTTGTTGTAAGCTCTAAGACTCTGGTTGCAGCAAGGGCGGCGGTGATGGGTGATACTCGGGGGGAGTTGGGCCCCATGCGGTATGGCTGCGAGGAGGGGAAGGAGAGACGCGGCGGAGGTGTGATGGCAACGGGAGAAGCAACATTGCCAGGATCAGGTGCAGCAGCAGTAGGAAGGGGGGGAGTAGGAGGAGAGGCAGTGCAAGGGAGCGAAGCAGGAAGATACACGGTGGGAGTGGAAACAACAGGAGAAAAAGCGGTGGAGGGGGATGCAGTGGGAGGGCCAGGATGCACCCTAGAAGCCTTCAGGAGAGAGCCATGGGTGCCCATGAGCGACAGCCTGCTGCTGCTGCGCACCCGAACCACTCCTTCCTCCTTCACCCCGCTGTCTCGTGCGCGCGCGCCGGATGCAAACGGACGCATGGCGGCGGTGCTTGCAGTGGCCGTGGGGGTGGTAGGAGTGGTGGGGGTCGACGCGGTGGCGGCGGTGGTGGTACTGCTGCTGAGGTTGCTGGTAGTGGTGTCAGCAGCACAAGTTCTTAGAACGTTGAGCTGATTCGCTGCAGCAGCAGCAGCAGCAGCACCATTGGTAGCATTGTCGCCAGCAGCAGCAGCAGCGGGGAAAGATGGAGCAGCTTCTTCACATGTAGGCACCGGGAGAGCATGGCTCGACGCAGCAGCGGCAGAAGAAAAGGCACCACCGGCAACACCAGCAGCAGCAGGTGGAGCGGCAGGTGGAGCAGCAGGTGGAGCGGCAGGTGGAGCGGCAGGTGGAGCGGCAGGTGGAGCGGCAGGTGGAGCGGCAGGTGGAGCGGCAGGTGGAGCGGCAGTGAGTGCAGCAGGGGGGAGCGGAAACAGCTGAGCAAAGCGGTCGCGGTAACGAATAGGGCGAGAGAACGGGGAGGCCACAGGCGAGGCAGCGGGGGACGGGGGAGAAACAGGCGCAACACCGCGGTGGCGAGATGGGGAATTCGGTGCGCTCTCCAACCCACCCCGCCCATCGCCGTAGGCCCCTTCTCCCCCCCCTGCTGCTCCCCCTTCCCCTGCTGCGGTGTCCCAGCCCACAGTGCCGAGAACGCCAGCAAGGGAGAGCGGCGGCGGGCGGAGGCGGAAGGCAGGGAAGAAGTTGAAGGCACGGGCGCGGGGTGACATGGGGGCCTGCTCTGTGCGCTGCTGCTGCTGCTGCTGCTGCTGCTGATGTTGATAAAGACGCTGCTGCTGGTGGTGCTGCTGCTGGTGCGGGCCCTGCTGGTTTCTCTGCGTGTGCTGCAGCGGCGACTGCAGAGGACTGCCCGGCTGGCTAGGCTTTTCTGTCAAGAGCCGAAGCACGTCATCCCTCCCCTGCTCCTTCGCCGTAACCCCCTCCCTCTCCCCCGGCTCCACTGGCAAAACACCATGCGCCGGCAGGGCAGTCTGAGACGGCAGGGCAGCCTGAGACGGCAGCAAGGTAGCAGGCTGCGTGCCCCTTGCGGAAGCAACTGATCCGTTCCTTGCTGCAACCTCCTGCGCACACGGCTGCATGCGCCCATATCCGTACCCATGCGCATGCCCATACCCACTCCCATGCCCACACACATGCCCATGCCCACCCACATGCATCAGCCCAAGCTGCGTGCGTGCAACTGCAACCCCAACCCCCTGCGCAACCCCCTGCGCAACCCCCTGCGCAACCCCCTGCGCATGCGGGTTATGGCGCACCATCCACGGGTGCATCAGCACGTGTGACAGCGGCACCCGGCCCTGCGGCGTCGCGCACAGCATGCGCCGCACCAGATGCTTCGCCTCGCCGCTGATCAACGGCCAGGGATGCCGCGTCAGATCGGGCTGCGCGCGGCAGATCGACGCGAAGATCGTCGCGTGATCCTTGCCGTAGAATGGCAGGACGCCGGCTAGAGCCGTGTACAGCACCACCCCCAGGCTCCACACGTCCACGGCGAACCCGTACGGCTGGTGCTTCACTATTTCAGGCGCCATGTAGAAAGGGCTCCCGGCTAACCCGCGCACCTGCTGCCCGCGATGCAGCACTAGAGAGAGCCCGAAATCCGCTACTTTCACGCGCCGCCTCCCCGCCTCCCCCTCGTCTCCCTCCTCCTCGCCTTTCTCTGCGTGCCCAGACGCGGAGCTGCTACAACCGGTGGTAGACGTAGCGGGATCGAGAGCGGAAGCGGGGGCGTGGGCGTGGGCGGGAGCGGAAGCGGAAGCGGAAGCGGGAGCGGGAGCGGGGCCGGGGGCGGAGTTTATCAAAAGGATGTTTTCGGGTTTAAGGTCGCGGTGCAGTATAGCGTTAGTGTGCATGTGCTGTACCGCGTACACGACCTGCCGGAGCATCAGCGCGGCTTCGCGCTCGCTTAGGCGCTTTTTCCGCGCTATAAACTCGAACAGGTCGCCGCCCTCGCAGTGCTCCGTTATAACGTGCACGGCGGCGCGCGCGGCGTCGACGACGACCTCTCTTAGCGAGACGATGTGCTCGTGGCCCCTCAGGCGCAGCAGCATGCAGATCTCCGCGCGCAGCTCGTTCACGTCCTCCTGGCGCTGGGGGAGGAGGGGGGGTGGGTGGGGTGGGGGGGAGGAAAAGCGGGGAGAAGGGGGAGGGAGGAGGGGTCCGGGGGGGGGCAACAGTTCGTCAGAACAAAATGATTGGATAACGAAATGCGGAAACGGGGGATGGGGGATAGAAGCAGATCTGCGCAGCAACAGGCTGATCCCCGCGCGCAGCTCGTTCAACTCCCCCTGCCGCCGCCATGGGGGAGCGGGGAAAGGCGCGGAAAGGGGAGCGAGTAGGGCAGGGGCGGGGAGTGGCCGGAAGCGGGAGAGTGCGGGGCAGGGAGGAAAGAGGAGGAGGAGGGGGGGGGGGGGGGGGGAGAGAGGGAACGGATGAGACCACGCGATTGAGAGGGTGCAGGGGGCGGCAGATCGAGAAGAGGAGAAGGATTTGAGGTGGTTACGGAAGGGAGGGATGCGAGAGGAAGGAGAGGAGGAGAGAGACATCATGATTCATAAAATAGGGTTCTACTACGTGATGAAAAGTTCGCCGTAGAAAGACCTCATCTCTACATCCCCTCCACAAAGAATCTCCATACAACCACAAGACCAGCTGAACCAATCACTACAGTGAATCGCACCTTCACGTTCGATAGAAGCACGGATTTGCACGCAAACTGCTCCCCCGTCTCCGCATCCCAGCACACGCGCACGACCCCGAAATGCCCGCGCCCCACCTCCTCCCCCAGCCGATATAATTGCTCCACGCTCGCGCACACCCCGCTGCTCCCCTCCACTCCGCTGCACTGCTGCTGACTTAGCGCCAAAATCGTGCTCCCACACTCCCCTTCCTGCCCAGAAACAGTCAGATCTGGGCACAGCTGCAGCTGCTGCTGCTGCTGCTTTCTTAGCATCGCTATAAGCATCTCCTTTAGTGACTCGATACCGTCTAGCCTCTCGTCCTTCCCCCCATGCTGCCCGTTGCCGTCTTGACCGCCTCCCACACTCCCACCACCACCGCCGCCAATCCCAACATCCTTCTCCCGCCCACCGCTGCTCCTCCCCCCGCCATTGATATCCGCGGTATGAGCCTCTCCGCTGCTGGCATTAGCAGCTCCCCCAGCAGCAGCAGCAGCTGCAGGCCCGTCTATCCCTTGCCTGCCCACACCAAGGCTTTTAGAGTGAAGCAGACGTGCCGCCTGCTGCTGCCGCTGCTGCAGCACCCACCGCTCCAGCGTGCGAGTGAGGGAGAGCGCAAAGGAATGGAGCCGCTCGACGGACATACCGTGATCCAGGGAGAACCGCAGCACCTGCAGCCGCTGCGCCGGCCGCATCTCCTGCGGCGGCGGCAGGTGCTGCCGCTGAGACTGTACCGAGTTGCCGTGACTCCTCCCGCCGTTGACAGCACTCGCCGAGCCGCTTGGAGCCTTTGACTTGGTTGGCTCCGCGGGGGCATCTTGACCCGCGCGGAAGACGAACTGTGCGGGCGGGGAGGCGTCGGCGGAAGACGCGGGTCCGCCAGGGGAAGACTGCGCCGCTCCGGCGGACGCCGCCGCTACCGCGGCGCGCATTTCCGGGGCGACGGGGGCGCATATGGCGGCGTGGGTCGCGGCGCCGCTTGCGCCTGCGCCAGCGCCTGGCGCGCAGAGCTTGTTGCGGTCGAGAGCGAGCTTGAACGTATCCGCTAGAGCTTGCGCGGAGCGACCCAGTAGCGGGGAGCCGCTTGTGACAGCAGCAGAAGTAGTGATAGTGGTAGCAGCAGTAGTGACATTCGTAGTGGCAGGAACTCGGCGCGAGTTCTTACGAGTGTAATGACTCCCCGGTAACTCGGGAGGAGCAGCATCATACGCGGAAGCCGCATCAGGTCCGTCGCTCGCCCTGGCGGCGGCACGACTCGCGCCGCTGCTGCTGGCGCCGCCGCCGCCGCCGCCGAAGCCGGAAGCCGCCTTGTGGCATGCGCGGAAGGGGAAGATGCACAGCTGCGCGGTTGCTGACGCGGCGCTTTCCAACGAGTCCAGCATTACTGGCGCGGCTGGTAGATCCGCGAGGGTTTCGCGCAGCTGCGAACAACAGCACCACCACTGGTGCTGGCAGCACCAGCGAAGCGCCTCCTCTCCTGGCTCTTCCACGTCGATTGGACTCGAGGAGCTCGAATCAAAGGGAGACGACAGTGAGCCAGTCTGCCAGGACGAGTATGAAAGAAAGAGATGAGAGAGTTAGTTGTGGTAGCGTGTGGAGGAGTGGAAGCAAGAATTGGTTTGACCCAGCATCAGCATTGAAGGCCCCCTCGGCTTGGATCTTACAGGTTCTCACAGCAGCAGCAGCAGCAGCAGCACGCTGCAGCAGCAGCCGTTAGTAGTAGTAGGACCGTAGTTAGTTTCTGCCTCAAGTCGCGAGCTCCACCGGCAGTGCGAGCGCGGCGGCAGGTCTGGCTCAAGTAAATCTGGGTTCAGGCCGTTTGTAGTTGCAATACGCCGGTCCCACACACACACAGGGAGTGAACCACTGTCTGTAGGCGAGGGGAAACCAGGGAGGAGCTTACAGTACGGCTCACGGGCTCACGGTGCTCACGGTGCTCCCAACGGCTTCAATCTGCACCTAGACGGCTGGAACCCTCGTATCGATGACGAACGATCATAGCACGATACCCGCCGACTCTCGACGGGAGGGACTCCATCGGAGGAGGACGGTTGACAAGCAGCTTGCTCCTTGGAGATGCGCCGAGCACAAAGAACGATGCTATGTGATATTCACCTACTATATCCGTCGCGCGCTCGTTGAGATTTCGGACGGAGCCAGGGTCGTAGGTGGGGCGTGGTGGGGTGAGGTGGGAACCGGGAGGAAGCCCCCAGCGAAAGGAGCCTGACTTGGAGTGGGGGCCACCGCGCCTGCTCCGCCACTCACGTCGCGTCGCACACGTCACTGCGCGAATGGTACCTTGCGTGCTGCCTACCCATTCGCGCTTACTACTAACTTGCGCCCTGCCCGCTGTCGTTTGGGTTTGCCAGCCCCCGGCGGGAGCAGGAAAGCGCGAGCTGGCGCCAGCAGGGGCCGTCCCCGCTGGGCACAGCGGGGGTTTCCATCCCCTTCCGCTCCATTTCTCCCGCTCCGTTCGGTTCCGTTCCCCGTTCCGCGTGGCCCCGCGTAATCGCTAGCGCAAGGTCTCGGTTTTCCGCTTGGCCAATGCGGCGGGTCAAGGTCTTCGCGCGGCTCCGCTGTGGGGGGCAAAGAGATGAGTGCAGAATCTAGGAGGTAGAGGATTGTGGTCCCGAACAGCTCACAGTTTGGCTCACTTGGCGAGCTGTGAGAGGTTTAAAGGTGAGGGAGAACACATGCCTGCTTCCCGTTAATTGGCATGTGCGCGCATGTGGGGTAATCATTTATAGAGGACTAATAGCTAGAATGCAAGTACGAGTCACGAGTCACGATTCGGGCCTTGCGCGACCAGCGACATGTGTGCATGCTCGATAGCAGGCCGCCCGCGCTTCGGGAATTGTCGTGGTGCTGCATGAGCACTTGCTGGTTCAGGGAGAATGGCCAGCTGGCGAGCAGCTGGGGCAGTTCCTCGAGATTGGTGCTGTAGTATTTCGCGATCGCAATTGCGATCGCGAAAAAAGATTGAGCAGTACGAGATGATGCACTTAGGATGTACGAGTGGCGCTCGTTATAACCAAAATAACATGCTTTGATGCATTTCATAATATAATGACGACCTTCGAACAAGCTAGAAGAAACTTACTGTAAGGAATTACGATTCCTTACTGGGGCTCTCCACAGCGAGTACACGCGAACCTATCGGGTCCGCAGGCTCGGCCCTTGGTTCTCGCGCCAAACCAGCCCCCACCGACCTCATCGGCCCCAACCTCATCCCGACTCGCCCCAAACCCATTTTGACCCCGTCACCCTCGGGGCTATCGAGCCCTTGACTGGTCCAACCCTCGACATTCAACACTGGTCAATCGTGTCAACATATAATTTGTATATGTTAAGGTGTTAAACTAAGCTAGGTAGGAGGGTGTCAAACATTTGTATCTCTAATATTTGTATAGACTGTATTGTCAAACATGTTTAGTTATCATGCTTGTATAGACTGTATAGGGTTATCTTCTAGAGAGTACAACATTTAGGTATATGTTTGTGTACTCTCTCTCTCTATTCATCAATTTCACTGTTTGTTATGGTATCACGCGTAGGTAGGATCCCCCCCCCCCCCCCCCCCTCACGCTTCCACTCGCCCCCTAGCTGGGCCCCGTCGTGCTCCTAGCCCCGTCGCGACCCTCCCTAGCCCCGTCGCGACCCTCCCTAGCCCCGTCGCGCCCCTTCCTGGGCCCCGTTGCGCCCCTTTCTGGGCCCCGTCGCGCTCCTCCCAGGCCTCGTAGCGCCCCTCCTGGGCCCCATTGCGCTCCTCCCAGGCCCCGTCGCGCCCCTTCCAGGGCTTCGTAGCGCCCCTCCAGGCCCCGTCGCGCCCCTTTCAGGGCTTCGTAGCGCCCCTCCAGGCCCCGTCGCGCCCCTTCCAGGGCCTGGTAGCGCCCCTCCAGGGCCCCGTCGCGCTCCTCCCAGGCCCCGTAGCGCCCCTCCTGGGCCCCATTGCGCTCCTCCCAGGCCCCGTCGCGCCCCTCCCTAGCCCAGTCGCGCTCCTCCCAGGCCCCGTAGCGCCCCTCCTGGGCCCCATTGCGCTCCCCCCAGGCCCCGTCGCGCCCCTACCTGGGCTTGGTAACGCCCCTCCAGGCCCCGTCGCGCCCCTACCCATCCTCGTCGCCCCTGCCCGGCCCTGCTGTGGCCTGCCCGGGCCCCGTCCCTGCCGCCCGGCCCCGTCGCCGCCGCCCGGCCCCGTCGCAGCCGCCCGGCCCTGTCGCAGCCGCCCGGCCACGTCGCAGCCGCCCGGCCACGTCGCAGCCGCCCGGCCACGTCGCAGCCGCCCGGCCCCGTCGCCCCTGCCCGGCCCTGCTGTGTCCGGCCCGGCCTCGTCCCTGCCGCCCGGCCCCGTCGCAGCCGCCCGGCCCCGTCGCAGCCGCCCGGCCTTGTCGCTGCCGCCCGGCCCCGTCGCCGCCGCCCGGCCCTGTCGCAGCCGCCCGGCCCCCTCGCCGCCGCCCGGCCTTGTCGTGCCTGCCCGGCCCCGACGCACCTGCCCCGGCCCTCCATACTTCCTGGTACTGTCCCCCGTTCCCCGCACCACTTTGCACCCTCCTGCACTTTCCTGCCCCGCCTTGCATCGCATTGCACCTCACTGGATCGCACTGACCGCACTGGACCGCACTGCACCGCACTGCATCGCACTGCACCGCACTGGACCGCACTGCACCGCACTGCATCGCACTGCACCGCACTGCACTGTCCTCCACTGCCCCTCATGGCTGCTGAGCTTCGTTTTGATGTTGAGGGTCAGCCTCTGGAGTTCGAGGCGTGGTTGGCTGACCTTCGCCGCCACCTCACTGGCCAGCGGCAGGACGGCCAGCCGCTTTCTGCACACCTAGACGGTATGCTCCCCTGCCCTGACCCCCCTGCTGTGCTGCCCGCTGATCCCACGCCCGCTGAGCGCGAGTCCACTGCCGCTGCTGCCCTTGCCCGCTCTGTCTGGCTTTCCCGCGATGCCCTTGCTCAGCTCGCCATTAGCAATGCCCTCCCCCCACTGAGCGCCCTCGCTTTAGAACCGTTCCTACCGCCCAGGCCTACCTCGATGCTGTCATCAAGCGCTATTCTACCCCTCCTGCTGCCTCAGTGGGTCGCCTGATCCTTCCCCTGCTCTTTCCTGACCTGGCGTCTTTCCCCACTGTCTCTGACCTCGCTGCCCACCTGCGCTCGATAGATGAGGCCTGGCGCGCTGCCTGCACTGATGCTCAGCTTAGAGTCCACCAGCCTCCCATGACCTCTACCCTCTACCTCCTTGCCACCCGCCTACCTGACCGCCTTGCCGCCGCCCGCGACCAGTTCCTTAGCATCCACCCTGCTGCTCTCACCCTCACCGACTTTGTTGACACCCTGACTGCCATAGAGACTCGTCACCGCTCCATAGCCCTGGCGAGCGGTACAGTACCGGTCCCTATCTTTCAGGGTTGTGCCCCCGCTCAGTGTACCTTCTCCGACGGCTCTGTCGCTGTGGCTGAGACTGCTGCTGCAGTGCAGTCCCGCTCGGCGAAGGGCCGCCGCCCCAAGGTTGGGAGCGGCGGAGGCGGCGGGGGTGCGGGTGGGGGTAGTGGTGGAGGCGGGTCGTCCGGTGCCAGTGCGGACGTGGGGACCCTGCCCGGTCCAGCTGCCCCGCTGCCTCCACAGTTGCAGCAGCCGCAGCAGCAGCAGGCGCCGCAGCCGCAGCCTTTGCAGCAGCCGCAGCAGCCGCCGCAGACGAGGCCGGCGAGTACTCTCCCACCTGGGTGGCCTGGAGCTGGTGGTGGTCGTGCGCGTGGTGGTGCACCGGGTGGTGGTTCTGGAGGCGGGCCCTGTCAGTACCAGATCCAGACCGGTCCTCGCCGCGGCTTCGCTTGCGGTAAGATCGGTCATTCTACTCCTCGCTGTTTTCGTCGCCTGGACGACCTGTTCCGCCAGCGCTTTGGCCCGGCGCCCGACCTCCCGGACTGGCACAGCTTGCTTAGGCGTAGCGTTAGGATTTTTGACTTGGACATGGATGCCATTGTAGCAGCCTTGCATGTGATGTATGCTGATGACTCTAGTGTGCTTCCCTCTTATTACCCCGTGTTGCCTAGTGTAGCGGTGCCTAGCGTAGACTCCCCTGCTGCGTCAGGCGTAGGATCTCCTGCTTTGCTTAGCCTTGGTGCTTCCACCGCTTCACTGCTGCCTCGCGCGACTGCTGCGCTTTCCTTCACCTTGGACTCTGGCGCCTCCCGGTGTTTCTTCCGCGACTCCACGACGCTGACGCCGCTGCCTGTTCCCGCTGCAGTTACTCTTGCTGACCCCTCCGGTGGTCCCGTCGTTGCCCGCAGTTCCACCTCCCTTCCCTGTCCGGCGGTTCCTTCGGGCACTCTCACAGGTCTGCATATCCCTCGTTCTCCAGGAACCTAGTTGGTGTCGGCTGCCTCCAGGACCTTGGCGTCACCACTACGTTCCCTGGTCACGAGCGGTATGCTGTCTGTACCGAGGCCGCCACTGGTGCCCCCTTACCACTTTCCCCCGGGACCCGGTGTCCGGCCTGTTCACATTTGACACCGCGCCGTCCCCGGCTGGGTCTTCCCCCCGGTAGTTGCGTCCACCCAGGTTGCAGCCGCGTGCTCCTGTCGGTCCCTCACTCACCCGACTCTCCTTTGGCACCACCGCCTTGGTCACCCTGCACTCCCACGTCTGCGTCACATGTCCCAGCACGGTCTCGTCCTTGGTCTCCCCGGTTCGTTCCCCGAGTTTCCCTCCTCCCCCGCCCCACCGTGCACGCCTTGTGTCGAGGGCCGGCTCCGCCGTGCCCCTCACTCCTCCTCTTTTCCCCCTACCACCGCACCACTGCAGACTCTGCACATGGACGTCTGGGGCCCAGCCCCGGTCCATGGGCCGCGTCGCGAGCGCTTCTTCCTAGTGCTTGTCGACGACTTCACGCGCTACACCACCGTCTACCCCCTGGAGCGGAAGGCCGACGTGCCTGACGTTCTCATCCCCTGGCTTGTCTCTGCTCGTGTCCACCGCAGTCTCCCTGCCTTGCGCCTTCACTCCGACCGGGGTGGCGAGTTTGCCTCAGGTGTCCTTGGTCGCTTCTGTCGTGCGGAGGGCATCACCCAGACGTTTACCCTGCCGGACTCCCCGCAGCAGAATGGGGTCGCTGAGCGACGCATCGGTTTGGTCATGGAGGTGGCTCGCACCTCCATGATCCACGCCGGTGCACCCCATTTTCTGTGGCCGTTCGCCGTGCGCTACGCCGCTCACCAGCTTAACCTGTGGCCGCACCCCCAGCGGCCGCAGGTTTCGCCGACCCTTCTGTGGACCGGGTCCCCTGGTGACGCGTCTGCGTTCCGCGTCTGGGGCTGCCTTGCTCACGTTCGTGCCTCTGGCACGGACAAGCTCACTGCCCGCACCCTCCCCTGCGTCTTCCTCGGTTTCCCCCTTGACGCGTCCGACTGGCACTTCTATCACCCGCCGTCTCACCGCTTCTTTCACTCTCGCGACGTCACCTTTGACGAGTCCGTCTCCTTCTACCGCCGCTTTCCCCACCGTGGTCCCCCGGTTACTCCCCCCCTTTTCCTGGTTCCTCCCTCCCTGGTGGTCCCTGCCCCCTCCCCCCCCCCGCCCCCCCGTCCGGCCCCCTCTGGTGTGTCTCACGTCACCCCCCTCCCGTCGGTCGTCCCGGTCGACGAGTCTTCTGACTCTGGTAGTCCTCCGGCGCAGTCCTCGCCGTCTGTCCCTCCCCCGGTGTCTCCTCCTCCACCGCCTCCGCAGCCGCCGTCGCCGCAGCTGCTGCAGCCGTCGTCTCCACCGCCGCCGCCGTTGCAGCCGTCGTCTCCGCCGCCGCCGCCGTCGCGGCCGTCGCTGCAGCCGCCGCCGCCGCCGCCGCTGTCGTCGCTGCCGCCGTTTGTGGACTCTGGGGTGTCCCTTCTGGGGGTGCAGGTGTGGAGGGTTCGGGAGGTAGCCGTCGCGCAGCTTGTGGCCCTGGTGTTTGGTGTTGTGTCGCCGCAGCAGCAGTCCCCGCCTGTGTCCGCCCTCCGTCTGCTCGGCCTTCCGTCTCCTGACCCTGCGCCTGTTCCTCTCCTGCCGTCTCCCCCTCTTCCCGTCTACGGCCCCGTGTTCCCTCTGCCAGACTCGTCCCGGCTCGTCTTCCCCCTCGTTCCCCTCCTGTGTCCCCTCCTCTGTCTCCTGACCCGACGCCGCCCTCACACGTCTGGTCTCGCCGCCCCTCTCGTGCTCGTCCTGTCTCCCCTGTCCCGCGCTCTCACCCTATGTTGCTCCGTTCCCACGCGTCTCGACCTCCCCTCCTCCCGTCTCCTCCTCCGTCTTCTCTTGTCGTTGCGTCTCCTCCTCTGTCCGACTCCTTTCGTGCCGCTCGTCCTCTTGTTCCTCGGGTCCTTGCCTCTCTCGTTACCGACCCGTCTGTTCCCGTGTCGAGTCTTGACGCCCTCGTCGCTGCGGTCGCTGACTTCGCCTCTACCCGCCGCCTTGACTACGCCACCGCTCTGGTCTCTCACCCTGCCTGTCCTCCGTCTGTCGGGGGTGCTCCTGCCCTCGGCAGTGACGTCCTGGAGGACCGCCAGTTTGAGCTTGCTTTCCTGTCCGAGGCTGCTCCCCATCTCTGTTCCATGCTGCTAGTCCCTGAGGGTGACCCAGACGCTTTCGACATCCCGACCCCTCGTACTTACGCTGAGGCGGTTTCGGGACCCTGGGCCTCTCAGTGGATAGCTGCCATGGAGCAGGAGATGGCATCTTGGAGATCCACCGGCACCTTCGTCGACGCAGTTCCCCCACCTGGGGTGAACGTGGTCGATGGCCGTTGGCTCTTCAAGGTGAAGCGCCCTCCTGGAGAGCCGCCTGTGTTCAAGGCACGCTACGTGGCTAGAGGCTTCAGTCAGCGCGAGGGGGTGGACTTCTTTCAGACTTTCGCTCCTACCCCGAAGATGACTACTCTTCGGGTGCTGCTACACGTAGCGGCTCAGCGTGACTACGAGCTTCACTCCCTCGACTTCTCCACTGCCTTTCTTCAGGGCAGCCTTCACGAGCAGGTCTACCTGCGTCGCCCTCAGGGCTTTACTGGCACCTTCCCCCCTGGGACCCAGTGGCTTCTGCGGCGCCCAGTCTACGGCCTGCGCCAGGCGCCTCGTGAGTGGCACGACACTTTGCGTGCTACCCTTGCTGACCTGCAGTTCTTTCCGTCCTCTGCAGACCCCTCGCTCTTCGTTCGTGCTGGCTCGACTCCGTTCTACATCCTCGTCTACGTAGACGACCTGGTCTTTGCCACTGCTGACAGGGACGCACTGGCCTCCGTGAAGGCAGAGCTGCTGAAGAGACACACCTGCACTGACCTTGGAGAGCTGCGCCGTTACCTTGGCTTGCAGATCTCCAGGGACAGAGCCGCGCGCACCATCACCCTGACTCAGTCACACTTGGTGCGCCAGGTCCTTCAGAGGTTCGGCCTTCAGTTCTCCTCCGCACAGCCCACCCCTCTTCCTCTGGACCACAGACTCTCCGCTCCAGTTCCTGAGGAGTCGGTAGATCCCAGTGGTCCTTACGCTGAGCTAGTGGGTTGCCTCATGTACCTGATGACTTGCACTCGCCCAGATCTCGCATACCCTCTCAGCATCCTGGCTCGTTTCGTGGCCACAGGCAGGCACCGACCTCAGCACTGGTCTGCCGCTAAGAGGGTTTTGCGTTATCTTGCAAGTACATCGGGCATGGGGTTAGTGCTAGGCGGACGCAGGCCAGTGGTCCTTACTGGACACACAGACGCTTCTTGGGCAGACGACGCCGAGACGCTCAGGTCTTCCCAGGGCTACTGCTTTAGCCTTGGTTCAGGTGCTGTCTCGTGGAGAGCTACCCGCTCTTCGTCTGTTGCCCAGTCCAGCTGTGAGGCCGAGATCTACGCCGGTGCCATGGCGGCACAGGAGCTCCGCTGGCTGACCTTCTTGCTCACTGACTTAGGTGAGCGGCCTAGCTCTGCCCCGGTCCTGTACGCTGACAACAGGGCCATGATCCTCCTGTGTCAGGAGCCTCGACTCGAGGGCAGAGCGAAGCACATCCAGCTGCGGTACTTCCTCCTGCGTGAGCTACAGCAGCGTCGCCAGGCTCGCGTAGTACACTTAGCCTCCGGTGCCAACACAGCTGATATCTTTACGAAGGCGCTTGCGCCTAAAGATCATCAGCGGCACTGTGTGCAGCTTGGTCTGGTTCCTGTAGTCTCTCACTTACTCGGGCCTTGACTCTGTACTGTCCTATATATCTGTGTGTACACTCAGACTGGACTTGTGTCCTCTTACAGTGGTTGGACTAGTAGTGCCGCCCTGTACTAGTTCTTGCCTTGCCTGTACTCCTTCTGACTGGTCTTTTAGACCCTTGTCTCAGAGGCTGGACTAGTAGTGCCACCCTGAGCTGCTTGTCTAGAACATTCCCCTATGCAGTCCAGGGGGTGTGTCAAACATGTTTAGTTATCATGCTTGTATAGACTGTATAGGGTTATCTTCTAGAGAGTACAACATTTAGGTATATGTTTGTGTACTCTCTCTCTCTATTCATCAATTTCACTGTTTGATAGTTATCCCCTCTACAGTAGGATGCAGTAGCACAAATACCAAGCCTACAATTATATAAAATATAATTTTAACAAGGTAGCCATGAGAGAAAAGGGAGACAACTAGGAAGAGAAAGATACCGTACAAGGGGGGGTTGTTCCCTCTACAGTAAGATCCAGCAATGTAGCACACCTGTACCAAGCCAAACAAATAGTTATATAAATTATATATTTGTTGTTACAATCCCCACAGGTAACATCAAATGTACAGTCTGTGCTACATGTGAATTCCCACTACAGATAGCGCTAAGAGAACGGATGATTTTGAAACGCTATAAAGTTCCCTGACCAACCAGGGTTCGTGCTAATGAGAAGGCGAGTGCCACATTGACATGCCGTCAAACTTGACAGCATACTTCACAGGAGCAGCACCTTCCCCAGCTTCAGGAGCAGCAGCAGCAGCATCCGCGAGCCTCGCAGAATGACCAGAGGCGGCAGCTGCGGCAGGGGCTTGGTCATGGGAGTCGTCCGATGCATCTTCCAGGGGTGTGAGGTCAATCTGCTCAATCTTAATGCCCGCTGCGTCCATGCTCTGACACAGGTCATCCAGCTCTGCAGGAACCAGGGGGTTGCAGGTGACGGGGGAACAGAATAATGGAGGAAAAAATCATATCTACTTCGATAGTCAGATGAATGCACACACGATTGTTGATCACGAACGTGATTGCGAAATGTACACCTGACCCCAATTTCCGCCACTTCCCCCACTTGGTCCTACAATCCCTTTCTTCCACCCTGCCCTCCTTCCTTACCTTGCCAGTTGACGCCGCCATTGGAGCCCGTGTCTTCGCTGTCATGCAGAGAATCGCGAGCCGGGCTGCTGGTGTGACTGTGCGAGAAGGCGGCGAAGTTACCACTGGACTGGCGACTGTTGGAGCACGAAATCGCCATGCGACTGATCGCCGGTCGCGCAGCTGTTGGCCCTGCGCCCGCAGACGGGGAACGTGAGGAGAATGAGACGAGCGCAATTGATAATAAGAACGCGCATTGCATAATCGGTGAGTTCTGGGGCACGCTTTCAGGGGAAACTAACGGGGAGGAAAGGTGCGACGGCATGGTTGCGAGGATAGCGCGAACACATCAAACGTAGTCAAGTTTCTGGAGGTACCTTGGAAGGCGGAAGAGCCGCTATTAGCGCGCAGCAGCTGCTCCCTCAGGGAGGCATGGAGAGGAACCGCGCCCGCCGCGGGTAGGACCCCGCTCATGCTACCACTCGCAGCACCACCCGACTCCTTGCCCATCATGCTACCACCACCGCCATGGTACGCGGAACCCACGGCGCCAGTCACGGCGCCAGTCATGGCTCCGCTGAGCACGTGCGCCGGCAGCGGGCACGACGACGTGCTCTGCAGCGGGCCGCTGTTCAGCGGGCTCCTGTGCAGCGGGCTCCCCGCCGGCGATAGCGACCCCGGCGTCGAGCCGCCGCAGCAAGACCGGGCGGTGGCGGCGGCGCCGCTGAGCACCGACGATGCGGCCAGGTCGTGCTCGCTGGCACTGGCGCTGCTGGAGCGGGAGAGCGCGCGCCAGTCCTGCGGCGCGATGGGGCACACCTCGCACGCCACAGCGCGCCGAGCCTCCTCTGTCAGCGCCGCCTCCTCCTTCCAGTTGACGGCGGGGATCGGACACACCGACTCGCTGCTCAACGGCGCTCCTCCGCCACCACTGCCGCCAGCCGCAGCGGAAAGCGGCCTCCCGGCAAACATCGCGTGAGCGGGCGAGGAGCGCCCCGCGGAGCCTCCCCAGCTTAAACCGCGTTGAAAGTGGGTCGTGGTTCCGCGCGCGAGGGGCTCCGCGGGGGGGTCGTCGGCGAGCAGCTCTTCCTGCTGGTCCACGGGGAGCCACGTGGGGCGGCGGGGCTGCATCTGGAGGAAGCTCGGCGCAAAGACAGGTCCGTCGGGGGACGCTTGCGTCTGCTGCTGCGGAAGAAGCGCTCCGCTTGTCTCACACGAACCGGGGGGCGGCGAAGCTTGGTAGAAGCGCGACGGCGCGCCGAGAGCGGAGCCGCCGGGTGAGGAGGATTGGGGAGGCGAGCCGGCGGGGGAGGGTTGCTGGTGCGCGGGGTAGCGGTGGTGGCGGACGAAGGCGGCGGGGGAGGTGCTGGAGCGCATCATGTCGGACGGCGATGCGAGGGACGGCCGCGCGCGGTGGTCGGAGCTGGACGGCTGTGACGACATGCAGAGAGCCATGGTTTACGCGAGCATTCGAGCCACAGCCCGATTGAGAGCAATCAATTGAGGGGGGTTGAGTACAATTAATTCAGAATTAGAGGGTGGAAGTGCTGTACGCGCGACCAGCGCCAAGGGCGAGTGCCGGGGCTGAGAGACTGGGCCTGAAACGGAATCGAGTTCGTTCAAGATCGTGGCCAGCGGTAGGGTGGATGCAGTGGAAGCTTTCGTGGGAAGCCAAGTGAAGGGTCGAGCAGAGGATGAAGTGGTTGACCTGACGACAAAGATGGGAATGAGAGTCCGTTGGGTTCGCGGGAGTGCTAAATGTCGACTCGAGCGAGTTGGACACGGCATCCGAGAAATCGAGATGCATTCAGTATCTGTCATCCCCTGTCGTCGGCGGTGTGGGGAACATGTGGGGCAACCAGGCGGGGCGCGAGGGCGAGCGGGATCTTATCACGAGGCGAGTTGGTCCGATCGGGGGAATTGCGCCCGTTGCTGATGGGAGAGTAGGTGGGGTGAGGGAAGTCTGTAGAATGCACAGCAGATTGGTGGTGTGTGAGTCACCGTGTGACCTGTCACCTGGCGCACAGAACCAGATGCGCCGATTCGCGTGAGGCGCGAGCCGTTGGCAACAATGGCGCGACAATCCTGGCGTTACCCACACCTGTCGCTGAACGTGAACCCCATACAGGCGTGGGTTTCGAGGGAGGTGTCCCCCTGGTCCTATGGATCTGAATCGATCGAACAGATTGTTTCAAAGCAATTCGGGCCAATCGGAAACGATGTCCCTATGGTGTATCTTCCAAGGTCGACCCTCAGTACTGTATCCCATCACATCCTGCTGCTGCTTGCTTTGGGCAGTATTGAGAGGAATGTCGGTGTGGCAGAAATCGGCGGGGCGACGATTGGTGGGCACGAACCCACCAGCGAAGGGTTGAAAGAAAATACCTTGTAGGGCGACCCCACGCAATTCTGACCACCCACCAGTGGAGGTATAGTTTCCAGGAAGAGCGGAATTGTGGACCAAAAAACCGCTCGCGGTTACCATGGGCTCAATCCGGCAGGGAAATACACGTCTTTTTAGATACAGAACTCAAACAAAACATTCCGCGTAGTGCGGAATAAAAACGACAACCGAGGGGCAAGCAAGACATTAAGCTGGAAACTTTACTGTATCTCCCGCAACTCAAAGGTTGCTTCGTGTGAAATTATTGAAGCTTCTCTAAGTCACCTGAGGGAAATTTGACAACACAATTGCATAGGGCATTTGGGGCTTCGGAAGGGCCTTCGAGCCCGGATATGTTGCTAGATGACTTGTAACGTCCGTCAGTGATTTCTAAGTTAGGCTTCTATATCTCCAAATAATGCCCAAAAATCGCTCATTCCCTCCCATTATCACAGTATGTCATTCACTACCGCCCCGCAAATTGCATGCACTCCCAAATGCCTCTAAGTACAACCAATTTGATGGTATGGGGCATTGCGGAATGAAATAGTGCAGCCATTCTGTCTTTGGAAAGTGTATAATTCAAAATTTACTATTGCAATTGGAAAATTTATCCCACGCCCTCGAGATTATTTAGTGTTCAGTCCAACTATTACGTCCGTCCTTTGCATGTGACTCAAAGCTCTCGCATCACATTTCATCACGTCACATTGTACCAAATGTATTACCCTTGAGCTCCCTTGATGAAATACAAAATGGGGGCTCATATTACTTTCGAGAAACTCATATTTTTTAATAAGCGACCCATATTGAGTACTTGGCTTGTAGCACTGCGTTTAGGGCAATATGACCATGACAAAATTGCAAACTTGAAGGAAGAATTTTATATACCGATTTGTTTATATCAGTAACCTAGAACAAGTGTATTTTGGAACAAGAACTGTTGAGTATAGACCCAAGTCATTCTAGTCAGCGGAAACTGTCAAGAGCTGTCATTCACAGGTGACCGGGTCATAAATTTTATTATATACGCTTTGACGTAGGACTACCAGCGGTTGACTCAAGCAAATAATGTAATAATGTGAGCACTTTCATGGCTCGAACATTACGGGCCTCTGCGAACTCTCACGAGGTTCAACAACAATCACAGCTTAAATGTTTCAGTGCGAGGGGCGTGCTCTTCGATTCCGCCCTACTCTGCCTGTAAAACTACACAATCATTTGGGGTTTCCATCACCCTAAGCCTCAAGCCGTGCTGGGCGTGTTTGACTCAAAAGTTTACAGGCTGTGAAACTATCGCAATCTATGTGTACAGCATGGGCACATGAAAACTTTCTCCTCGGGGAAGAGATTGAGAACAAGTTCGTCGTTTTGCACAACAACGGATTGTTCGCAAAACGGTAATTTTCTTAGTAGAACTCCTGACTCTGAAGGAGCACCCAAACATTTCGCCATAACGAAAGCCTAGTGGGTTCAGCTTCCCTGCGGAACATTAGGTAAGGGCGAGGGATTTTCCGCGGTTGTTTTCCTGAAATTGCATCTTTGGAGGCTCCTCTGATGCCCCCAGGGCAACCTGCTTCCAGCATTTGCACCAGAAACGTGGAGCGTCACTACACCTTGAGCCTGACAGAGGAACACAACTTTTCAGGGTGCCGGTAGACAAAAACGCGCACGGGTTTCGCACGGCATCGTCACGGGCATGTGGGCCTTTCGCACGGGCACGAAGGTTACCATTTTGATGTTTTGCGGGGTAGGCTTGAGTGGCATATTTTGGCGAGCCATTGTTCACTTAGTTACCATGTGTTAAGTTTCGACGCTTTCAAGCTTGAGAGAGTTTCCCTGGTGTAGCACCAGAGTGGTGGTTGGCGGGTGAGATGTTGAGTGATTTTTTCTGGTTTGGTTTGCTCTCTTTTATACTCAGTGTGATGGGGTGAGGTGTTGGAGTCGCATTTCAGCTCCAAATATTACGGGCGTGTTCTAAATATTTCTTATATTACGAATTCAAGGTTCGTGTCGCAACAATAACTACTGCGTGGATTGTGGGAATTTGTTTTCATGTCTGTTCCTGGGTTGGCTGTCGGATGTTGAGAACGACCCCTGGCATCGGGACATCGCGACCCCATTTCGTTGCCAAGTCAGCGTTCGGTTTCATGCGGCGACGCTCAAGCCACAAACAAACCCAGCGAGGCGTGTGTCATTTTGCGAGCTCAACGAAAGGCTCGCTGACCTTCGCCGGAGCGCTATTCCGAGCGCGCCTGGAAGTTTGTGGCGAAAAAGGTTGCGGCGCACATCCTTCATCTTGTGCCGCATGTTTGTCACCGCTGTCATGATGACGCTGCACTGCTGGCTCTGTTCACGGCCCACGTTGAGTGGGCCGTTGCCCGTGTGAAAACGCTAATGGGCGATGGTTCCTGATTGGGCCACGTATTGAGCTAGGCCTCCGGCGGGCATCAAGTGTACTCCCTATAAAGGATCTCGAAGCCGTATACGGCTCAAAACTTCGACCCCTAGAACACACAGTACGACTATGATGCGTGGGGCGAATTTGATATTTATTGTCAGATCTTCTTCAGGATAGATGACACGAGTCAGGCTGACCTGGGACCCGAGACGAACTTGGAACCGTCTAGGCCAAATTCAAAACACAGTCTCATTCAAAAAGGATAACGAAAAGGAGGAAAATGCCAGAAACAAAATCCGTTTGTGTTGTCGGTGGGCCCGACAAGGGTTCGTGTGGTTCAATGAGCATCTTCCCAAAGCGCCAAAATATCAACACATCTTTCCGAAACAGCTCAAAGGCACCTCTTCTCCAATCGTCACGGATCGAAGGCGCGTGCGCTGACATTGATGGCCAATGCAAACGACTGAAGCAGCTTTCGTGCGCTGGCAAGAGTGGTTTCTGCGCGGGCGGTGATTAGACGTCGTGTATGCAACAGTAATGGATCCCGCGTGAACCATGCTGCAAACGAATTTACTGTGGTAGTAAAGAGGATCACCCATAAATTCAGTCGCAAACAATTTGGGAGGGCAGCCCTGCCAGAAATTGCGGGAATATCTTACACATGAAGTCCTTTTCAGGTCCAGTTGTTTTTCGGGCGGGTGCTCCAGAGTCGAGCACATAACTTGCGCGGGCGATTTGGGCCAATATAGAGTAGTCTAGTTACCATTTTGGCGTTTTCAAGTCTAAAACGGGTGACCTTTGTTGTGTGTTTTGCGTTCGTCGGCAACACTGTAAGGTTTGAGAACATCCCGTCCGTCTGAACATTTGGAGGTCTCCGTATCGGATAGGGTAACTGCTGCAGATATTTGGGTCTGTTGACTGGGTCGTTGTCCATGAGTTCGGACTCATGGGCCTGTAAATAAACAAATATCATAAAATGAATGAACCGTTCACTGAACGTCAAGTGTATCCAGAAGCTGTGCAAATCGGCAACACCACAACCACAATTTTTCACACACCACACCTGCCCCTGTAAACTGCATACAGCAGTTGTGGGAATTGTGTCAGATGACCTGGGGTTTCCAAACGCCACGCAATCAGATCCTCGATATGTGGCAATTTGCTGTCTGTTACTGTACAGCACCCAGCCCACACATCACTGATAGCTGCTGACGTGTGAGGCAATGGCCGTATTTCGAGGAGAATACCGTAAACCGCGTCTTCGCATTTGAGACTAATTCGAAAGGGTAGAATCCGCCCACCCCTTCTCGGTGCGCGTTACGAATACCTTTGGGAGGGGTGAAATCTTCTTAATCGGGTTTGGATGAAATCAACCATGCTTCAAGTGACATGTTGTTTCGTAGCGGGGGGTGGTTTAACAACAACAAGCGAGAATAAGAACAAATCCGGGCAGGTTAGCTGGGAAATGAAACTAAAACCCCTAAGGGGCTGGCATATATAATTGGGAATGGCATCAACCCTATATTTTCTGCCGTATTGCGAGTTTGGAATTAAAGCCCATGATCCAAAATTTTCAGCGCGGGACCAAACTGAGTCCATTTTGATATGTTTTGTTTTCCCAAAAAAAAATGCCCAATCTTGGTTTCGCCCACAGACGTGACGCGAAATTGTTGAATGTATCGTTGAAATCGAACTTTGTAAAATGGGACTCAATGTGTCATTGAGTCTTAGCCGTCAATTAACCTTTCCAAACCAGGCTCTCAAGATACAATAAAGTTGGGTTCCATTTTTCATCTACGGCTGTAAATATGTTTCGATTTTGGGATTTCATATGTCCGTGCGTCCCAGCCTTCATATTCAAACTGGGCCCAATTTGATGTCCCAAAACAACTGGGCCAAGTTTTCTTACGAAGGCACTCATGAAATGAACAAAGTTGCGAGTTTTCGCACCCAATCAATTCATTTGTTTTCGTCACCTGCCGAGCACACCTACCTCGCGTTGACTTTGTGGAACTAATTTAGGATCTGGGCTTTAACGTGATTCCCCATGGGTTTTTGCTTTTGAGTGCTGACCAAAAGCATCTCACAGTTGTATAATTATTATGCTGCAAGCTCCAGCAACGCGTGACCGATGAAATTTGGAGCATGCGCTGCTCAGTTGTTGTCGTATGCAGATCGCCGAACTGTTATGATTGCGTTGGAAAATAGCAGCCGCACGGTTCGATTCAACAAGATGCGACTACAGTGTTGCTATTCATTGTTGGAACATTTATCGGGAGGGGCTGACCCTGGAGGCGTACAAGTACAAGGAAATTCGTATCTGGGGATATCGACCCTCCCAAAGGTATGTGTGGCGCGCACCGAAGGGGGTGCATGGATTGTACCCTCCAGAAGGAACTCAAACACGGAGACGCGAGTTTTCGTATTTTCCTCCCTTATTTCTTAAGTATAGCTCCCCGGATTTCGTCAACATAGCGAGCGAATTTTCTGAGGTAATCGCGCGATTCGACGAGAATCAAGAATGGTTCAAAATGGTCGACCATTTTTGCCCGCGATGTATGGCATGCCCCCGTTGCCCCGGCTGAACCCAGAATCTGTAGGGTGACTTTCGGCGGATAGGCTGTGGAACCTGGAACTGACGGGTGAATTTCGACATAACAGGGTATTGATTGCGAACTTAGTCGGGAAGCTTCGGCCATAGACCCAGATCTGAATAATATTCCTGCGTCTTATCATTCGCGGATGTCAGACGCAAGAGGACATCCGCGAAAGAGTCGACGATCGTAAACGGCCTAGTTTCGAGTTTGTCTATAGTAGAATCAATTGACGGTTTGCAATCAAATCTTGTTTTATTCTAATAAAAAAGCATCAATTAACATGCGCACCTAAAACCCAGAGTGGACACGCCATGTGAACACCGCGCGACATACCTACGTGGACACTATCGCAGCTAACGATAGCGTCCCCGCCCCTGCCAGTTGCGGATACGACAAAGTCCCCGCCCTTGCCAACTGTGCATACGACAGCACTCCTACTTTCTTCGGAACGCTAGAAACAAATTTTCCCGGGGCGTACCGCCATATGCGTTAAGTGCCCCATTATAACATTCTTGGACTTTGCACTACAAGAATACGACATGTGTGCCTTGCCCGTAGCCAATCACAATCGGTTTAACTTGCCCATTCGCCCTGTTTTACAGGCAGTATCATTTTCTCTAGAGTTCCAAAAGTCGTCACGTGGAGCGATTTTACTGAGCATGGAACGAGGCGACCATACAAATGCATGTGCTTATCAGTAAGAATTCAGACTTCTGAAATATCTTGTTACTAAATCCTCATTTGCGACCCATTTGTCTGTGGCGAAGCATGCGGAATGGCGAATTTGACCGTGGCCCTCGCGACTCGGCAAAGTAGTGGGCGTACGGTGGACATAATCTCTATACCAGAAGGCACTCTGTTTATGTCGGAAAACACTCGTTTTGCCCCACAGCCAAAGGACTTCGTTGATGATACGATACAGGAATCTGCCCGTACACCGTGCATACCGCAGTCAACAGATAACATGCTAGGCACACCGTATACGGTATGTCCTGATTTAGGGCGTGTCAATATATAATACAAATGATGTCCGCCGAGTCGCGGAAAGCAAAGTCAAATTCGTCATTTCGCCTGCTTCGACACAAGCAAATGGGTTACAGATGGGCATTTTGAAACAAGATATTTCAGGAGTCAGAATTCTGGTCAAAAAGCACATGCATCTATATGGTCCGTTTGTTCCGCGCTCGATAAACTGGCTCCACGTAGCAACTGTTGTGCTTCAAACGAGCCAATAAAACAGGGCAAATGGGTAGGCTAAACCGATTGGGATTGGCTATGGGCAGGGCGTACGGTGGACATCAGGCCCTAAGATTCATTGTAGGGTATGCTGATTCATCATCTTCGCCCCCCAATATAAGGCTGATGCATCAACCTTACCCCTAAAAAAGTCTGACAATTCAGCGTTACAAAATAAGATTCGCCGATCGTTCAGCGTTAGTTGTACAAATATGGCTGAAGTAAATTTTGAACGACCCTTCAGCATTTAGCGTTGACTTTCACTAACGAGGTTAGCGCTTGGCTGGTGCAATTGAGGCGCCGGTGATTGTGCGACCCTCAGAATTTATCGCGTGACTAGCGAAGGGGCCTGATCGCAGCTTTTGTCGGTGCGCAAGGGACACGTATCTGGCTGGGATGCTTTCGCCACGTTTCCTAGGTTGTGGGGGCTGAGGGAGGAATGTGGCTGGATTTTCTTATCAATGAGCTAGTTTTGTAGTTTGTTCAGTGGTAGTACCGAGAAATGTGAAGAGATGTTGGGGGTTGCATTTGCCAGTCTAGGTCGCAACAGTTAGAATGGAAGAATGACTAGAATAGGAGGGTACAATGCAATATAGACTAGAGTGTTGTACCCTCTAAGGCACAAACCTGTATAGTCTATGATAACAAACTAAGTTATGTTTGACACACCCCCTAGACTATATAGGGGAAGTGCCAAATCAGAGAACAAGCAGCTCAGGGCGGCACTACTAGTCCAGCCTCTGAGGCAAGGGTCTTAAGACCAGTCAAAAGGAGTACAGACAAGACAAGAGCAAAACCAGGGCGGCACTACCAGTCCAGCCGCTGGAAGGGGCCACAAGGCCAGTGTGAGAGTACGATCCCGTTACACCAATTTCCCCTTTCCATATTTCCTTTCTATTTCATTCATATTTTTATCCTGATTCATTTGGTCTTTATCTCATCTCATTTGGTTTCCTATTCCTCATTTTCCATTATCCTTTGGTTTATCCTGTTATTATAATTATATCACCGACCAGGCTTGGGATGTACTGGCGCGCTATATCTAGCGTAATCCTGCCGTAATCCCTTAAAGCCAATAGCCTCGCGTGGCTATACGCAGGGTGATTCTATTTCTAGAAGGGTCTATTTCCTTTGGATAGGATAAACCTGGTTACCTGATGTACTCTGGAAGTATAAAAGCACCTTGCACTACATGATAGTGCAACATTGAGCAAACCTTTCCTCGGGACATTCGATCCTGTGACACTTGGTAATCAGAGCCAAGGTTTCAGCTCAACGCTTAACCGCTGGGCCCCCAGGAGCACGCGGAGGATGGAGTCAAAACTTCTATTCCTGTAAGTACAATGCAGTTTCTATCTAAGTTTCGACAATCCTTGCGCAGTTGCACCTGGGGTCCCCTTCGAAGGCGAGACGCCTCGCCGTCCGTTCGATGGACTGCATCGACGGTGCCGATTTTTCGCGGGGGCAAACGGCCTCGACCTCGCGAACGCGTCGCTTCTGGCGGAACACTCCCTGCGACATTCCGAGGAGTTCGCAGTTCGCCACGACACTCAGAGTTGCGCGGAAATCTGCACAGCTGCGACTAACGACATCCGTCCGATGGAGATTCGACGCTTCAGATCGACCGAGGCGAAAACGAAATCCTCCTGAGCGAGTTCGAGTTTCGGCGCGAATGGGAACGGGACCTCGCGAAAACGAAATCCTCCCGAGCGAGTTCGAGTTTCGGATCGATTTCTACTTCAACGGACGAGATGGAGCGCGACTGCTACACAAAGGGAGAATGACGCGCAGAACCAGAAATCAGCCGCTTTCGACACCGCTATCATCAACTGGAGAAACCGAATCGAAATCCTTCATTTGGTGACGAATATGGCGCGCAAAATCATCTACAGAGTCAGAAATCTGCCACAGTATTACCTACTTGGTAATAGCTGCAAGCAGAATAATGTTAGGAGAACGTGCATCATCGGATCGGTGCGAAATCAACGGCACGAATGCAGCGGAGACTACACTATGGGAAATCATCATCATGGAGATAACATTCGTGACCAGCGACTGCACAATTGACGGATCTTCTGACTGGTGTCGATAACGATCGAGTTATCTTGACGGAGTCATCTTCGTTAAAAATGGATCGACATCAACACAGCGGGATCTTACCCAGGAAAAACAATGGAGCTGCGTGAAGACATGTTCTCCATCAGTGAGACACTTCATCTCATAAATTTGATCGACAACCTATGGGATTGCAGAGAAGTAGCCGTTTTCCCTTGCAATGCTCCCAAGTCCAAGTTGCTGCGAAGGAGCAGATTTCGCGCGCAACGACGACGCAGTGAACCCGTCTCGTCAACGCCAGCGAGACACTACTTCGTAACAGGAGCTGAACGATTCGTCTTCATCAAGAATCTCAGCCATCCGAAGTGATTGATTGGGGCAGTATCAACATCGACCTCACGAGACGACACACCAATCATGCGTCGCGATTCCAGGTGTTAATGACCTGCGTGGAAGAAAATTCCGTGCATGTCACGATGCTTGATAGATTGAGGAGTAATTAACCTCTAATCCGGCAAGTACTCGTTCACTAGCGACCCTACGACACATGCATTGGAGGCGATTCTACCAGAAGCCGAAGCGTTACAAGCACCAACGTAAATTCGACGATGCAGGAGAACGTCAAGCAACACGAGGTGTCAACAAATGAGGGAGATGCGGACTACTACAACACGATCACGCGCTCTACCGACCGTACATCGGAGGCACGGATGAGCATACCAGGAATTGCTACCCGTGGATACATTGAGGGGAGAAGCAAAAATCTCTTCACACCCTCAAATGAAACAATCACCGGCAGCAATGGAGCAACACATGTGTACCAATGTGCACGTGTTCCTGGTAGTTACGCCTGTTATACCCATCAGGAACACTCTATTGGGAAGAGGGAGTTGATGGATTCTCCTTCAACTGGTACGAGTTGAGAGAATTCTCTGCAGCAGCTGCCGCCGTCGCCGTCGTCGCAACCGCCGCCGCCGCCGCAGCAGAAGACTCAAGACAACAGTCACAACCAAATCCTGATGGATGATTCTCCACTCAATGGAGATAATGCTGGATTATATTCCAGTGGATCGTAAAGACCCGGCCAGGCACAATACTATTGTTTCCAGCTAGTGGGAAGGAGATACCACTACGCACTGGAATAGCTATGGCAATGCCATATACCCTCAAGAGCAGGAGATATTTGCTCTTATGAGGATGGGAGGACCACGGTACTCTACCGGTTTACAAGTCCTCATGGCGTATGGCTTTCCTTAAAGTCATAAAACCTGCGTCACAACCAATCCATCACCAGCACCAACTCCACGGAAGCAGATAGGCGTGGAATGGAGCGCCGACGCCACTCCGGACAGTGGACTCCGCGTATCTCTAGCAACACCCTTGTTTGTCGAAATGGAGCAGACTTCAACACTGATGTTGGGTAGCTGAGACATCTTCTACATCAACGCTACTTCAAGGACAGTGACAGAATAAGACAACACATGATGGCACCAGAAGACCTATCTCACAATGTGCGCCCAGACACCGATGCCTACCGATGGCCTCCATGCTAAACTGGAAGTGCATAAGGTCATACTGGATTGGCTATCAGCAATGCTCATTTGGAAACAGGCGAGGATTACTTGGGAATACCCGTAACGTTCCCAGATATCCTAAACCATCACCGTGGGATATCTACGCAGCAGAGATTCCTTGCTTGAGCAACCACCGAGGGAAAATACTTTGGCGCCGATTCTGGAAGTTACCAGCTCCGCGTTTGTGGTACCAACCCCTCGCATGGTTTTGAACACAAGGGATACACTGAGCAGCACTTCGCATGCGCTGTTGTACTCAAGGCAATGTGAGTAGCAGACCGCGTGGTGGACAGGATTACTACAAGTGATTCTGCTCTCCATTCCGCAGCACTACGATGCCGAGTGGGTACGACTCGCGACAACACTAAGGCATGGACCAGCTCGATAGAAGCAATACTATGACATGACTGCCATACCACCAACACTTGGAGATCTTCATACGTGGACCAGATGCGGGTAACAGCATGCACAGCTCGGACAACATAGCCACTCATCTACACGTTACAGCACACTGTTCCAACCATTCACATCTCCAACTCCGACTTGCATCTGCCTGTCCTGGAGTTTGCCTATAAGTATGCTCCTGACGCCGCTACTGGACAGACGCTGTACTTCGTCTGTTACGGACGCCACCCGATCACACCACAACAGCTAACCATACCAGCCACAGTCCAACTGGCTTCCGATTTCATCGCCATCGTCCACCATCTTGTACATCGACCACACAAGCACCTCTTGGACATCCAACATCAGCACAAGCACTTGGCAACTCATCACTACCCTTCTCGAGACCATAATCTCGACATCAGCCAACTTCCATCCAAGCTTCAACCTTGCTTCTGCGGGACTTTCCTCGTTGAAGCAAATGTCACTTCAGTCAACTTTCGCTTCTGCCTACCAGCCACTTGGAAGATCCATACCGCCTTCCATACCAGCTTCTTAAACCCTATCAAGACCAAACACGCTCTACACCGAATGCCAACCACTGTCGTCGCCCGTGTTCATCCACACCATGGGACAACTACGTGCTCGGACACCGTCGTCGTCAGAATGGCACTTTGGAGCTTCTTCTTTGGTGGAAGGGTTCTGATCCTTCTGAGGCTGCGTCTCTGAATTCGACATGGGTAACGCCCGTCGTCCTCTTCGCGACTACCTTGTCAAGCAGGGTGTTCCGTCTACCACCCAGCTTTGAGGGGGGGAAGTGTGAGAGTACGACCCCGTTACACCAATTTCCCCTTTCCATATTTCCTTTCTATTTCATTCCTCTTTTTATCCTGATTCATTTGGTCTTTATCTCATCTCATTTGGTTTCCTATTCCTCATTTTCCATTATCCTTTGGTTTATCCTGTTATTATAATTATATCACCGACCAGGCTCGGGATGTACTGCCGCGCTATATCTAGCGTAATCCTGCCGTAATCCCTTAAAGCCAATAGCCTCGCGTGGCTATACGCAGGGTGATTCTATTTCTAGAAGGGTCTATTTCCTTTGGATAGGATAAACCTGGTTACCTGATGTACTCTGGAAGTATAAAAGCACCTTGTACTAAACGATAGTGCAAAATTGAGCAAACCTTTCCTCGGGACATTCGATCCTGTGACAGCCAGTCTGGGTAATACATATATATAATGTAAGTACACAGTCAAGGTCCTAACAAGTGCGAGGCAACAGGAACGAGACCGAGCTGTAAGCAGTGCCGCTGATGATCTTTAGGCGCAAACGCCTTCGTAAAGATATCAAGTGTGTTGGCACCGGAGGCCAGGTGTACAACACGGGCCTGGCGACGCTGCTGCAGCTCGCGCAAAAGGAAGTACCGCAGCTGGACGTGCTTCGCTCTGCCCTCAAGTCAAGCCGTAGACTGAGCGCCGCAGGAGCCACTGAGTCTCAGGAGGGAACGTACCAGTGAAACCCTGAGGTCGGCGCAGGTAGACCTGCTCGTGTAGACTGCCCTGAAGAAACGAAATGGAGAAGTCGAGGGAGTGTCACTCGTAGTCACGCTGTGCAGCTACGTGTAGTAGTGCCAGAAGAGTAGTCATCTTCGGGGTCGGAGCGAAAGTCTGAAAGAAGTCCCACCCCCTCATGCTGACTAAAGCCTCTAGCCACATAGCGCGCCTTGAACACAGGCGGCTCTCCAGAAGGGCGCTTCACCTTGAAGAGCCAGCGGCCATCGACTACGTTCACCCCAGGTGGGGGAACTGCATCAACGAAGGTGCCGGTGGATCTCCAAGATGCCATCTGCTGCTCCATGGTAGCTTTCCACTGAGAGGCCCAAGGTCCCGAGGTCGCCTCAGCGTAAGTGCGAGGGGTCGGGATGTCGAAAGCGTCTGGGTCACCCTCAGGGACTAGCAGCATGGAACAGAGATGGGGAGCAGCCTCGGACAGGAAAGCAAGCTCGTACTGGCGGTCCTCTAGGACGTCACTGCCGAGGGCAGGAGCACCCTCGACAGACGGAGGATAGGCAGGGTCAGAGACCAGAGTGGTGGCGTAGTCAAGGCGGCGGGTAGAGGCAAAGTCAGCGACCGCAACCACAAGAGCGTCACGACACGAGACCGGAACAGACGGTCGGTAACGAGAGAGGCAAGGACCCAAGGAACAAGCAGACGAGCGGCGCGAAGGTAGTCAGACAGTGGGGGGGACGCAACAACAAGGGAGGATGGAGGATGCGACGGGAGGAGGGTAGGACGAGATGCGTGGGAACGAAGCAATATAGGGTGAGAGCGCGGGACAGGGGAGACGGGGCGAGCACGGGAGGGACGGCGAGACCAGACGTGAGACGGAGGAGTCGGGTCAGGAGACAGAGGAGGGGACACAGGAGGGGAACGAAGGGGAAGATGAGCCAGAGTCGAGTCCGGGGGAGGGAACACAGGGCCCTAGACAGGGAGAGGAGGAGACGACAGGCGAGGCGTAGATGCCGGGTCAGGGGACGGAAGTCCGAGCAAGCGAAGGGCTGACACCGGCGGCGACTGCTGCTGCGGCGGCACGGCACCGACTCCGGGACCGCAAGCTGCTCCACGGCTACCTTCGGAACACTCCACTCCAGCACCCCCAGCGCCCGAAACCCCTCGAGCACCGGTACCACCCACAGGCCCGCCGGGACAAGCCACGACAGGAACCCCAGGACGAGTACCCACCCCAACACCAGCACCCCCAGAGTCAACGAACTGCTGCGGTGACGGCTGTGGCGGCGGCGGCGGCGACGGCGGCTGCGACAGCGGTGACGATGGCAGCTGCGGAGGCGGCAGAGGAGGGGACACCTGGGGAGGGGCAGGCGGCGGGGACTGCACCGCTGGACCACCAGAGTCAGCAGACTCCTTGACCAGGACAACCGATGTGAGGGGGGTGACGTGGGACACACCAGACAGGGCAGGACGGGGAGGGGGAGGGGGAGGGGCAGGGGCCACCGAAGAAGGGGTGACCAGGAAGAGGGGGAGAGTAACCGGGGGACCTCGGTGGGGGAAGCGGCGGTAGAAGGAGACGGACTCGTCAAAGGTGACGTCGCGGGAGTGAAAGAACCGGTGAGACTGCACGTGGTAAAAGTGCCAGTCAGACGAGTCCCTGCTGCTGCAGCTGCTGCGGCTGGTGCGAGGGCTGCTGCTGCGGCTGGTGCGTGTCCGGCTGCGACACCTGCGGCTGCTGAGACGGCTGCTCGGCTGCACCTGTCAGGGTCCCCTCGTCAGCGCTACCACTAGGCGACCCGACTCCACCACCACCTCCACCTCCACTTGCACCGCCACTGCCACCACCACGCCCAGCCTTGGAGGGGCGGCCCTTTCCAGGACGAGCCTGTACTGCAGCGGTCGTCTCACCCACTGCAGCAGAGCCGTTAGAGAAAGTGCATTGAGCAGGCGCACAGCCCTGAAACATAGACACCGGCACTGTACCACTGGACTGAACGATAGAGCGCTGACAGGTCTCTATGGCAGACAGGGTGTCAACAAAGTCAGTGAGGGTGAGGTCTGCGGGGTGTGCACTGAGAAAGTGATCGCGCGTAGTGGCAATGCGGTCAGGGAGGCGGGTGGCAAGCAGGTAGAGGGCATGCGGGAGAGGGGGCTGAAAGACGCGGAGCTGGGCCTCAGTGCAGGCCGAGCGCCAGGTTGAGTCTAGCGTGCGCAAGTGGGCGGCTAGGTCGGCGACAGTGGGGAAGGACGCGAGATCAGGGAAAAGCAGGGGCAAGATCAGGCGGCCTACGGAGGCAAAGGACGGGGTGGAATAGCGAGTAATGACTGCATCGAGGAACTCCTGTGCAGTCCTGATATACCTAAAGCGGGGGCGCTCAGACAGGGGAAGCGCATGACTAATGGCAAGCTATGCAACAGCGTCACGCGACAACCTGACCGAGCGGGCAAGGGCAGCAACAGCAGCGGACTCTCGATCAGCAGACGTGGGGTCAGCGGGCAGCGGAGCGGGGGGGTCAGGACAGGGGAGTGTACCATCAAGGTGGACGACCAAGGAGTGGCCGTCCTGACGCTGACCTGTGAGGTGACGGCGGAGGTCGACGAGCCACGTTTCAAACTCGATCGGCTGACCCTCCGCATCAAACCGCAGTACAAAGTCCGCCATCAGGAGCGATGCAGCTGCGGTGCAGTCCGGTGCAGTGGATGCAGTGCAGTACAGTGCAGTGCAGTGCGGTGCAGTGCGGTACAATGCGGTGCAGTGCGGTACAGTGCGGTACAGTGCAGTGCAGAGGGGTGCAGTGCAGTACAGTGCGGTGCAGCGTAGTCGGATGCAGCGCAGGCGTGCGGGCCGGGGACGGGCCGGGCGCGAAGCCGGCAAACGGACGGGCGCGGGGCCGGTGACGGACGGGCGCGCGGGGGGGGGGGGGGGGGGGGGGGGGTGACGGACGGGCGCGGAGTCGGGGAACGGACGGGCGCAAGGCCGTTGGGCTGCTGGGGAACGGGGCCACTAGGGTGCGGGGCCGCGAGGGAACAGGGCCGCGGGGGGTGGGGGGGGGGGGGATGGGGGGGGGCTGGTCGACGGGTCCAAGGGGCCGCTAGGGGACGGGGCCGCAGGACCGCTGGTCGACGGGGCCGAGGGGCCGCTAGGGGACGGGGCCACTAGGGAACGGGGCCGCGGGGCGGCTGGTCGACGGGGCCGAGGGGCCGCTAGGGGACGGGGCCACTAGGGAACGGGGCCGCGGGGCGGCTGGTCGACGGGGCCGAGGGGCCGCTAGGGGACGGGGCCACTAGGCAACGGGGCCGCGGGGCGGCTGGCTGACGGGGCCAAGGGGCCGCTAGGGGACGGGGCAGCGGGGCCACTGGTCGACGGGGCCGAGGGGGCGCTAGGGGCGGGGCCATGGGGCCGCTGGTTGACGGGGCCAAGGGGCCGCTAGAGGACTGGTCGCGGGGCCGCTAGGGGCAGACGCGGGGCCAGCTACGAGGCGGACGCGGGGCCGGCCACGAAACGAATGCGGGGCCGGCTAGGGGCGGATGCGGGGCCGGTTACGAGGCGGGCACGGGGCCGGCTACGGGGCGAACGCGGGGCCGGCTAGGGGCGGACGCGGGGCCGGCTACGGGGCGGACGCGGGGCCGGCTACAAGACGAACGCGGGGCCGGCTACGGGGCGAACACGGGGCCAGCGACGGGGCGAACGCAGGGCCGGCTAGGGGCAGACACGGGGCCGGTAACAGGGCAAACGCAAGGCCGGCTAGGGGCGGACGTGGGGCCAGCGACGGGCAAGCTAGGGGGAACGGGGCTGGCTAGGGGGAACGGGCGGCTAGGACATAGGGCGGAAGTGCTGGTGGGCGGGAGGGACCTAACCTACTCATGATACCATGTTAGAATGGAAGAATGACTAGAATAGGAGGGTACAAGGCAATATAGACTAGAGTGTTGTACCCTCTAAGGCACAAACATGTATAGTCTACAGTAACAATATAAGTAGTGTTTGACAGCAACATGAGGAGGTTTGTGCGGGATCTTTGATACGAGAAGATCTGGCCAGCACATCGAGAGAAAGCGATGTGACTGGTACCGGAGGACTTAGACTGATGCATATGGGGTTCGGGGGGTATGAGACTGATGTGACCGGTCGCAGAGGACTTAGACAAACTTTTTCGGGTTGTTGGGGGTATTATGACTGACATGGTAAACACCGGGGGAGGGGGGGGGGGGGGGGGTATTGGTGTCAACTTATAATATATATATGTTCTAGTTAGAATATATTTGTTAGTATAACCTAGCTAGGTCAACTCTTAGAGGGGACAACTATTGTACTTGTACCTCCCCTCCCCTCTTCCTAGTCACAAATTTCTCATGCTATTCTAACATGGTATAGAGCTAGGTTAGATTTTCTGCATCTCACGCTTCCGCCCGTAGTGTATCGATTATTTTTTTCCTGCACCTTGCGCTCTCCAATTTCGCGCTTCGTAGGAACTCCCCCCCCCCCCAACGTTCGCTCGTTCCGTTCGTTAGCCAGCTGGCCAGCGCGCCAGCTAGCTAACTCGATTGCCAGCCAGCTAGCACGCCAACAATCTAGCCAGCTCGTTCGCACTAGCTGCTCCAGCCTGCCCGTCCACCATTTCGTGCTCCTGGCTCGCCGCCACTGCCGCAGCTACCACTGCCTGCTGCTGCTCGCTGTCGCCTACTGCCACCCACTGTTGCTGCAGCCGCCACAACCGCGGAAACTGCTGCAGCCACCACCGCCGCTGCCCTTGCAGCTGCCGCTGCAGCCGCCGCTGCGACTGCTGCCCTTGCAGCTGCCGCTGCCGCCGCTGCCCTTGCAGCCATCGCTGCCGCTGCCGCCACTGCTGCCCTTGCAGCTGCCGCAGCAGCCGCTGCCCTTGCAGCCGCCACTTCCGCCACTGCCCTTGCAGCCGATGCTGCCCTTGCACCTGTTACCATTGCAGCTGCCACTTCCGCTGTTGCCCTTGCAGCCCGCCGCTGTCCTTGCAGCCGCCACTGCGGCTGCTGCCCTTGCAGACGCCACTTTGGCCACTGCCCTTGCAGCCGCCGCTGCCGTCGCTGCCCTTGCAGATGCTGCTGCGGCTGCTGCCCTTGCAGCCGCCACTTCCGCCGCTGCCCTTGCAGCCGCCACTGCCGCCGCTTCCCTTGCAGCCGCTACTGCCGCAGCTGCCCTTGCAGCTACTGCTGCCGCCGCTGCCCTTGCAGCCGCCACTGCCGCCGATGCTCTCGCAGTTGCCGCTGCCGCCGCTCCCCTTTGCAGCCACCGCTGCTGCCACTGCCCTTGCAGCTGCTGCTGCCACCGCTGCCCTTTGCAGCCCGCTGCTGCCACCGCTGCCCTTTGCAGACGCCACTGCCGCCGCTGCCCTTGCAGCTGCCGCTGCCTCCACTGCCCCTACAGCCGCCACTGCTGCTGCAGCCGCCACTGCCGCCGTCTCTCTCCTGCTGCAGCCGCTGCCCTTGCCGTTGCTGCCGCTCCTACCTCTGCTGCCGCCGCCACTCTTGCCGCTGCCGCCACTGCCGCTGCAGCCGCCGCTGCCGCCACTCTTGCCACTGCCGCGACTCCACCCGCCGCAGCCGCCACTGCAGCTGCTCTTGCTGCCAGCAGCAACTGCCAGTGCAGCCGCTGCTGCCGCCACTGCCGCAGCTAGACCGCAACCGCCAGCCAGCTCACCGCTGGCCAGTCGCCATCGCCACCCTGCCGCCAGCTGGCAGCCGCCGCTTCCACCGGCTCCCACGGTAACACCTGTCCCTGCTGCACATGTAGAGCTGTCGTCGCTGTTCCTGCTTCTGCTGCCTCTGTTTTCACGGCCGCAGCTGCCACCACAGCCGCCAGCATGGCGTCGCCCAACGTTTTCATTCTGCGCCTGGATGGGGAGGTGCAGGCGATTGGTTTCGCCTCCTGGCAGGAGGCAGTTCTCCTGCAGCTCACGAATCAGTGCATCGACGACGAGTCCCTGGATGCCCACGTTACTAATGAGCTCCCTGCTGTCCCCCGCCCAAGCGCTCTTACTGCTGACGCGACATCTGCGCCGCAGGTTGTGCACGCTGCTGCTCGTTCCACCTACTTTGTCTGGGCGTCCCGCGATGCCACTGCTCGTGTCGCCATCCTCAGGCACCGGCCGGTTGACGAGCACTCCCGCTTTGTGGGTGCTGAGGGAGCAGTAGAGTCCTTGATAAGTGACGCAAGCAAGCTGGTGGAGGGGGTGTGGGAGCAGCTGCTCCTTACAAGCATGGTGCAGACTCGTACAGTGGCAGCAAGGTAGGCCGACTCGTACTGCCTGTCCTCTAGCACGTCACTGCCAAGGGCAGGTGCACCCCCAACGGATGGAGGACGGGCAGTACCAGTGGCAGCGTAGTCAAGGTGGTGGCTAGCAGCAAAGTCAGCGACATATATATATTGGTAGTACTTGTATCTCCTTGTAATGAAGCGCAAAGAGCGTGTGTCGAAGGATTGAGTAACGAGGAAAGAATACAATTGAGGGAACATCAAAACAGCAGGGAGCATGGATCTAGCCTAGAGCACACGGTCGTGGCTCGGCAGATCTGCGACGTGTGGTTCGCGCCCAGATCTAGGCATGAAACAGCAAGGCGAGCAAAATGCATGCGGCTCGTCAGGGGGGCACATTTCGGTACCACGAATTGAATTTCGTGGCAGAGTTGCGCAACAACCCCATTATAGTAGTGTACGCCTTACTAACTAAAACCAGTGATAAGGAAATACCATTTCCTTACACCCTCCCCCATCTAAGGTATGGTCTTAGCTAAGACCGCTGACATCGCGCACATTGCGTGACTGGAGGTAGACCCGTAAGACAGTGTAATTCTCGATCTGTGCCAGCGGCACCCAGCTGTTTTCCAGGGCCGTCCAATCCTTCAAGAATATGAGAAACTCGATAAGGCGGGCGCCTCGAAGGTCCTTGATTCGATGGCTGAGAATCTTCGCACGTTCGACAGTAGGCTCGGCGAGCGGTCGGCTGTTCGGGTTGGCTTGATGACGTGGTAATTTACTGGTGCTGGCAATGTATGGCCGTAGTAACCGCACGTGGAATGATGGGCTGACGTTCCAGGTGGATGGTAACAGTAGATGGGCTGTAACGGAAGATATCATATAACTAATGGTAAATGGTCCACAGTAGCGAGGGCGAAGTTTTGGGACGATGGGCAATCGAAGGTTCTTGGTGTCGAGTTGTACCAAGTCCTCTGTCTGGTAACTCAGTGCTCGTTGGTGTAGATCGGCGTTGCGCTTAGAAATAACATTCGCGTGCTTAATGGCTTCGTCTGCTCGTTCCCAGGCATTCTGTAATATTTAGGCGAACTGTTGGGCTCAGGGCACGGGATTTTCGACGTTGGGCGTGATGGAAACTGTAGGGTTCTATCCGTAGTACATGCAGAATGGGGACTGACAGGGTGTTGTTATACACGAACTCAATCAGTGGCAGTTGCTGTTCCTAGTCGGCCACGTCATCGCAAGTGGCGTGAATCAGCTGCTCCATCGTCTGATTGGCTTGTTCTGTCTGTCTGTCTATCTCGGGGTGATGCGCGGAAGAGAATTGTAGGCGCGTGTCGAACTGGTCGTATAAGTTGCGCCAGAAATTGCTGGTGAATTTCATGTCCTTGTCGGAGATGATGGCGGATGGGATTCAATGGAGGCGAATACAGTATATGGTCAAGTGCTGTCATGTTTTCTCCACTCCGAAGTGCCCCAAAACTATACTGTCGTGAGCTTCCTGTAAGAGTAACTCCCGTAATAAACTGTTCTCTAGTACCCAGATGCGGTCAGTCCCTGCCTTTACGTTATAAACTCCCTTAGCCGTTGCGAGGTGTTCGTACGCACCCGACATAAAGAATCTGTCTGTTTGGTACCCATGGATAAATAGGCATGTTAATAGCGGGGAAGTTTGGGCGAGGATGATAGAGTTGAGACGGGCGGATGGGCGAGAAAGGGGGTATGCAATATTTGATGCCCCCTTTTTGTAGTTGAATGTGTAGTGGAAATTGGACTCCATGAAATCCAACCACCAGATCTGTCGTGGGTTGAGTAGTGGCTGTGCGCGGATGTACTATAGACTTCGGTGGTCTGTCCATACTGCAACGTTCGCGCACGTTAGGTAGCACCACCATACCTTGAAAGCGTGCACGATCGCGAGCATCTCCTTGTCATGTATCGGATTATTTTGCTTAGGCGGGTGTAGCTTTCGTGACTCATACGCAATTGGCTGCAGGCCTTTACCAAAGCCCTGTAACAATACTGCTCAGATGGCAATGTCGCTGGCGTCTGTAATGACGTCGAATGGATAGTGAGGATCGGCAATGCGAAGTACCGGGGCTGAGCACAGAAAATTCTTGAGCGTGGAAAAGGCAGCTTGCTCTTTTTTCCCCCGCCTGTACTCAGTCCCTTTCCGCAGTAGGTCAGTCAACGGTGCAATTACCCCCACCATATTCGGGATAAATCGTGGAACATAATTGACGAACCCAAAAAAACTTTGCAGCTCCTGCAAGTTCTTCAACGGTAGCCAGGCTTGCACTGTCTCTATCTTGTGCGGGTCCACTTCGACGCCCTTAGTGGAAATGACGTGTCCAAAAAAATATAAACGGTCCTGAAAAAAATCGCACTTAGAGCCTTTCGTTAGCAAACGATGCTCCTACAGTAGCATAAAAACTGCTTCGAAGTCCTTAAATTTCTGCTCCCGGGTCTCGCTGTAGATCAGTACGTCGTCGAGGTAAAGTATAACACACTTATCGATGAGCGGGCTGAAGAAATGGTTCATGGTCAAGTCGCGGGGGCGTTCGTGATGCCGAAGGACATAACTACATACTCGAAACTCCCGTACCTTGTATGAAATGCCGTCTTGTGACAATCAGCTGGGACTAATCAAATTTGGCAATAACCTCCTCATAGATAGATCTTCGAGAAGAAACGAGTTGTGTGAAGCTGATCAATCAGTTCATCGTAGCGCGGAATGGGGAAACGTGACTTGATTGGTAATTGGTACACATTCGGTACCCGCCGTCTTTTTTCGGTGTGAACAGTATGGGGGCGGCGAATGAGGATGAACTCGAGCGGATGATTTTTTTCTCCACTAAGAAATCTAACTGCTTCCGTAGTTCCTCTACCTCCGGCTGTGTCAGTGGAAATTGTCGCTAAACTGTGGGTTGTGTCTCTGGTTCTAATAATATTTGATGGTTGAAGGGTCGTTCCGGTGATAATCCCTCTGGCAAGTCGTCTGGAAATATATGCGGAAATATGCGAATCAGCTGCACTAGGTCGGCAGGCACTGCTGCTGCCATCCTTTCTAAATCGGACGGTTGTGATGCCGCATCGACAGCACAAATGACTACAACGAAGACTTTTGAAAAAAATCGTCGTGGGGAAGTCCCCCGATGTATCTTCGATTTTTTCGTCATGGTGAATATAGCCGACCTGGTCGCATAAATTCTTGAAGCTACTGGTGTAGTCCTGGACCGATCCGAGATGGCGATTGGTTTTAGTGTACCCTGATTGCCTAGTGTCACGTTGAAAAAAGAAACTTCTCGTCAGGGTCGTCGTCGATTTCAAGGCTGATTTTTCAGTGTCAGTACAAGAAATCATGCTGATCAATCAGTGTCACCTACAAAATTTAGGCCGATTGCTTTCCGTCTGCTGCACAATGGAAACTGGACATAAGTGCGCACACGTTTTGAAAATGTGAGCCAGCATTTCGCCACAGCACAGTGAACGGCGTAAGGGCGTGTTTCTAGTAGGTGTCATCCCGAAAAAGTGTCATCCGAGAATGTTGGAAACCCATCGCAACTGTTGGGAGTTTCGAAATAGCGGTTGCAATGGGTTTCCAACATTCTCGGATGACACTCTCTCGGGATGACACCAACTCGAAACAAGCCCTAATTATCAAAGCAGGCCTCGCTTTCATTCTGGACCTCCCCACTTTTGGGGTGGAGGGGGTGGTGGGAGTGGGAGCAAGGTCCTCGCTAGGTTATGAATGTCAAAATTTTCAGGGACTTAAGCCGATGTTTTCGGGTTGCGGGAGGCGTGGGAGGATGTTTCAGACCAGGTTTCTCTACTAAGCCTGACCATCCAGATGGGAAATCTCCAGCAGTCAGAACTTCCATACAAAATCGACCGATGAGTTGGGGTGTATATACGGACGCTTAGGGTAGAATTAAATGGGCAGGGGAGAAAGGAATCGGGGGCTTATAAATGCCGTCCGAAACATTAGGGTTTACCCAACCACACTTCGTCACTGTGACGAGATTTGTCGCACGCAAGGTACATGGGCGAAAACCAACCTTAGTGGCAGGGCTCCTCCCCAACCAGCTTGTAAAAAAAAAAGGGTGACGTGACATGCCCTAGGCCTCGCTGGGCAGGAGATGCCAAGCAGGCCTTCCCATTGGTTTTTTAGCCAATCTTCAGATCCAGCCTCCCTACTGGAAGCACCCGTAAAAGTCCGTTTTCAGGCGATATCATACCCGTCAGCGTCCGTTTTCATGCCAAAATCCGCCAAATCTTAGGCTTACAACCTATTTTCAAGCCGAAACCCACCCGTTAACCACCGGGTTTGGCAATACCCGAATCCGTAAAAAAATAAGTTCCGTCCGAAACCTACTCGTTAAATCATCAAAATACGAGTAATTACCTGTCAAACATAGGCCCTGGTGCCAAGCGATTTGTTGGCAACGTCAAAATGGGCGAGGAGTCTTGCTGGCAGCGTGATGTGTCGAGTGTACAGCAGGTAGGCCACCCTCTCTTCTCGTTTCAGAGTACAGTAGATTTCGCAGCTCATGTCAGGCTCGAGGGCATCCAGCCTCGGGTCATAGTTCCCTAGGAAGGTCTATCAGATTTGCCCCATGTGTGCAAAAATTTCCTCGGGTTATATGCCTGACCTCGAGTTTGACACGAGCTGCAGAACACGCCCTCGGGATCCCTACCTTGCAGGGTTCGCGCCCCCCAGCCACCCAGTGGTACGTAACAAGCGGAAAAGGAGGGTGATGTAGGGTGGCTGGCTGGGCCAACTCATGCTTGGCAGGGTAAACTTTGTGCCAGGACAGATTGCTGTCTGACTGGTGCAAGGTGTGTGGGAGAAATGTTTATGGCAGTGAGGGACTTGGCTGAAATTTCAAGGTTGCGAGAGGTGTGTGGAGGAATGTGTGTGGCAGTGGGGGACTTCACAAAAAAAAAAAAAAAAACAAACAAACAAAACGGGTTACGAGGGGTGTGAGAGAGAGGAATGAAATTTGGCAGTGGGGGACTTAACAAAAAAAACGGGTTACGAGGGGTAAGGGAGGGAGGAATGAATCTGACCGTGGTGGACTTCACTGATTTTTCTGGATTGCGGTAGGTGTGGGAGGGAGGAATGTTTCTAGCTGTGGGGGCTTCGTTGATTTTCGGGTGTTGCGGGGGGTGTGGGGGAGAAATGTCTTTGAGATTGATGACTTAGCCAATCCCCGTAAATCTCGCAAGTGCTTGTTTCAGGGTCGACCCCCTTGAGTGCGCTGAGGCATCAGATGTCAAAATATTATATATATATATGTGTGTGTGTGTGTGTGTGTGTGTGTGTGTGTGTGTGTGTGTGTGTGTGTGTGTGTGTGTGTGTGTGTGTGTGTGTGTGTGTGTGTATGTGTGTGTGTGTGTGTGTGTATAGGTTATGTAGGTGTACTGCATATCCTGGATCCTACTGTAGATGGTACAACCCCCTTCTTGTATCCCTCTCTCTTCTAGTCCAACCCTCTTCTCTCTCGACATTTTCTCCTAGCCTAAAACCTCTCACTACTTTCCTATGCCTACCTCTTAAACCTAGCTCTCTTAACATGGTACCAAAGCAGGCCCTTCCGCTCGGGACTTCTCATCAAGCTTCCACAACGTTTGATCCTCCATCCTGTCCTTTCCGCGCCGTCGCCACGGCCATGTCGTGCTGCCATGACGGCGTCGTCATGCTGCCGTGGTGGCGTCGACGCGCCAGCGCACGGACGGCAGCGGCCAGCGCCCGGTCTTAGCGCTGGCCACCACACCCGCATGCAGCCAGCGCGCCACATGGGGCGGCACGCTCCCTGGCTCCGCTACAGAAGCCCCGCCCCCCCTCCCCTGCGTCCCCTCTTCCTCGCCGCAGCTGACGGCTGACTCGCGCGGGCCTTCCCCACCGTCGCGGAGTCAGGCAACGCCGCCAAGTGCTGCGAGCTCCGCCGCCACCGCCGCTGCAGCTGGTGCCACTGGCCTCGCCGCCGCATGCCCTCGCTGCCGCCGCTGTCGTCGCTGCCGCCGCCGCCGCCGCCGCCGCTGTCGTCGCTACCCTCGCTGCCGACGTCGCCGCCTCGCATGCCAAGGGGTTGACCATGCTGGAGAAGCCGTCGCTGCTGCTGAGTATGGGGGTGCTAAGCTTAGGGGATGTGTGGCTTAGTGTGCTGTGTGCGTGGTGTGTTTTCTTTTGACCTGCATTACTACTAAAACCAGTGGACAGGCTAGTAGTACTGCCCTGGTCTATTCTCTGCGTATCGCCTACCAAGCCTAGGGGGTGTGTCAACATATATATTACATATATATATATATATATATATATGTGTATAGGCTAGGTAGGTGTAATGCATATGCTGGATCCTACTGTAGAGGGTACAACCCCTCTTGTATCTCTCTCCTTTTTGTCCAATCCTCTTCTCTCTCGACATTTTCTCCCTGCCTAAAACATCTCGCTACTTTCCTATGCCTAGCTCTCTACCTAGCTCTCTTAGCATCAGAGTCTACTGTAAGGAAAAGGGAAAGTATATCGGCTCTCAGTATTAGGGGTCTCGATAACATGTAAGGTCAATGACACAATATAAACAATATGAATTTGCGAGTTCGCAACATGTTTCATCAATCAGGTTCCACCGTTAGTCAGAAACTGCAGGAAAAAAGATCCACGAATGGTCAGTAGAAGTAACCCCCGTCCGTCTCGGAACGTTTTCCCGCTCTCGCCAACCCAATTTCGTCATCATTGTGGCTTGCGCGATATTTTTTGCGTGAGAGAATGACGTAAAGTATTCCCAAATAAAAAATCATTGGACGTCACACACAAACAATTACAAAATTGAGACCTTGCGCATTTATGTCACATAAGCCAACTGTATCAGAATTGAAAATTGAATGATAGATAGAGTGAGAGTACACAAAGATATACCTAAGTGTTGTACTCTCTAAGAGGCGACCCCATACAGTCTATACAAATATGACAAATACACATGTTTGACACACCCCCTAGACTGCATAGGGGAATGCCCTAAACAAACAGCTCAGGGCGGCACTACTAGTCCAACCTCTGAGACAAGGGTCTAAGAGACCAGTCAGAAGGAGTACAAACAAGGCAAGAACAAGGGCAGGGCGGCACTACTAGTCCAGCCACTGCGAGAGGACACAAGTCCAGTCTGAGTATACGTATAAAGGACAGTACAAAGTCAAGGTCCTAGCAAGTGAGAGGCTACAGGAACTAGACCAAGCTGTACACAGTGCCGCTGATGATCTTTAGGCGCAAGCGCCTTCGTAAAGATATCAGCCGTGTTGGTACCTGAGGCCAAGTGTACTGCGCGAGCCTGACGTCGCTGCTGTAGCTCACGCAGGAGGAAGTACCGCAGCTGAATGTGCTTCGCTCTGCCCTCGAGTCGAGGCTCCTGACACAGGAGGATCATGGCCCTGTTGTCAGCGAACAGGACCGGGGCAGAGCTAGGCCGCTCACCTAAGTCAGTGAGCAAGAAGGTCAGCCAGCGGAGCTCCTGTGCCGCCATGGCACCAGCGTAGATCTCAGCCTCACAGCTGGACTGCGCTACAGACGAGGAGCGGGTAGCTCTCCACGAGACGGCAGCTGAGCCAAGGCTGAAGCAGTAGCCCTGGGTAGACCTGAGCGTCTCAGCGTCATCTGCCCACGAAGCGTCTGTGTGTCCAGTAAGGACCACTGGCCTGCGTCCTCCTAGCACTAACCCCATGCCCGATGTACTAGCAAGATAACGCAAAACCCTCTTAGCGGCAGACCAGTGCTGCGGTCGGTGTCTGCCTGTGGCCACAAAGCGAGCCAGGATGCTGAGAGGGTATGCGAGATCTGGGCGAGTGCAAGTCATCAGGTACATGAGGCAACCCACCAGCTCTGCGTAGGGGCCGCTGGGCTCTACCAACTCCTCAGACACTGGAGCGGAGAGTCTGTGGTCTACAGGCAGAGGGGTGGGCTGTGCAGAGGAGAAATGAAGGCTGAACCTCTGAGCGACCTGGCGCACCAAGTGTGACTGAGTCAGGGTGATGGTGCGCGCAGCTCTGTCCCAGGAGATCTGCAAGCCAAGGTATCGGTGCAGTTCTCCAAGGTCAGTGCACGTGTGTCTCTTCAGAAGCTCTGCCTTCACGGAGGCCAGTGCGTCCCTGTCTGCTATGGCAAAGACCAGGTCGTCGACGTAAACAAGGATGTAGAACGGAGTCTGGCCTGCACGAACGAAGAGTGAAGGGTCTGCGGAAGACGGAAAGAACTGCAGGTCAGCAAGGGTAGCACGGAGAGTGTCGTGCCACTCACGAGGAGCCTGGCGCAGGCCGTAGACGGGGCGCCGCAGGAGCCACTGGGTACCAGGAGGGAAGGTGCCAGTAAAGCCCGGAGGGCGACGCAGGTAGACCTGCTCGTGTAGGCTGCCCTGAAGGAAGGCAGTGGAGAAGTCGAGGGAGTGAAGCTCGTAGTCACGCTGAGCAGCTAGGTGTAACAGAACCCGAAGAGTAGTCATCTTCGGGGTCGGAGCGAAGGTCTGGAAGAAGTCCACCCCCTCGCGCTGACTGAAGCCTCTAGCCACATAGCGCGCCTTGAAGACCGGCGGCTCTCCAGGAGGGCGCTTCACCTTGAAGAGCCAGCGGCCATCGACTACGTTCACCCGAGGTGGCGGAACTGCGTCGACGAAGGTGCCGGTGGATCTCCAAGATGCCATCTCCTGCTCCATGGCAGCTATCCACTATGAGGCCCAGGGTCCCGAGGTCGCCTCAGCGTAAGTGCGAGGGGTCGGGATGTCGAAAGCGTCTGGGTCACCCTCAGGGACTAGCAGCATGGAACAGAGATGGGGAGCAGCCTCGGACAGGAAAGCAAGCTCGAACTGGCGGTCCTCCATGACGTCACTGCCAAGGGCAGAAGCACCCCCGACAGACGGAGGACAGGCAGGGTCAGAGACCAGAGCGGTGGCGTAGTCAAGGCGGCGGGTAGAGGCGAAGTCAGCGACAGCAGCGACAAGAGTGTCAAGGCACGGGACCGGAACAGACGGGTCGGTAACGAGAGAGGCAAGGACCCGAGGAACAAGAGGACGAGCGGCACGAAGGTAGTCAGACAGCGGGGGGGGTGCAACAACAAGGGAGGACGGAGGAGGCGACGGCAGAAGGGGAGGGCGAGACGCGTGGGAACGAAGCAACATAGGGTGGGAGCGCAAGACAGGGGAGGTAGGACGAGCACGGGAGGGGCGGTGAGACCAGGCGTGCGACGGAGGAGTCGGGTCAGGAGACAGGGGAGGGGACACAGGAGGGGAACGAGGGGGGAGACGAGCCGGGGACGAGTCTGGCGGAGGAAAAAGAGGGCCGTAGACAGGAAGAGGAGGAGACGGTGGGGGAGGAACCGACGCAGGGTCGGGGGACGGAAGGCCGAGCAGGCGAAGGGCGGACACCGGCGAGGACTGCTGCTGCGGCAGCACAACGGCGACACCTGGACCGCAAGCTGCTCCTCGGCTACCACCAGCACTCTCCACACCCGCACCCCCAGAGGGACCACCCCAAGGGCGACCGGGACGAGCACCCCCAGAGTCAGCGAACGGGTGCTGCGACGGCGGCGGCGGCGGCGGCGGCAGCGACAACGACGGCTGCAGCGGCGGCAGAGGCGGTGGAGGAGGGGACTGGGAAGGGGACGCCAGGGGAGGGGCGGCCGGCGAGGACTGCACAGGAGGGCCACCAGAGTCAGAAGACTCTCCAGCCGGGTCCACCGACGGAAGGGGGGTGACGTGGGACACACCAGAGGGGGCGGGACGGGGAGGAGGAGGAGGAGGGGCAGGGACTACCGGGGAAGGAGTGACCAGGAACAGGGGGGGGTAACCGGGGGACCACGGTGGGGGAAGCGACGGTAGTAGGAGACGGACTCGTCAAAGGTGACGTCACGAGAGTGAAAGAAGCGGTGAGACGGCGGGTGGTAAAAGTGCCAGTCGGACGCGTCAAGGGGAAAACCGAGGAAGACGCAGGGAAGGGTGCGGGCAGTGAGCTTGTCCGTGCCGGAGGCACGGACGTGAGCAAGGCAGCCCCAGACGTGGAACGCAGACGCGTCACCAGGAGACCCAGTCCAAAGACGGGTCGGCGAAACCTGCGACTGCTGAGGGTGCGGCCACAAGTTAAGCTGGTGAGAAGCGTAGCGCACAGCGAACGGCCACAGAAAATGGGGTGCACCGGCATGGATCATGGAGGTGCGAGCCACCTCCATGACCAAACCGATGCGTCGCTCAGCGACCCCATTCTGCTGTGGGGAGTCCGGTAGGGTGAACGTCTGGGTGATGCCCTCCGCACGACAGAAGCGACCAAGGATACCTGAGGCAAACTCGCCACCACGGTCTGAGTGAAGACGCAGGACAGGGAGACCGCGGTGGACACGCGCAGAGACAAGCCAGGGGATGAGAGCGCCAGGCACGTCGGCCTTGCGCTCCAGGGGAAAGACTGTGGTGTAACGAGTGAAGTCGTCGACGAGCACAAGGAAGTAGCGCTCTCGACGCGGCCCAGGGACGGGGGTGGGGCCCCAGACGTCCAGGTGCAGGGTCTGCAGCGGCGCAGAGGTAGGGGGAAACGAGGAGGAGTGAGGGGCACGGCGAAGCCGACCCTCGACACAAGGCGTGCAAGGGGGGGCTGGGGAGGAGGGAAACGCGGGGAGAGAACCTGGGAGACCAAGGACAAGACCGTGCTGGGACATGTGACGCAGACGCGGGAGCGCAGGGTGACCTAGGCGGTGGTGCCAGAGGAGCGTTGGGTGAGTGAGGGACCGACAGGAGCAGGCAGCAGCAACCTGAGTAGACGCAGCCACCTGAGGGGCGCCCAGCCGGGGGGGTCACGGTGTCCAGAGTGAACAGGCCGGACACCGGGTCCCGGGGGAACGTGGACAGGGGGCACCGGTGGCGGCCTCGGTACAGACAGCATACCGCTCGTGACAGGGAACGTAGTGGTGACGCCAAGGTCCGGAGGCAGCCGACACCAACTAGGTTCCTGGAGAACGAGAGGATATGCAGACCTGTAAGAGAGCCCGAAGGAACCGCCGGGCAGGGAAGGGTGGTGGAACTGCGGGCGACTACCGGACCGCCGGAGGGGTCAGCAAGAGAAACGGCAGCAGGAACAGGAAGCGGCGTCAGGGTGGTGGAGTCGCGGAAGAAACACCGAGAAGCGCCAGAGTCCAAGGTGAACGAAAGCGAAGCAGAGGCGGCTGGCGACGGAACGACGGCGGAAGCACCAAGACTACACAAAGCAGAGGATCCTACGCCTGACGCAGCAGGGGAGGCTACTCTAGGCACACCTACACAAGGCAACAGTGAGTAATAAGCTGGAAGCACACTAGAGTCATCAGCATACATCACATGCAGAGCGGAAACAATGGCATCCATGTCCATATCAAAGATCTGAATCTTACGACTAAGCAAACTGTGCCAGTCCGGGAGGTCTGGCGACGGGCCGAAGCGCTGACGAAAGAGGTCGTCCAGGCGACGAAAACAGCGGGGAGTGGAGTGACCGATCTTACCGCAAACGAAGCCGCGGCGAGGACCGGTCTGGATCTGGTACTGACAGCACCCGCCACCAGAGCTACCACTCGACACACCACCACGCGCCCGGCCACCGCCAGCGCCGGGCCACCCGGGCGGGAGGACACTCGGCTGCCGCGTCTGCGTCGGCTGCTGTGGCTGCGGCGAAGGCTGCGACTGCGGCGGCTGCTGCAACTGCAGGGGCGGCGGCTCAGCCAGACTGGGCAGGGTCCCCTCGTCCGCTCTAGCACCAGACGACCCGACCCCACCACTACCCCCTCCCGCACCCCCGCCTCCGCCGCGCCCAGCCTTGGGGCGGCGGCCCTTCCCCGAACGAGACTGCGCTGCAGCAGCGGTCTCAGCCACTGCGACAGAGCCGTCGGAGAAGGTACACTGGGCGGGGGCACAACCCTGAAAGATAGGGACCGGCACGACACCGCTCGCCTGGGCGATGGAGCGGTGACGGGTCTCTATCACAGTCAGGGTGTCTACAAAGTCAGTGAGGGTGAGATCGGCGGGGTGAATGCTAAGGAAATGGTCGCGGGCGACAGCAAGGCGGTCAGGGAGGCGGGTGGCAAGCAGGTAGAGGGTAGAGGTAATGGGCGGCTGGTGGGCTCTAAGCTGTGCGTCAGTGCAGGCGGCGCGCCAGGTCTCCTCTATCGAGCGCAGGTGGGTAGCGAGGTCAGAGACAGTGGGGAAAGATGCAAGGTCAGGAAAGAGCATCGGGAGGATCAGGCGACCCACCGAGGCAGCCGGAGGGGTGGAATAGCGCTGGATCACAGCATCTAAGTATGCCTGAGCAGTAGTGAGGGACCTAAAGCGAGGACGCTCGGATGGGGGGAGGGCGTTGCTAATGGCAAGCTGGGCGACAGCATCGCGAGAAAGCCAGACAGAGGCGCGCACGGGCAGTGGCAGCAGTAGACTGACGCTCAGTGGGTGTGGGGTCAGCGGGCAGAATAGCAGGGGGTCTGGGCAGGGGAGCGTACCGTCAAGGTGTGCGGAAAGCGGTTCACCATCCTGCCGCTGGCCAGTGAGTTGGCGGCGGAGGTCGGCAAGCCACGCCTCGAACTCTAGGGGCTGACCTTCAGCGTCGAAGCGAAGCTCCGCCGCCATCAGGAACAGTCCAGTGCGGTGCAGGGCAGTGCAGCTAGGTGGGGTGCGGTGCAGTGCGGTACAGTGCGGTGCATGCGGTACAGTGCGGTGCAGTGCGGTACAGTGCGGTGCAGTGCGGTACAGTGCGGTGCAGTGCGGTGTAGTGCGGTGCCAGGCAGTACAGTGTGATGCGAGGCGGCACGGAGCAGGGCGGGGTGGGGGGGAACCGTACCAGTGAGGAGGACGGGGCGGGGCTGGCCCGACGGGGCCGGGCGGGCGCGACGGGCCGGGCTGGTGCGACAGGGCCGGGACGGGGCGACGGGCCGAGCGGGCGCGACGGGGCCGGGCTGGGGCGACGGGGCCGGGCGGTGCGGCAGGGCCGGGCCGGTGCGACGGGGCCGGGCGAGCGGGACGGCGGCCGGGCGGGTGCGACGGGGCCGGCGGCTGCGACGGGCCGGGCAGGGTGCGACGGGCCGGGGGCGACGGGCGGCAGGGTGCGACGGGCAGCGGCTGCGACGGGCGGGGGGCCGGGCAGGGGCTGCGACCGGGGGGGCGGGGCCGGGCGGGTGCGACGGCGCCGGGCCGGGCGCGACGGGCCGGGCGGCTGCGACGGGGTCGGGCAGGGCGACGGGACCGGGGGGGGTACGACGCGGCCCAGGAGGGGCGCTACGGGGCCCAGGAGGGGCACGACGGGGGCCCAGGAGAGGCGCTACAGGGGCCCAGGAGGGGCGCAACGGGGCCCAGGAGGGGCGCGACGAGGCCCAGGAGGGGCGCTAAGGGGCCTAGGAGGGGCGCGACGGGGCCTGGGAGGGGCGCGACGGGGCCCAGGAGGGGCGCTACAGGGCCCAGGGAGGGCGCGACGGGGCCCAGGAGGGGCGCTACGGGGCCCAGGAGGGGCGCGACGGGGCCCAGTAGGGGCGCTACGGAGCCCAGGAGGGGCGCGACGGGGCCTGGGAGGAGGCGACGAGGCCCAGGAGAGGCGCTACGGGGCCCAGGAGGGGCGCTACGGGGCCTGGGAGGAGCGCGACGGGGCCCAGGAGGGGCGCTAGGGGGCTTGGGAGGGGCGCGACGGGGCCTGGGAGGGGCGCGACGGGGCCTGGGAGGGGCGCTACGGGGCCCAGGAGGGGCGCTATGAAGGCCCAGGAGGGGCGCCAGGGGGGTCAGGGGAGGGGCGCGACGGGGCCCAGTGAGGGGCGCGACGGGGCTAGGGGGGGTCGCGACTGGGCTAGGGCTAGAGGGGTGAGCGGAAGCGATAGGTGGGGGGGGGATCCTACCTACGTCGTGATACCATATCAGAATTGAAAATTGAATGATAGATAGAGTGAGAGTACACAAAGATATACCGAAGTGTTGTACTCTCTAAGAGGCGACCCTATACAGTCTATACAAACATGACAAATACACATGTTTGACAAATGCAACCCCGAAAGCGGGTGCTCTCCTAAATTCACCCTATCATAAGCTCCCCCGCATAAACCACCCGCGGAGTGACTATTTCGACGGGTGTTATATACGGGGGATTACGGTTTATAATATATTTAAGTTGACACTACTACCGTACCATGTAAGAATCTGGAATGTGTCACCTTTTCCATTGCATTTTCTCTCACCCAGCAATCCCTTGCATTTTTTCCATTGTATCGCTTCAGTCATCCGCTGCATTTTTCTCTCACCCACCAGTCATCCACTTCCATGATTATTCGCATGTCCATCTGCTCCAGCTCATCGGCTGACATGGCAGCAGCAGCAGCGTCCACGTCAGCATTGAAAGCTGCCATTTCAGCAATACCATCCGATGCTGAGTCAGCTGTGGGCACAGGAGCAGGGGGAGCAGCAGTAGCAGTGGAGTGGTAGGGTGCAGTCTTCTTTATAAGGCCTTGGAGCAGATCATGTAGCTGTTGATCGATTGTGGCACAGGGAAAATCGGCAGCTGAGAGGTGTCTAACTTTGTATCGAGTATGTGGAGTTAGAGCGGGCTGACACTCGGCTAGGCGTGGGGGTGCTGAACTGCACCGTTTTTCCTGGGTGGAGTGATTCCTTGATCCACAATCCTCGTTACTGGCAATCCGCAGTTCGCTACAAGCTGTGTCACGGAGACATCCCTCCTGCCCTTCATTGCTGCTGCAGACAACACGCCGGCGGTGCTCCTGCCGTTTCTGGCTCAAGTCGGATTCTCCCGATTCAAATCCAATCTGACGTCAATCAAATCTTCATAACTTCCAGGAAAGAGTTCCCCAGTCACCAGGCGCTCCGCATCGCCCCACGCTCGGTCCAGATCCTCGCAGATATCAAGATCTTCATCGACCGGCTCCCATTCCGCTACGGGTCGTCCTTCCTCCGGCCAAGTCGGCCCTCGTGATGGCGCCGCCGCGGCGGTGCGCCGGATCCTAACGGAAGTCCGTTTACGTCAGCTCCTCCCGTCCAAAATGCCGCCGTTTGTTGACAGCTTCCGGAGATACCTTTACCGCTAGTACCGGCATCACCGGCAATTTCAAGGCGTGGAAAACCAGGAAAGCCTGCCGGCAGAAGTGACTCCGTACGAAATTGCGAATCGAGGCGCCTTAGCGCCTCAGCGTCGAGGTTACCCGCCGCCGCCGCCGCTGCGGCTAGTCGGAGGAGTTGCAACGAAGGGTACGACGCGAGATTGCCGCCTCGGAGGCGGTAGTAGCCGTCGAAAAGCGCGGCGACGGCTTGCCGGAAATGCCGAGAATGAAGATCGGCGGGGTCCATGCTCCTATTACTAGGAACGCGTATGTGTCAGTAGTAGGGTCAACTTGAAGCAAACAAGACGGTCTTGGACGGAAAGATGGGGTTTTGAATTGAAGTGCGAGCTTGGAAAAACATGTGACGGTAGACGCACACAGTTGTGTGCAATGAGATCCTATATGATTGTGGAAACATCGCTGGCAGCACGCGGACCAACGAGGTAGGAAATCGCACAGCTGAAGTCACGGTGGTCGATGGGGGACTAGGGGCGGGTGTGGGGAACGAATGAGAGAAAGAATGCCAATTCGCCTTGGATGGGCTGGCCATTGGTCAAGCAAATGAGGGCGCGTTCCGCGCTCGGAGCAAGCCTCGAGGGAGAACTCTGGGCATCAGTTATAAGGACCGGATGTCCCAAATTTCATGCCCGGAAGCCCACTTCGGGGATGCCCCGAGAGCGCGGAGCGCGCCCTAGAGTCGTGACGTGACTCCTTCCTGAGGCGACTGTACAGTGTCTGGATGATGGAAGGCAGGAATTGAAACTGCTGCGGGCCAGCATAGCGGGAGAGCTACTGATTGGATAACGGTAGGACCATGAACGGAGGGCTATGATTCCTCCACGGCGCACTCCATCGACTGCAAATGACGTTGTTGTCGCTAATCGGGCAGAGAACATGGATGTGGTGAAAGGGAAAGAATGCCTTTGTTGGGTATTATTAAGCCACACTGCCTATTTTACGTTACGCTTTAGCTAAATACTGTTATATAGCAACCCAACATCGCACCTGCCATTCCTCATCAACGACGGAAAGATTTTTCAGCCGACGATTTCGCTTGCCGAATTCAGCGTTCGTCTAACATCTGTCCGCACGAGAGGCATAGGTTGGGACCCCCAGATTCGAGGAAGCTGGATTCCGCCAAGTTGGCAGTGGCACTTGTCACCCGTGCGTTACAGCATGCCTGAGGTGATAGGACCAGGGCTCTCGGTTCAAGGGTAAACATCCGGAATGTCAGGTACATTCAAGGTCGTTTCCGCTGAAATCCTGATTTTGAGGGTTTCGTATCTCCAAACCTCCTGACTGATTCTTGAAGTTTTCGAGGAAAACCCTGACCAATCCGGATTTCGCGAAAAATTATCAGGACCATCCGACTGGCATGGAAAATCACCCGTGCTGCAACCCCACCCCCCCCCCCCCCCCCCCCCGTTCCTTCGCAACCCCGACCAATTTTCCACGCAATCTGAAGGTGAACCCGTGGAAACTTTCACAACTACAGAAGTGAAGGGCTGTCAGGCTTATCACAACCCCTTAATATCACCTTAGCCAGGTTGCGCACTGTCCCTCAAAGTTGTATGCATTTCTGTCGTGCTTAAGGAATGTGTCGAACTTGGTGTGGTGGTGAGGGACAGCAGCAGCAAATGTGTTTCTGTATTCTTCATCAATTCTTCCATCGATGTCCTTCCTGCTTGTACTTCAAGTGCCCACAGGTCCCACTGTTCTGAAGGGAGTCCAAACACAATACTCTGGATTTCATATTGAAACTTCAAAGAAATCCTGAAATAAGAGAGATTTTCCAGGGAATGCTGAATTTCAAGATCTTTAGTGACGCGAATCCTGAGACCGCTGAGTCTTGAAAACGAAAAATTAGCACTGGATAGGGACCAAGCCCATAATTCAATTTAGCTGCCCAAAATACCCAAACTACCAGCAACCACTTGACAAAGTAAAAGTATAGTGGATCTGGAAATGTGAAGCATTCGACGTTATCTTGGTTCCGGACGAAAAAGTTTTGCGGAGCTTTCTACTTCCTCACGTGTAGCATGGAAACATAATGAGCAAATGTCTAGCTCACTCACCTCAGCCGTTGGCAGAAGTCAACGATACACCAAACCCGCGCCATTATCTCACCCAGCAACTTCTCAAGCCGTGCTAACTTGCGCAGACGACGACTACAATGACACATACGACAAGGCTAGTTGCACAATCGAGAAGGCTATGGCGGAATGAGAAAATAGCGCGGGATTAAGTGTACAGCCAAATTCTACCTACGTCATTTTGCGCATGTGCGGCTGTATGGCATTGTATAGGCATGCACTCATCTGCCCATACAGGGGCTTGTCGACTTCTAGCTGTTGACTACAAGCGCATTGTTCGGGCCGGTGGGAAAAAATGTTCCTTGAGGTACAAACGAAGCTCGTCAGAGTCGCACAAGATTTAAGGGTGTTGGGGATTCAATCTCTCAAGTATTTCGCATACCCTCGCACGGGAAAATGAGGCTTTCGCACGAGCAGACGGCGAAATGGGTGACTATTTGTAGGGGGGGCGGGGGGGGGCTTGCGTCGCGATGTTTGTTGCTAGTGTGTGACTCTTGTAAAGTGATCAGGCAACAGCACTGCACAATTCCGTTGCGACGAAACCTCGTCGGCAACGACCTGTCCCTTGCTATTTGTTGGTTGCAGACGCAATTATGAGTGACTCAAACGGATCTCCCATTGCCCGTATATTGGGGGTTTGAAAAATGATTATGATTGGGCACTAGGTTGAGCTGGCGATAAGTTGGGCATCGTCTGTATGGTTCATTAGATACGTGCACCGTTATTAGTATGTCTTATCTAAAACGGATTTACATTGTTGGGATAGCATTGCATAGAATCGTATTAGATTTTAACCATTCAAATCCCAAACCAATATAATGCTTGAAAATTTCTGGCATAGAAACTATCTATAAGCTCACTTTAAGAATTATAAAGAAACGCTGGAATGACCAAATTTGAAACGCTGGAATCTTCCACTCCCCTAATTTGAATCAGATTAAACTTGGATCAGAAGAAACGTTTAGTACTGTGTGGTGCCAGTATTTGTATTACTTTTGGTTACACACGTTTTTTTTTTCTGTATTGTTCTATATAGGAATCTGCCATTCTATAAATTGTATGGGCGTAATATCAAACATATTTGTATATATTATAATAAGCTAGATAGGTGCATGCTTTTAAAAGGTACAACCCCTGGAACAAAATCAACATGTTTGCCTCATTTTAGTCACTTTTTCTACTCTGAGGTGGTATTATACGCTAGGATAGGTCCTCCCCGCCCACCCGCGCTTCCGCTCTTGCCCTAGCCCTAGGCGTCCGTCCCTAGCTGCCCCTTAGCGCCCCGTTGGCACCTGTGCGCCCACCAGCCCGTTAGCACCCTTCCGGCCCCGTTAGCGCCTCGTCGGCCCGTGCGCCTATCGTGACACTGGGATAACCCTGTCGATCCTTTCTCTATCTCTATGGAGCCTAACCCTCCTGATGACATCCTATTTTGTCCAAGTAGTTAGGACTGGTGACTTTGTGGCTGCGCCCCCTCTGGCCCGTTAGCACCCTGCCGGCCCCGTTAGCGCCCTCTGGCCACTTAGCGCCCCGCCGGCCTGTTAACGCCCTGCCGGCCCCATTCACGCCCGCTAGCCCGTACGCCCCGTTGGCCCCGTTAGCGCCCCGTGCGCCCTCTGGCCCCCACTCGCCCCGTCGGCCCGTTAGCGCCCTCCCGGCCCCGTTAGCGCCCCGTAAACCCCGTGCGCCCCTCTGACCCTGCTAGCCCCGCCGGCCCGTTAGCGCCCTACCGGCTCCGTTAGCACCCCGTCGGCCCCGTGCGCCCTATTAGCCCTGCTCGCCCCGCCGGCCCGATAGCGCCCTGCCGGCCCGTGAGTGCCCTGACGGCCCCGTTCGCGCCTCGTCGGCCTCGTACGCCCCTTAGGCCCTACTCGCCCCACCGGCCCGTTAGTGCCCTGCCGGCCCGTTCGCGCCCTCCCGGCCCCATTAGCGCCCGTCGGTCCTGTGCGCCCCCCTGGCCCTACTCGCCCCGTCGGCCTATTAGCGCCCTGCCGGCCCCGTTAGCGCCCTACCGGCCTCGTAAGCGCCCCGTCGGCCCTGTGCGCCCCGTCGGCCCTCGCCAGCCGGCCGGCTAGCCCGCCGGCTCCAGCGTAGCCGGCCCCCGCTATAGCGGTCAGCCGCCGTGCCGTTGAGTCGGAGCGTCGACCCACTGATTCTGGCTCCCTTCAGCGCCGGCTCCCCTGCCGGCTGTCTCCACCGCTCTTCACCGCACTCACCGTACTACACCGCACTCCACCGCACTACACCGCACTCCACCACTCTCCACCGCACTCCACCGCACTCCACCGCTCTTCACCGCACTCCACCACTCTCCACCATACTCCACCACTCTCCACCGCTTCCTCCGCCTGTCCTCCTCACCCCTGTCAGCGGCCGTCAGCAGCTGCGGCAGCGGCGATGGCAGGTTCACATCTCCGACTGGATGTAGAGGATCGGGCGCTTGACTTTGAGGCGTGGCTGGACGACCTTCGGCGTCACCTTATAGTCAGCGTCAGTACGGTCACTTCTTGGCTATTCATGTCGATGGCCTGCTTCCCCGCCCCTGTGCACTTGTTGCCCTCCTTGATGGCTCCACCACTGCTGAGCATGAGGCATTTTCTGCTGCTGTGCTTGCTCGTGCCATCTGAGACTCGCGCGACGCAGTAGCACAGCTTGCTATTAGCCATGTGCTCCTGCTATCTGAGCGCCCTCGCTTTACCACTGTCGCGAACGCCCAGGCTTTCTTAGATGCTGTCATTGCACGCTATTCTATCCTACCATTGCCTCTGCTACTCGTCTGATCCTTCCCATGCTATTCCCTGATCTTGCGTCCTTCCCCACTGTCGCCGACTTTGCCACGCACCTCCTCGCGCCATCGTCTCACGTCTGGTCTCGTCGTCCCTCCCGTGCTCGTCCTGTTTCCCTGTTCCGTGCTCTCACCCCTATGTTGCTTCGTTTCCATGCGTCTCACCTTCCCCTCCTCCCATCGCCTCCTCCATCGTCGCTTGTCGTCGCTTCGTCTCCTCTGTCCGACTATATTCGTGTTGCTCGTCCTCTTCTTCCTCCGGTCCTTGCCTCTCTCGTTACCAACCCATCTGTTCCTGTCTCGAGTCTGTCCGCGCTTGTCGCTGTAGTCACTGACTTCGCCTCTACCACCGCCTTCACTACGCCACCACTCTGGTCTCTGACCTTGTCCGTCCTCTATCCGTCGGGGGTGCTCCTGCCCTTGGCAGTGACGTCCTAGAGGATTGACAGTACGAGCTTGCTTTCCTGTCCGAGTCCGCGCCTCATCTCTGCTCCATGCTGTTAGTCCCTGAGGGTGACCCATATGCCCTTGACATCCCGACCCCTCGTACCTACGCTGAGGCGACCTTGGGACCCTGGGCCTCTCAGTGGATAGCTGCCATGGACGCAGAGACGGCATCTTGGAGATCCACTTGCACAAACGTCAACGTAGTTCCCCCACCTGGGGTGAACGTAGTCGATGGCCGGTGGCTCTTCAACGTGAAGCGCCCTCCTGGAGAGCAGCCGGTGTACAAGGCGCGCTACGTGGCCAGAGGCTTCAGTCAGCGCGAGGGTGTTGACTTCTTTCAGACCTTCGCCCCGACCCCGAAGATGAGTACTCTTCGGGCGCTGCTACACGTAGCACCACAGCGTGACTACGAGCTACACTCTCTCGACTTCTTGACATCGTTTCTTCAGGGCAGCCTGCACGAGCAGGTCTACTTGCGTCGCCCGCCAGGCTGCATCGGCACCTTCGCCCCGGGGACCCAGTGGCTCCTCCGGTGCCTGGTTTACGGCCTGTGGCAGGCGCCCCGTGAGTTGCACGACACGCTGCGTGCTACGTGAGCTGACATGCAGTTCTTCTCGTCCTCTGCAGACCCTTCGCTCTTTGTTCATACTGGCCAGACCCCGTTCTACATCCTCATCTACGTAGACGACCTGGTCTTTGCTACACCAGATACAGATGCACTGGCCTTGGTGAAGGCCAATCTACTAAGGAGACACACTGCCACTGACCTGAGAGAACTGCGCCGCTACCTTGGCCTGCAGATCTCCAGGGACAGAACAGCGTACACCATCACTCTCACACAGTCACACTTGGTACGCCAGGTCCTTCAGAGGTTCGGTCTTCAGTTCTCCTCCGCACAACCCACACCTCTGTCAGTAGATCACAGGCTCTCGAATCTAGTCCCTGAGAAGTCTATAGAGCCTAGTGGTCCTTACGTAGAGCTGGTGGGTTGCCTCATGTACCTGATGACTTGTACTCGTCTAGATCTCGCATACCCTCTCAGCATCCAGGCTCAGTTCGTAGCGACAGGCAGACACCGACCACAGCACTGGTCGGCTGTTAAGAGGGTTTTGCGTTCAAGTACATCGGACATGGGGCTAGTGCTAGGAGGATGCAGGCCAGTGGTCCTGATAGGGCACACAGACGCTTCATGGGCTGACGACGCTGAGACGCTCAGGTTCTCTTAGGGCTACTGCTTTAGCCTTGGTGCAGGCGCGATCTCGTGGAGGTCCAGAGTAGTGGGGTCTAAGTTTTTGCGGTATTTGCAGGCGACGAGTTTTTGTGTCGAGAATGATTAATTTCCCTGCAGTCATAGTCATATCCCGTCTGTGGTGGTCGACGTATTGGCCGGCAGTGAGATTGGCTTTTCGAGTACATTCGATGGCTTTCATGCGGGCAGTCTGAAGGTCTTCGACGAACTGCAGCGATCGAGGGACTTGACTTTCAACGTTTGTGGAAATGGGTACCGTCGGATCCATCTCATAATATAGAAAAAATGGCGAATGATTGGTCATGACGGATGGTGTGTTGTTGTAGGAAAACTGAAGCATCGGTAGCGAATCTTCCCACTTGCGAATATCCGGGTAGTTCATGCGAATCAACTGTTCTATGGTCTGATTTGTCTGTTCTGTCTGACCATCGGTTTGCGGGTGATAGGCAGATGAGAACTATAGGCGGGTGCCGTATCGGTTCCACATGCCTTGCCAAAAATGCGAGGTGAATTTCGGGTCTCTGTCGCTGATGCTCGCACAAAGGATACCATGCAGGCGAACGATGACCGTGATTAACAGGCGCACAGTTTCTTCGGCTGCGATTGTCATCGACATGGTGCGAAGTCAGCCATTTTCGTGAGGCAGTCGACGACGACAAGAACCGCGTCGTTACCACTTGGTCCGGCCGGCAGGCTCGAGGGGGCTGCAACAGTCCTGCTGGGGTGGCTCGAGGGGCTGCAACAGTCCTGCTGACCGTTGGCGTGGTGATTTCATTGTCTGGCAGATCGGAAATGCGCCCACATATTTTGCACGTCCGAAATCATGTCCGGCCAGTAATAAAAGTGTTGCAGTGCCTTCAGAGTCTTGTCAACCCCGAAATGTCCCGATAAGTTTGAATCGTGGACTTCTTGAATTAGTCATTCGCAAAGTAGACGATAACTCGGAACCCGAATTCGTTATGTTCCCGCTTTTAGGTAAAAGTCTCCTCGTGCAGTCGTGACTTGCTGGTGGTTGTTGTTGTTTACGAGAAAGGGATCGATCGAATATCCGTGGGTAAATAGTCCACTCTGCAACGGATTCATCTGGGCGATTAATATAGCAGCGATTTGGGCAGATGGTCCAAAGAGGCATCAGCAATGTTATTGGCACCCTTCTTTTACGTGATTCGGTACGTGAAGTTCGACTCCAGATAATCCAACCAGCGAATCTGCCGCGGGTTGAGATTAGGTTGCGCTCGCAGGTACTGTAGGGATTTGTGATCTGTTCGTATAGTCACGACGACTCCCATCAGGTAGCATCACCAGATCTTCAACGCGTGCACGATCGCCAGCATTTCTTTGTCGTGTACGGGATAATTTTGCTCGGCCGATTGTAACTTTCGCGATCCGTACGCGAATGGCTGAAGGTCGTCGCCAAAATTCTGTAGCACAACTGCTCCGATGACGATATCACTTGCGTCTATCACGACCTCGAATGGGCGTTCTGGGTCAGCAATATGAAGTACTGGTGGCGTGATTAAATCATTTTTTTTCTGTCAAATGCAGCTTCCTGCTTCTCCCCCTACTGATAAACAGGGCCCTTATGAAGTAGGTCAGTTTGGCTCCAATTTACCCCGCCATGTTGGGGATAAACTGACGCACATAATTGATGAACCCCAAAAACGATTGCAGCTCCTAGAGGTTGGTCGGCGGCTTCCATTCCTGAATAGCCCGAATTTTGCGAGGGTCTATTTTCACGCCATTCGTCGAAATAACGTGCCTCAAAAAAATATTGTTCGGGTTTTTTAAACTCGCACTTAAAGCCTTTGGTGATGATACGATTCTGCTGCAGGCGCTGAAAAACCGCTTCCAAGTCCTTAAAGTGTTTCTTCCGTGTCGTACTGTAAATGTATCATCCAGATAAATGATCATGCATTTGTCAAGTAGATCCCGGAATACCCCATTCATCGTCAGTTGGAACGTCGAGGGGGCATTTGTTAACCCGAACAGCATGACAACGTATTCGTAACTTCCGTATCGAGTACAAAACGTGGTCTTTCGGCAGTCGTCAGCGAAAACTCGAATCTGGTAACGGCCACGAAGGTCGATTTTCGGAAATAGCGGGCACCTTGGAACCCGCGCGTGGGATTGGGCAGCGAGATTTTATCGTAATCCAATTAAGGGCACGATAATCTATGCACATTCTGAGGCCCCCATCTTTCTTGGGTGTGAACACGATCGGGCTGGTGAATGATGACGTGCTAGGTCGATGGAACCCTTTGGCCAGCAAATAGTCCAGCTGGTCCCGTAATTCTCGGAGCTCAGGTTGCGTCAGCCGCCACTATGTCCGAACAGTTGGCTGCGTGTCAGGTTCCAGTTCGATCCGATGGTCATGAGTGCATTCTAGTGCAGTCCATGTGGCGAATCGTCCGGGAAAATATATGGGAACTGACAAATTGGTTTTGTCAGATCTTCGGGCACAGCTGCGCAAAGCTTATCGATGTCGGCCGGTTGATCGTCGTCCATTGATTCCTTCAGATGGACGACGTACATGTCCACGTTTTTCTTAACCGCGCGTGTCAGCGTAATTGTGTTGACGCGTGCCGTTATCATTTTTGCTCATCGCTAACCCGGAAGTTTTTGCCAGCCATTCGCACACTTCACTGTGTACTCGTCAACCGTCCAATCGATCTGCGGATTCTGCCACCAAAGCCAATTTTGTCCCAGCAGCACATCATAGCCGTCAAGCGTCATCACCAGCATCGGCGCGCTGAAACCGAAATTGTCACCACACTTCATGCGAACAATTTGCATGCGATCGCGTATCGCCAGCGGGGTGTCGTTGACCAATTGGGCATCAATCTTGGGCAGACACTGCTCCAGGGGTAAGTTTTATTTTCTAGCCGTCGGTCGGTGAATCAGGTTGTGGCTCGTGCCACCGTCGATGAAGATTTTTACCTTTTTTCGTCATTAACCCTTCCTTCTACTAGCACAGTGTAATCCACAGGTTCATCCCTATTATTCGTATGAGAGCGGTCGATAGCATGTACTGGTACCACTACCCGGTGGAAATGTTGTTTCTCGGGCGATGCAGCCGTGTCTGTAGGGGCATGTCTGCTACTGTCAAAAAACGTTTCCCAGCTTATCCCCATCGTTGTTCTTCCTCTGCTTCCGATCAGGGCAGTCAGCATATCGGTGACCCGGCTGGTGGCAGTGAAAACACCGTCGCTTCCTGCGATCCTCGTCGAGCGATCCTCGTCATCCTCGCTTCCTCGAGCCCAATGACACCGGCCACAGCACTGGTCAGCCGCTAAGAGGGTTTTGGTGTTATCTAGCAAGTACATCCGGCATGGGGTTAGTGCAAGGAGGACACAGACCAGTGGTCCAGACAGGGCACACATACGCTTCATGGACAGACGACGCTGAGACGCTCAGGTTTTCCCAGGGCTAGTATTTAGCCTTGGTGCAGGGCCATCTCGTGGAGTCCACCCATTCGTCGTCTGTTGCACATTCTAGCTATGAGGCTAAGATCTACGCTGGTGCCATGGCGGCACAAGAGCTCCGCTGGCTGACCTACTTGCTCACTTACTTAAGTGAGCGGCCTAGCTCTGCCCTGGTTCTGTACGCTGACAACAAGGCCATGATCCTCCTGTGTCAAGAGCCTCGACTTGAGGGAAAACGAGCACATCCATTTGCGGTACTTTCTCCTACGCGAGCTACAGCAGCGCCACCAGGCTCGCGTAGTTCACTTGGCCTCCGGTGCCAACACAGCTGATATCTTTACTAAGGCACTTGCGTCTAAAGATCATCAGCGACACTGTGTACAGCTAGGTCTAGTTATTGTAGCTTCACACTTGCTAGGGTCTTAATTATGTATTACTCTTATTATATTCTCCAAACTGGGCTTGTGGCCTCTACTCCAGTTGCATGACCAGTAGTTTGATCTTGTCTTGTTTGTACTCTCCTGACTGGTCTTCGGACCCTTGCCTCAAAGGTTGGACTAGTAGTGCCACCCTGAGTTGTGTGTCTCTTGCCCGACACTACCCTTGTCTAGCCTTGGGGGTGTGTCAAACATTAATATAATATGTTGTTATAGGCTAGTTAGGTGTATGCCTTTAGAGAGTACAACCCCATAGGTAAAACCATTCGGTACTGTTGTTTCTACAGTAACTAATCTCGCTACTTTGAGGAGATCGGCACTACGACTCGGTGGGAATGGTGATCTTCGGGCGATGAAGCCTCATCAGTAGGGGGCCCGACTGCTACTGATACTGTCCATTTCCCGGCTTCCTTCCACCGTTAGCTCCTGATTTCTGCAACTCCGGACAGTCCCCCATGATGTGCCCGAATGGCCACATTTATAACACCTGCTAGAAAATCTGTTATCTGACGGTGATGGATGGGTAACTGTTCTGCCGTAGAAAACGACTTTCCTCCCGGAAATTCATCCTCGCCATACACAGTTCTCGTCCCACGCCTCTGCGACCTGGTGCACCTCCAAGAACGTCGACGGGCAGCGCATGCGAATTTTGTGGTGGACCTCCGGTTTTCAACTCTAGGATGTATCAACTTGTCTTCTCCGTCTCGTGTAGATCGTCGCAGATGGCGAGGAAAGATGAAGTGTACTCTAGCACAGAACCCAGTTGACGCCATCCGCGCAGCTTCA
>BQMB01002085.1:0-107165 GCA_027943415.1 Closterium sp. NIES-67
GAGAGCCCACAATCTGTGAGTGCGCCCACGTTGTTTTCCACTCGACTCGCAATCTGCCTGACTTCCACTTAACGCTGAGCTTCACCTACAGTTTAGCGGGGTTTACGTGCACCCAGGTTGCCTAGGAACCGTCCCTTGGGGGCTGGCACGTTTGTGGGGGCACAGCAGGGGCTGGCAATTCATTTACCAGAGGAAGGGGCTGCTGTGGGTGGTGTGGGTGGCACTTGCTCGGGGCCGGTTGAGAAGGGGGCTGTCAGGGTAGTTGGGAATGGGGTGTGGGGTGGATTGACTCCTGCCAGGTTGTGAGTACCTGCCAGGTTGCCCAGGAAACGGCCGTTGTGGCTGCTGGGAGCCGGCATGGGCGCTGGCGCCTCTTGCACCGCCCTCGCAGGGACCGATGAGTCGTTGCCAGAGGGCCAGGGCGCCTGCGGGCTGGCTTGCGGGGGTGCCGGATAGTAGGGGGGTTGAGGGGAAGATGGGTAGTAGGGGCTTGTAGGGCTGATGGGTAGGGGGTTGTGAGGGCGATGGGTGGGTGGGGTGTGAGGGCGATGGGTAGGGGGGTTGTGAGGGCGATGGGTAGGGGGGTTGTGGGGCGGATGGGTAGGGAGGTTGTGAGGGCGATGGGTAGGGGGGTTGTGAGGGCGATGGGTAGGGGGGTTGTGAGGGCGATGGGTAGGGGGTTGTGAGGGCGATGGGTAGGGGGGTTGTGAGGGCGATGGGTAGGGGGGTTGTGAGGGCGATGGGTAGGGGGGTTGTGAGGGCGATGGGTAGGGGGGTTGTGAGGGCGATGGGTAGGGGGGTTGTGAGGGCGATGGGTAGGGGGGTTGTGAGGGCGATGGGTAGTGGGGTTGTGGGGCGGATGGGTAGCGAGCAAATTCTGGAACTGCCCGCTTGAAATGGTGTCTGTGGGCTTGGTGAATTGTTTGCTTGGGGGCAGTTAGCAGAGCCTAAGTTGCCCAAGAAGCGCCCCTTTGGGGAGGACGTGGGTGCAGCAGAGGAGACAGGTGCAGGAGAGGAGACGGGCACAGCAGAGGACATGTGTGCAGCAGCAACAGCAGGATAGCGTACGGTGGGTTGTGATGGATGAGGGGCGGATGAGAGGGGCGAGCCAGCTGGGGATTGGACGGCTGGCGACCATGATGGGATTGATGGGGCTGCTGGTGCTGCTGGTGCTGATGTGCCACGTGGCATGCGGAGTATCTCCTGCCAAGAGCAGAAGCAAAAAGGAGGAGCAATTGATGATACTGGACGAGCAATCTGTGCCATGTGGAGGCAAGCGCTGAGGAGAACCCTTTGCCTTTAGCATGCTGTGCGTCATTCGGATGCCATTACTCTTCCCTCTTTTTTCTATTACAGCCCTTGCCTCGTTCGCCTTGGCCCTCGCCTCTTTCGCCTTGAGGTACTTGCTCCAGTGCCACGCTATGGACGGCAGCATCTCCCATCCCTTCAAGGCATCCCACTACTCTCTCGTCTCCCAACCACAACTCCCCCCCCCTACCCTCCTCCCGTCTCACATCTTTTGCCTTGAGGTACTTGCTCCAATGCCACGCTGTGGACGGCTTCTCCCACCCGCCCGGGCCTCCATTGTATGCACGCACCACGTACTCCTCATTGCGAGTGCTGTTGTCGGGAAGAGATGAGGAGGAAGACCAGACATTGCACGAGTGTGTGTGTGTGTGCGTGTGTGTGTGTGTGCACGTGTGTGTGTGCGTGTGTGTGTGTGTGTGCGTGTGTGTATGTGTGTGTGCGTGTGTGTATGTGTGTGTGCATGTGTGTATGTGTGTGTGCATGTGTGTATGTGTGTGTGCGTGTGTGTGTGTGCGTGTGTGTGTGTGTGTGTGTGCGCATGTGTGTGTGTGTGTGTGCGTGTGTGTGTGTGTGTGTGTGTATGTGTGTGTGCGTGTGTGTGTGTGCGTGCGTTTTGTTTCTCCCACGTCCCTGGCCCTCCGTTGTATGCGCACACCACATACTCCTCACTGCGAGTGACGAATGGGCAAAAGGGAAGAGGTTGGGTTGGGCATAAGTGTGGGATGACAAGCCCCCCCTCTCTCCACCTTCCATTGTATGCGCGCACCACATCCTCCTCACTGTGAGAGCTGAATAGGTGGGTGGGAAGTGAAGGAAGGATGCCAGTTGGGGTGCGAGCACACTCAAATGCAGCGACTGCTGAGTTGATGCCACGTGGCACACATACACACACCTACGCGCTACAGGGCACCTGCGAGCGCACTCACACGTGGCGACTGCTGTGGAGACGCAAGTGCCAACTACAGGGCACCTGAGGAGTGCACACTTGAGGAGAACACACCTGAGGAGAACACACCTGAGGAGAACACACCTGAGGAGAACACACCTGAGGTGAACACACCTGAGGTGAACACACCTGAGGAGAACACACTCGAGTGCAGCACTCACACACGGTTATAAGTGGTGAGCCACGTCATGTACGCCATGCCATAGTACATCCCCACGAACGGCCGATAGAGCATGGATGATGCCCAATCAACAGTGTAGGCCCGATACCCCATGTCCCTCGCCAGCCACTCCGCTGTTGTCTGTAACACCTGTAGAAGTTACATAGAAACAAGGGGGATAGTCGAAACGAGGAAAGATCCGTGATACCAAGGGAGAACTTGTCGGACCTGTAAAGAAATCAGTGTAGTGAACCATCCCTCTCCCCTCCCCCCTCGCCCCTCTCCCTCGCCCCTTTCCCTCGCCCCTCTCCCTCGCCCCTCTCCCTCGCCCCTCTCCCTCGCCCCTCTCCCTCGCCCCTCTCCCTCGCCCCTCTCCCTCGCCCCTCTCCCTCGCCCCTCTCCCTCGCCCCTCTCCCTCGCCCCTCTCCCTATCCACCCCCTCCTCCCTCTCATGCAGCCGCACGAGTCCGGTGCTGGCCGCCCTTTAAGCCATGAATTGCCACACACTCTCAACCCTCGCCCCCTCGCCGCCACCGCTACTACTCTTTGGATGTGTTGCTGCCCCTCGGTTCCCCTCACCTGCATGATCCCAGTTGCTGGCCTCTCCTCGATTTTTGAGGCGCCTCAATCCTCGCCCCCTCGCCGCCACGGCGACAACTCTTTGGATGCGTTGCTACCCCTTGTGGTTCCCCTCACCTGCATGAGCCCCGTGCTGGCCTCTCCTCGTCCGCTCTCATATCTGTACGCCATGGGCTGCCACGCGCTCTCCACCCTCGCCACCGCGCACACCACCAGCACTGCCTCCCTTTCACTCCCTGCCATGCCCGTCGGCCACAGCCGCTTGCTTGGCTTGCTGAAGTGGCGGCACATGAGAATCGATACCATGCCTTGCAGCTCTGGGGAGGGAGGAGTGGGGGGTGGGAGGAGTGGGGGGAGGGAGAGAGGTGCAGGTGATGAGAGCGGGAGAGAGGGAATGCTTGCTCGGCGAGCTGGAAGTGGCGGCGGAGGAGAATTAAAGCCTTGGAGCTCTGGGGAGGGAGTGGTAGGGGGTGGGGAGAATTGGGGGAACAGCCACCGCCACCAGCACCGCCTCCCCCTCGCTGCCCGCCATGCCCACAGCCGCCTGCTTGGCGTGCTGAAGGGGCGGCGGAGGAGAATGAGAGTCATGGCCTGAAACTCTGTGGGAGCACTGGTACTTTTCAGAACGACAATGCGACTGCGAGTAGGCCACTTAGAGAGTAGGCGACTGAGGGTGTGCAACTGAGAGAGTAGGCGACTGAGAGTGTGCAACTGAGAGAGTAGGCGATTGAGAGTGTGCAACTGAGAGAGTAGGCGACTGAGAGTGTGTAACTGAGAGATTAGGCGACTGAGAGTGTGCAACTGAGAGAGTAGGCGATTGAGAGTGTGCGACTGAGAGAGTAGGCGACTGAGAGTGTGCGACTGAGAGAGTAGGCGATTGAGAGTGTGCAAGTGAGAGAGTAGGCAACTGAGAGTGTGCAACTGAGAGAGTAGGCGATCGAGAGTGTGCAACTGAGAGAGTAGGCGATTGAGAGTGTGCACCTGAGAGAGTAGGCGATTGAGAGTGTGCGACTGAGAGAGTAGGAAATTGAGAGTATGCAACCGAGACGTCATTTACCTCTCTCCTCTCGTCCAGGCTATGTTCAAGGTGTCGCAGAAATGTGTTGTGGCACGTTTATGCGACAGGAGTGTAGCAAGGGCTTTTGGGGATGGTAGTGTATTATGCTGAGATGGGACAGGGTTATAGCGGAGTTGCAGCTTCGGGGTGTGTTGGTTCGGATCAAGCCATCAAGAGCAGGGTGGGGAGGGGACAGCTGGTGAGGTTGGGGGTGACGAGGCTCGTTTGTTCGGATTGGGAGAGGGGAGAGGACTCGGCATGCCAAGGGGGGCAGGTGGCGAGGCAGTTGGCGGTGCTTGTACAGGAGTGAAGAGTGCCTGCTTGAGCATGTGTACCATAGTGTGTGTGATTGAAGCGGTCGACGTGACGGGGATCCGTCCCGCTTCACAGGATCCTTAGGCAGGCAGGGTTGCATGTGTACATAGGGTGGCTGCCTGTGTTCAGAATCGTGTTCTCCTCTCCTCTCTAGTCCTCTGCCAGCATTACCTTCAAGGCTAACACAACTTGCCGCCGAACCTCTTCATATCTCGCTTCACCACTCACCTCCCTCGCACTTGCCTCACACACCTTCACTCCTCTCCTCTCCTCTCCTCTCCTTTCCTCTCCCCTCCTCTCAGCATTACCTTCAAGGCCGATATAAGGCACCATCTTGTCGCCGACCCTCTTCATCTCGAACGGAACCTTCCCCGACGCTTCTCGCCTCCGCTCCCACGCCGCCCTGACGTCAGGCAGGGCCCACATGGCTCGCATGTCGTCGCCGTCGGTCCAGTCGTCCCAATAGTAGACATTCGGCACGTGATGCCCGCTGCGATGCTCCATGCGTCCGGCGAGATTAGATTCGGATCCGAAACCGAATCTGAATCCGGATTCGATTTTTGTCACCGGCCGTCGCGGTCGACTGCAGGCTCTATTTTCAGTGGTTGACAGTGGAAGTGAATGACGCTTCGGACCGATGCGTCGGACGGAAGCCCCTGACTCGCGTCGCGGAATCGAAGGTGATAGACTACGCTGACCTAGCACAGAGCAAGGAGCGACGCTATTACGGATTTCGTGGAAGCGCGCCGAGCTGAATCTGGAGGCAGTTGCATAGAGGCTTACGGATATGGTGCTGGTCAGGCCATAAGCACGAACGCTGACAGGAGAAGAAGAAGAAGAACGGATCCTCGTTTTGAGGCGTCTCAAGACTAAACTATCATCGACACTTACGGATGTGGTGCTGGTTAGGCCATAACCACGAATGCTGACAGGAGATGACGAAGAAAGGATCCTCGTGCACGTCATTCGCTTCGACGAGAAGCCAACGGGGTATTTCAAACGGAGCGTACTCAAAGGCATATAAGCAACTAAAGTCGACGATGAGAAACAACTTTCAGGCAGAGGACGCTAATAGAATGGTACTGTAACGCGGGTGGTCGGTAGAACCTGTAACTGAAACTCCCTACGCTGAACGCAGCGAAGCTCGGAGCCTCGGACAGCCATGTGAGAGAACGGAGCACATTTGGCAGAAACAAGGGAGGAGAGAACAAGGGCCCAAGCCTCGGCTGGTCCAAATTCAGTCCAGATTAGCCCTGGTCCCTGGACCGTTTTTTTTTGTACCCACCGGGGTCAGCAGCAGTGGACAGAGCATGGCAGAATCAAGGTTTCGCATCTGCTGCTTGTGCTGCTTCAGGCGCGGCGCGCAGTGCGTAACCTCTTCGTGTGTGATACGCGCGAATCGCTGATCCGATAGGAGGAGCACTTGCCGAGGCATTTGTGTATGAAAGCCAGTTGTTCTGTGTGTTTGTGTAACTCGTTACTCGTGACAGATATTTTCGCAACCATTGCCTGTCGCCACGATCGCAAGCAGAACCTTGCCCCTTATCCTTTCGCTACTTCCTCGTCTCTCCCCTTTCCTGCCCTGAAGTGCCTGACGAACCTCGCCGTGCTAATATCGAGGTCCCGTTACTCCCATAGTAGGCTTCGATCAGGTCGCCATTCCTCCTGCGAATAATCATAACTCTCTTCGAAATCCACGAATTAGAAGCCATGGGTCCGGCGCAGGCGCACGTGTTGAGTCTCCACGTGGGATCCGCTCCCGTGTCGGCCACGCTCCATCCGTCCGTGCTCTTCAGCATCTGCGACTCGTTCATTCGCCGCAACGAGGACACGCAGCGCGTCATCGGGTCGCTCCTAGGCGTCGTGCATCCCGATGGCACTGTAGACATCCGTAACGCGTACGCCGTCCCTCATAACGAGATCAGCGACACGGTACGGAGCTACCACTGACCCTTCGATTAGGTCACAACCCATAGTAGACTAACCCGGTGTCCCTCTGCACATCTCGCGGGACTGTCACATACGGAACCCTCTAAATTGCCGCCCGTTAGATCCTTCTATCCTCGAAACCCTCCTAAACCCTCTCGCTGGTAGACATGCTCTTGTTCGTTCCTAGCCGAAAGCTGGACTGGTTAGAATAGGAGTTCTATTGTGCCAGCCGAACAGGAATCTGGTGTCCGTCCCTCCCGCTCGGGGTCTGATGGGGATTTTTAAAGAATTCTCAGGGTATTTTCGAGAATTCTCAAAAATACCCTCTATTGTGCCAACCGAACAGGAATCTGGTATCCGTTTCTCCCGCTCCGGGACTGGGGAAGCTACGTCTAATGTGCAACTTTCAAGCTGGTCCGCATTCCTGGCGATCGCATTTCCCGCGTCCGCGTCTCTACCTGGTTTTGAGGCGCCTCAAAACTAGATTCCCCGCTTTCGCGACTCTACCTGTATCCCGCCATGCCTAATGGACTTCTCATGTCTGTGCTTACTCCCATTGCTTCCGCGATTCCCGCCGCAGGTGGCGCTGGACATCGAGTACCATCGCACCATGGCGGAGCTGAGCCAGCGGGTCAACCCCAAGGAGACCATCGTCGGATGGTGAGACTAACGAGTGGGATTGTGGGATGGTGATAGTAACGAAAGTGCTTGTAGGTTGTAACTAGGTGAGTCAGCAAGTCACCCTCAAGGTGGCGCTGGACATCGAGTACCCGCAGGTGGCGCCATGGCTGAGCTGAGTCTGCGAGTCAACCCCAAGGAGACCATCGTCGGATGGTGAGAAGGAAGTGATTGTGGGATGGTGAGACTAACGAAATTCATTGTGGTACTGTCAATCATAAGCTGAGCCAGCGAGTCAACCCCAAGGAGACCATCGTCGGATGGTGAGACTAACGAAAGTGCTTGCAATTAGCTGAGCCAGCGAATTAACCCCAAAGAGACCATCGTGGGATGGTGATACTAGCGAAAGTGGCTGTGGGATGGTGACACTAACGAAGGATCGAAGGATCGAAGGACCATCGTGGGTGGCGATCGAAGGATGTGCAACTCCCTGCCTCGGCGAGTCAAGGCCAAGGTAGTATTGGACCGGACGATTGATTTTTGAGCAGATTGGTCGTGCCATGGCGAGTAGGAAGTGAACCCCCCCCCCCCCCTCTCTTTCCCCCGCTCTTACCCCCCTCCCTCCCTCCCTTCCCCCCCGCCCTGCTCTCACGCTCGTTCCATCCGTTTGTTCGAACGCACTCACATACATCAGGTACTCCACGGGCTCGGGTGTGAGTGCGTTCGACGTGCTTATACAAGAGTTCTACACTAAAGAGGCCGGCCATCCCTTCCACCTGACCAACCTTCCACCCCCTCCCTCTCGGTCCCCTGTCACCATCCCTCACACTTGGTCTTTTGAGTCGACCCTTGAGTTTTGAGTCGACTCAAAAGCCAACCTTCCACCCCCTCCCTCTCTCTGTCCCCTTTCGCCATCCCTCCCCCTTATTCCATCCAGCCCTGCTCTCACCCTCCCTCCCCCTTATTCCATCCAGCCCTGCTCTCACCCTCCCTCCCCCTTATTCACATCAGGTACTCCACGGGCTCGGGTGTGAGTGCGTTCGACGTGCTTATACACGACTTCTACACTAAGGAGGCCGGCCACCCCATCCACCTCACCATCGACACCACTTTCCAGTCCCTCAATGCTGCTGCTGACGGTCAATCAGGGGCCGCCACGTCAGCGGTGCGTGCGTACGTGTCGACGCCGCTGTTCATTGGCGAGAAGCAGCTGGCGGCGGCGTTCCAGGAGATTGAGGTGGACATGCGTATGGCGGACGCGGAGAAGATCGGATGTAAGGGAACGGGGAGGGGGGGGAACGGGGAAATGGGGTTTGAAGGGAGGGGGCATTGGGCCGCGTGTTGCGTGGACGTGTGGACATGTGGACATGTGCATGGTGGACGCGGAGAAGATCGGATGTGAGGAGATGGGGTCAGGGGGGGGAGTGGGGGGGAGATGGGGTCAAGGGGCGGAGCGGGGAGGGGGGGTGGTGGGAAGGGGATGGAGGGTGTGCGAGGGAGTGGGTGTGTGGGTGGGGTGGGGGGTTGGGGGGGTGGTGGTTGGGCACTTGCTTTCCTCATCCGCTCACTTCGTTTCAGGAGATTGAGGTGGGCATGCGCACGGCAGACAGTGAGGAGACTGGGTGTGAGACTGGTGGAGGAAAGGCGGGGTGGGTGGGGGAGGGGGGGGGAGGGGGGTGGGAAAGGGAGTTTGGGGAAGCGTTGGTTTGGGGTGAGGTGCTTGCTATGCCCATCCGCCCATGGTGTTTCAGGAGATTATGGCGGACAAGCACATGGCATGGCACCTGCGCATGGCATGGCACCTGCGCATGGCCTCCCCGCTTCCTTCTCACTCCCTTTCCCAAACTCCGTCGTTCAGTTCAGTTGACAACCTTCGCCGAACCTCCGTGGGAGCGCCTGCCAGCGGACATGGAGGGGCTGGAGGCCAGCATGGGGCGGCTGCAGAGTCCCTTCTTATGACTTCCTTCGTTCCCTCACACCCCATTCCCATCTTGAGGCGCCTCAAAACGAGTTCCCTCACACCCCATTCCCACTTTGAGGCGCCTCAAAACGAGTTCCCTCACACCCCATTCCCACTTTGAGGCGCCTCAAAACGAGTTCCCTCACACCCCATTCCCACTTTGAGGCGCCTCAAAACGAGTTCCCTCACACCCCATTCCCACTTTGAGGCGCCTCAAAACGAGTTCCCTCACACCCCATTCCCACTTTGAGGCGCCTCAAAACGAGTTCCCTCACACCCCATTCCCACTTTGAGGCGCCTCAACACGAGTTCCCTCACACCCCATTCCCACTTTGAGGCGCCTCAAAACGAGTTCCCTCACACCCCATTCCCACTTTGAGGCGCCTCAAAACGAGTTCCCTCACACCCCATTCCCATCTTGAGGCGCCTCAAAACGAGTTCCCTCACACCCCATTCCCACTTTGAGGCGCCTCAACACGAGTTCCCTCACACCCCATTCCCACTTTGAGGCGCCTCAACACGAGTTCCCTCACACCCCATTCCCACTTTGAGGCGCCTCAACACGAGTTCCCTCACACCCCATTCCCACTTTGAGGCGCCTCAAAACGAGTTCCCTCACACCCCATTCCCACTTTGAGGCGCCTGAAAACGAGTTCCCTCACACCCCATTCCCACTTTGAGGCGCCTCAACACGAGTTCCCTCACACCCCATTCCCACTTTGAGGCGCCTCAACACGAGTTCCCTCACACCCCATTCCCACTTTGAGGCGCCTCAAAACGAGTTCCCTCACACCCCATCCCACTTTGAGGCGCCTCAAAACGAGTTCCCTCACACCCCATTCCCACTTTGAGGCGCCTCAAAACGAGTTCCCTCACACCCCATTCCCACTTTGAGGCGCCTCAACACGAGTTCCCTCACACCCCATTCCCACTTTGAGGCGCCTCAACACGAGTTCCCTCACACCCCATTCCCACTTTGAGGCGCCTCAACACGAGTTCCCTCACACCCCATTCCCACTTTGAGGCGCCTCAAAACGAGTTCCCTCACACCCCATTCCCACTTTGAGGCGCCTCAACACGAGTTCCCTCACACCCCATTCCCACTTTGAGGCGCCTCAACACGAGTTCCCTCACACCCCATTCCCATTTTGAGGCGCCTCAACACGAGTTCCGTCACACCCCATTCCCATCTCCAATGCGTTCAGTCGACAACCTGCGGCGCACAAGTGTGGAGCGCCTGCCAGCGGACATGGAGGGGCTCGAGGCCACCATGGGGCGGCTGCAGGGGATGGTGGATGGCGCTCTGGCGTATGCAAACGACGTGGTGGTGAGTGGATGCATTGCGGTTATGGTGCGTCGTTACATAACGAGATTATGCCGAGAGGAAGATTCGGGGGGCCTGGAGGCCACCATGGGGCGGCTGCAGGGGATGGTGGATGGGGCACTCACTTATGCGAGTGATGTGGTGGTAAGTGATCCTATTGAGGGTATGGTTTGCTTTGGAGTGTGACTGTGTGGGGATGAAAGTATTTGTGTGCCTGTGTGTGTGTGTGTGTGAACGTCTATGCGCCACTGTCCTGTCACCGTGTGCACATGACGGCAAGAGGGGGGCGGACAACGAGGTGGGCAGGGTGCTGCAGGACGCAGTGGCAGCAACCCTTTTTTTTCAGGCCAAAACATGGGTTCGCACAGCATGAACCCATGGTTCAAAGTGTGTGTCTCTGGCCTGTCACTCTCTCTCTCTCTCTCTCTCTCTCTCTCTCTCTCTCTCTCTCTCTCTCTCTCTCTCTCTCTCTCTCTCTCTCTCTCTCTCTCTCTCTCTCGCTCTCTCAAGCGGTCCTTATTATTGCTGAACCCTGGGTACAGGCTAGGCAAGGGGAGCAAGGTATAGAGACATGTCACATGGGAGACTTGGCTAGTGAGTCCTAGGCCTACTGGAACCCCTCTTGGGGCTCCAGGATGGCGAAACAGTCCCCGAGGGACATGTCCGCATCTGGGTGTCCTAGGGGCGGCCAATCTGCCGGCGAGGCCTCATTCACCTTCCCAAGGTACGACAGGGCCTGCCCCCTCTGGAGCGTAATAGACCAGCGCTGGTGGAACTGGCTGAGCAGTTTCGCCGCTTGGTAGGAGCTGGGGTCCGCGTTGAACAGTCGCCGGGCTCCTGTGTGCGCCAGCAGCTTCAGGAAGGTGGGTACTTCGTCACACGGGCACCCGTATGTTTCCACTGCGAGGGGGAATAGGCCCATGTACTCAGCCCTGCTGGAGTAGTGGTCCACCTTCTCTCTCTCTCAAGCGGTCCTTTTATTCCTTGGAAACCTTGGTACAGGCTAGGCAGGCAAAGGGCAGCAAGTCAAGGTGCGTGCATGCTCTAGAGGCTCGGATCTACGCGGTCTCCCCTAGGGGCTCTGCTATGGCAAAGCAGTCCCCAGGTGCCATATCGACGTAAGGGGTGCCCACTGGGGTGTGGGTGGCGGGGGAGGCTTCATTTACTTTGCCCAGGTAAGCCAAGGCCTGCGCCCGCTGCAGTGTCACTGACCATCGTTGACGAAACTGGTGGAGCAGTTTCGCTGCCTGGTAGGAGCTGGGGTCTGCATTGAAGAGTCGCCTGGCCCTAGGCTTGAGCAACGGGTCGGGTCGGGTCGGGTAACCCGACCCGAACCCGACTTTTTGACGGGTCGGGTCGACATTTGCGGAAGGTTGACCCGAGCCTCGGGTACCCGACCCGACCCGACCCGACCCGACCGATAAAACCCGACCCGTCGGGTCGGCTTATTACCCGTCCTTGCCCCTATGCCAACCCGACCCGACCCGACCCGAAATCGGGTTAGGTAGAACCCGACCTATTAAACACGGGTCGGGTTGACATTTCCTGAACTCCGACCCGACTTGACCCGACCCGACCCGACCCGAACCCGACATCGGGTAAGGCAAAGTCGGGTCGGGTCGGGTCGGGTCGGGTTCATGCTCAAGCCTACCTGGCCCCTGTGTCTGCCAGCAGCTTCAAAAAGGTAGGGACCTCGGCGCAGGGGCAGCCATATGTCTCGACCTCCAGTGGGAAGAAACCAACGTAGGGAGCCCGATTTCAGTAATGGGAGATTTTCTTGTCGGCTTGCTCCCGGGCCATGTATCCTCGTCCTTTTCGTGCTTCCGGATCCTGGCTGCTGATGGGATCTGTGACGGTGACGTCACAGATCCAGACGGCTCCGGAGCTGCGGTCTCGGAGGGCGAGGTCGGCTTTGTGGCCGTCTACAGGGCTGTAGATGGTGGTCTCCTTGGTGACTATAAAGTCAGCGTCTCGGGGCATCCGTATGCTCTCGTCCCGCAGGGCATTATGGGTGTCAGTCCGTCCGTGCCCAGTGCCACACCGAAGCAGGTGGTTGGGCAGCCGAGTGTCGAGGATTTCGAATTCCTCGGCTCAGTTGCAAGTGCGGGGGGCTGGGAATGCCAGGGCAGTGGCGAAGTGTGGAGCTTCGAGGCGGAGGGATGGGAAGATGGGGATGGCATGAAGCCAGTCCCCTGCTCCATATCCAGCTAGGGAAAAGAGGCGTTGGGTGTGCCCGGAGTGTGGGTTTGGGTCCATTGTCTGCGTGGCTGCCACCTGGTCGGCGTATCGCACGGCCTGGACTTCGAGGGCTAAGCGGTGTTGGAGAGGGGAGCCTGAGGGTTCCCTCCTCTCGGAGTGCAGGAGCTCCCGGGCTCGTGGGGGCATCGCCGTTTCACACTTCGCCAGCCAGGTATGCAAGTGGGTGGGGCTGGTGAAAGGTGGCGTGAGGTGCCGGACAGTATCAGCCAGGGGCCCTCCTGACTCTGCCAAGAGGCCCTGGGCAGCCAAGAGGCCCTGGGCTTGGGTGAGGCTGGTGAGGTAGGCTGGGTGTCCCTCAATTGCGGGGTCGGTTAGACCCAGTCCTCCGAGAGAGGGAGGGAGGGACGCTTGAGCCCAAGTGCGCGCCCGCTCCACCTCGCCTCGTGGTGGTTGGAGGTTGCAGGCACGCAGGAGAGTATGGAAGAGCTCCCTACCCCAGTCAGACCAGACGTCCAGGGGTAGGAAGTCAAGGGGGGTGGTGCGGGTTAAGTATGAGACACGCCGAGATACGCAGCGTGTGAGGAGGAGGGATGAGGACTGAGGGTCCATTGTGGCCAGTGTGGCGAGGGGTTCGGCTAGCAGGGCTAGCTGGGTGCGGAGGAATGCGGCTGTGCCCTCGGCTGTGCCTATAAAGCTGCCAAGCACGCGGACCCCGTCTGTGTTGAAAGGTATGTCTGGGGGAAGGCGGTCGGCTGACCATGCTGCGCATTTCGTGGGGTTGTGGGAGAGATTGATGCAGTCCATGGCGGCTGTGAAGGTGAGGAACGCCGAGGTGCAGGCGTCTGGGTTGCCGACGAAAGTGACGTCGTCAGCGTATGCGAGGCAAAGGACCTCGGGGTGGGCCGCGGCGGTTGCCTGGAGGGCTGGGTGGATGGCTGCTGCGAAGAGGAGGGGGCCCATGGGGTCCCCTTGGCGAACTCCCCATGCGCTAAGTAGGGGCAGGCTATCAAACTCGGCGTCGAGATAGAGCAGAGACTGCGCGCCATACGAGAATTGTATAAATGGAAGGAGCGGGCGGAGGGGCGAGGTGTTGATTGCGTGGATGATTGCCCCCCGGTCAACGCTATTAAAGGCGTTCGAGAGGTCGACTTGTAGGATGAGTGAGCCCGGGCACGCAGAGGTAAAGCCCATGGTGGCGTGGATGATTGTTTCCCCGCTGCTTGTGATGGCTACCCCGTATTGGTGTGGTAGGAAGTAGTCTTGCGCGGGTTTCGTGGAGGAGATTAGCGCGGATTTTGCCGCTAGCCGGTGGAGACACTCGCCTATAGCGATGGGGCGGGTACCCCCATCCGGTTTGGTAAGGGCCAGGAGGCGTGAGGAGGTAACGAGCTGGCTGACCTTGTGTGGCAGGTTACCCGCGAGTAGCCGCTGGACGAGTTTGTGAAGATGTGTGGCGACGGAGGGGTTGGACAGCGAGGCATCGCGAAGGTGCTCGAAGGTCATCCCGGAGGGGCCTGCCCCAACTCCATTATCGGAGCGAGAAAGGAGCTTCGCGAACATAGCGAAATTGACTGTCGGTGGGGCGGGTACCCCCATCCAGTTTTCGTCTATAGCGATGGGGCGGGTACCCCCTCGTCGTACCAAGCCCTCAGCGCGGGATATTTTCCCAAGGGTGTCAGGTACGTGGCGGGGAGGGGGTGGCAGGGTGACAGCAGAGGCGGCTGCTTGATACAGTGTGTCCCATTGGCCTGCGAGAAATTGTCGAAGGCGTCTTTCTGTCGCGGGCCAGTCAGGACGTCGTGGTGAAGGTAGGCGAAGAGTGAGGCGCGGGAGGTAAAGTAACAGGGTCCAACCCTCGATGGAGGTTGGATGTTTGGCGAGGAAAAGGAGGGGTGTCAGTAGGGCGAGCGCGAAGAGTTGACGGATTTGGGGGGGTACTCGGCGGGAGAGAGGGGGTTGGCGACTGTCGCAGAGAACTGCAATGTCCCAATTGGCGATGACGGCGAATCGGGAGGGGTCATTCGCCAGTTCTTCCGGGGACAGCTGCGGAACTACCTGGGGATGGGTGTCCAGCGGTGCCCGAGTATTGGGCATGCGGCTGGACCCTCGTCCCCTAGATCTGGGAGTTGGGTCAGCCTCTCTTCCTCCAGCGCGCCTGTTTGTCTCGACGCCTTCCTCCTCACTGGAGGTCTCAGTCGTGGGTTCTTCCTGCTCCCCTGGTATATAAGTTCCGTCTGCCCGCTCCTCCTCACCAGTTGTTCTTTGCAGTTTCGAGGCACTTAAAGCCCTGTTCGCCGCCTGCTGGAATCCGTTCAGCGGTCCTCCGTCGGAGGACAGATTGCCGCGCCTTGCCGCCCCGCGACCGCGCCCTCCGGCTGTCCGCGTATTGAGTCTTCCGCGTCCGCTTCCGTGGTTTCCTCTCGGGGCGGCCCTGGTCGCCGTTCGGCTTTCGTGCCGAGTTGTGGGGGGTGCCGAGTGCGGCGCGCCTCCTCGGGATGGAGCGACCTGCGCGGGAGCGTCTTGCCGATTTGGAGAGTACTTGGGATAGCGAGTCCCCCCAAGGTCGGGCGAGTCCGCCAGCACAGTCGAACCGTGATTGGGAGCGCGGGCTCCGCGTCCCCTCGACGGTTCGCCAGCAGAGCCCCGAGCGGATGCGTGGGCAGTCGCGTGGCCGACCAAACGCGCCCCAGAGGCACGAGGAGAAATCTCCCGAGCGCTCCTCGGAGACCGGTCGTGCATCCGCGGCTCATGGCGGGGTGCATCAGACGCCGCGCCAGCAACATCCCTCTCGCCAGGGGACGCCTCAGCGCCGTCCACAAGCAGAGCCGGTGCAGCAGCGCCGGACTCGTCAGGCGCCGCGCGGTCGTTCGGGCCAGCGCGTCGGCTGGAGGGCTGGCGGGGGAAGTAACCGCGGATCGGCTGCGGAGAGGCGCCTGGGGCGGGCTGCCGCGACCCTGGAGGGCTTGGTCCGTGCTGTCGCCCAGCCCCCGCAGGCTCTGGCGTATTCCCCGCAGCTCCTGTCGTCCCAGCAGTACCAGCAGGCGCACCAACAGCCCGCGCGTTTCCCCCTGCCTCAGGTGCCGGCGCAGGCGTTCCCTCCCCGCGTGGTGTCCCCCCTGCTCCCCGGGAGCCAGCACCTCGTGCCGCCCCTTCTGTCTGCGCCTCCACCGCCGATCCTCCCCTCTGCTGGTCCTTTCGATCCGCGTCGGTTAAACGTGCGGTCCACGGGGACGCTGCCGCCCTGGCAGCCAACGCCCCTAGATGCGTCGGTGGTGGGATGGCCCCACGGCCAGCCGCCGTCGGTGGCACCAGCGTCGTTCGGCGAACAGGCGTCATCGCCCTTTGTCCCCCCCCGTCGCGCGCTGGCGTCGCCGACCGGAGTTGAGGGGGGGGCAGAAGCAGCGGAGATGGGGGGGGCTGAGTCCACCGGTGAGGACTCTCCCCCTGGGGTCCAGGGGCGGCGTCGCTCGGTTGGGCTGCGGATGCCGCAGAGGGCGCAGCTGGAGCGCCTGCGGGGGAGGGAGCGGCTGGCGGAGACTGCGATCCCAGTCGCCACGCTTCGTCGGCTCTGGCACGCGCAGCGGGCGATGGGGTATGCTGTGGAGATGCTGACGGACTCACACTCCGTTCTACGGAACTCAGTGAGTTCGTGCACGTCGCCGTGATGCGGACAGTATCGGCGAGCGTAGACTCGGCTGCAGCTGTAGACATCGTTGGCGGTGCCGTGTCAGCGCTGATGCTTTTGGGGGACTACGTGAAGGCCTTGCTTGAGGAGGCTGGAGCGGACCAAGCCGCATGACGGGCTCTCGTCGTGTGTAGGTCCTTGTCGGTGAAGTGCGCCCTAGCGTGAGCGCTCTGGTAAGCTCTGTGAGGCTCTCCATGGTTGTTTGCCAAGAGTAGTGTTGGCAGGTTGTAGATCCCGGAGAAAAAGAAAGAACTGAAAACTAAACAGGAAGAATGAGCTGGGGAGAGAGCTTAAATAGCTAGGGAGGGACTCATGCTCTCTCTCTCTCTCTCGCTCTCTCTCTCCTCTCTCCCGCCACCAAGGGTGGGAGAAAAAGAAAGAACTGAAAACTAAACAGGAAGAATGAGCTGGGGAGAGAGCTTAAATAGCTAGGGAGGGACTCATGCTCTCTCTCTCTCTCTCTCTCTCTCTCTCTCTCTCTCTCTCTCTCTCTCTCTCTCTCTCTCTCTCTCTCTCTCTCTCTCTCTCTCTCTCTCTCTCTCTCTCTCTCTCTCTCTTGTGTGTGTGTGCAGGACGGCAAGAGGGAGCCGGACAACGAGGTGGGCAGGGCGCTGTGGGACGCAGTGGCAGCCGTGCCCAGGATAAGCACCGAGGCGTTCGACCGTCTCTTCAACAACAGTGTGCAGGTGAGAGTCCTGTACCACTGCGATAAGAGGGATATAGGGCGCTATGGGATGCAGTGGCGGCGGTGGATCATAAGCACCGAGGCGTTTGACTGCCTGTTCAACAACAGCGTGCTAATGAGACTGATGGTCTGGATATGTGCGATATATGTGATCTGTGTGATGTGTGTGATATGTGCGATATGTGTGATATGTGTGATATGTGTGATATGTGTGATGTGTATGATGTGTGTGATATGTGTGATATGTGCGATATGTGTGATATGTGTGATATGTGCGATATGTGTGATATGTATGAAATGCGTGACACATGTGATGTGTGTGATATGTGTGATGTGTGTGATATGTGTGATGTGTGTGATATGTGCGATATGTGTGATATGTGCAATATGTGTGATATGTGTTATATGTGTGATATGTGTGATATGTGCGATATGTGTGATATCTGCGATATATGTGCGATATGTGTGATGTGTGTGATATGTGCGATATGTGCGATATGTGTGATGTGTGTGATGTGTGTGATGTGTGTGATGTGTGTGATGTGTGTGATGTGTGATGTGTGATGTGTGTGATGTGTGTGATGTGTGTGATGTGTGTGATGTGTGTGATATGTGTGATATGTGTGATATGACGTCTTTCACAGCAACTCAAGGTGGGATGGAATGCTGTGGAAGGACGTGCTCCTGGTGCTGCACCTACCCAACATCACTCGCTCTGTTCTCACTATCCCTTCTCACTCCTCTCACTCCTCTCACTCACTCCTCTCACTCTCTCTTCTCACTCCTCCCTCGATTGTGATCCTGGTGCTGTACCTGTCCAACCTTACTCGCAGTTTCACACTGCCCCTTACTCACTCCTCTCACTCCTTTGCCCTCGCCTGTCTCGCTTCTCTCTCTTTCTGCCCCTGTTCCCCACAGCAGGACGTGGCCCTCGTGCTGTAGCTGGCCAACGAAGTGACTTTTGAGTCGACTCATAAGTCACCCCGCTCCCCACTACAGGACGTGCTCCTCGTGCTCTACCTGGCCAACGGCACTCCTCCCTCGTCTCCATACCCCTTCTCACTCCTCCCTCTCCTCCCTCTCCTCCCCCTGTTCTCCCGTTCTTCCACTGCAGGACGTGCTCCTGGTGCTATACCTGGCCAACCTCACTCGCACGCAGCTCGCGCTAGCAGACAAGCTCAACACCGCAGCGCAACAACTGTAGCTGGCCGGCCCCATATGTTGCTACTAGCGGTAGTATGTCTCTCAAAGCTGACTAGCAAGAGGATCGAGACGTCTCGTAATGCGATATTACATTACGGTATGTTACTCTCTCAAAGTTGGCTAGCAACAAGCTCAGCGCCGCAGAGTAACAGATGATAATGATTCTGTCTTGCAGCAATGCATAGCAAAATGGAATATCCAGCATGTTTGCTTATTAGGTACCAGTATCATGGAATGAACACATTTGTCAGAGTTGTAATTGCAACTCCCTTCCCTGCCTACACATTTGTACAACTTATTCACATTCACTAGGTAGGTACCGGTAGGTTGTTTCCTGCGGTGCTCATACAGAGGGGTAGGTACAGAATCCAAGCCTGACACATGGCACGGCAATACTCTAGATACAATACACATCAATCCAATCCATAGCTACGCACTAGGATGGTACTAACCCATCCCTGATTCTCTGTATAATATAAGCCCCACCTCCACACTAGTGGTGGCTACAGCCTGGGATGGTGGTAATCCATCCCTGTATTAATAAGCCACACCACCACCGGTTACTAGCAGTGGCTCCTGATTCTGTACAGCTTACTAAAAGGCACAGCACGGACGGCCGAACTGCTGCACTACTTGTATGCGGTGAGCTAACTACACCACATTGGAAATACTGTACCCTTTGCAGGGAAAAATGTGTGCCGTATTCACGACCCGCAAGCCTTGAAGTGCCGGCACTTTTACTATCGGGCTTGGCTTGAAGCGGCAGTGGAGACGGGGGTCGCCAGGGTTTGGCCGGTTGGCCGAGTGAAGGGACCCTTGACTTGACAGGAGTCGGGTCAATTTAAAGGTTTGACTCAAACGTCGCGCGGAGCGAGCGGGGATAAGCTATAATGGCGAACGAGGCGCGGGTTGGGCAAAGAGTGGAGATCAGGGGAGGAGGAGGGGGAGGAGAGCGGGGAGGACGGGGAGGAACGCGGAGAGGAGGCGGAGGATGGAGAGGAGGAGAGCGGAGAGGAGGGGGAGAGGGGAGAGAGGGGGGAGAGTGGGGAGGAGGGAGAAGAGGGGGAGTGGGGAGTGGTGGAGATGTCTGTTGCAGAGGAGGAATGCATCCAATCCAGAAGTCTTCTCTTGCTGCTGGGCTGAGAGCGAGGGCTCATCGCGCCCTCCTTGTTGTCACATTGTGCTTGTGATGAGGCTTTCTGCAATCTGGGGAGTGGCGACTTTGGTAGAGGCGAGAGCAACCAATGAGCTGCAGGGATGGCAGAAACGCTGCCAGAAACGCCATCTTGCTTCGTCCTCTTGATTGGCTGTCCTCTGAGGGATGGAGCCTGCTGAGTCACAACACATGTCCGCCTCCCGTTGGCTGCTGGCACCCGCCCAGTGATCCACGGATGCTGCAGGACTTCCTGAATATCCAGCCGTTGGGTGGAATCCACAGTCATCATCCTACGGATGAGATCTTTCGCCTCTTCAGAGATCGACGACCACGGTGAGACAGAGAAATCGACCTTCGGAATCAGCTCCCTCTTATTAGATGGAAAGGACGGGAGCTTGGCTGACAGAGTGGCGTACAGTAGGACTCCCAGGGACCACACATCAGCTGTAACGCCGTACGGTTGAGATGAAACGACCTCAGGTGCCTCGTACGGTGCGCTGCCTGCTGAGCCGCGGATCATGTAACCCTTGGGGATCTGTAACGCGAGCCCAAAGTCTCCCAGGCACGCCTCGATTTGCGTTTTCCCATTATCGGACGTTCTTGTATCGAGTAAGACGTTCTCCGGCTTGATATCCCGATGAACGATGCCGTGCACGTGGCACCATCTCACTGCGTCCGCGATTTGCGAGAAGATCACAGCCGCAGCTTGCTCCGGCAGGCCATTCGCTTGGCTGACGAGGGCGAACATATCGCCAACGTCGCACAAATCGGTTACCATGTAGACAGTTTTTTCGTCTTCAAAGAGCGCGAGAAGCTGCAGCACGTGGCGATGCCCTCGCAATCTCTCCATGCTCGCGACTTCGCCTTTCAGCGACTCGAAATCGTGCTCCGACAGCCGCGATTTGCGGATCTGCTTGCACGCGAACCGGTTCCCTGAAGTGAGATGCACGCAGCGCCAAACGCGGCCGAACTGGCCCTCGCCGATGACCCGGTCGAAGGAGAAGGAGCGGAAGAGATCCGCCGAGGGACGCGCTGAGGGAAAGAGCCTCGCCATCTTCCGAAGAGGGACTCTGGAAGAAAGTTACTATTTTGGCGGAAATCAGCGACTTGAGAAAGACGTTTCGGGAGATTCGCGCAATGATTCGGGACCTCAAATTGGTTTTCCTTTGGAGTCCAATGGCGGGGAGGATGGCGCGTCGCGGCACGGCCACTGGAGAGTGGAAGGCCACGCTTCAAGCGTCCGAGGACGAAAGCGGAAGTCGTTCCTCGGATAGGAGGAGGAAACGTGAAGATGAAACACTGTGTCGATGACGTTTCCGTCCTTGAGCGCGCGGCTTTGAATCTTTCCTGAGATTTCGCGATGAGATCGATTGACCAGACGAGAGGAAAGGAGCTCGCTTTGAAGCTCGTTCTGGGCGGGGCGGGGGCGGGGGGGAAGTCCGTTTGGTCCCGAGTCGGGTTGCGCTTCGATACAAACCCAACGCGGATGGCCATGCTCCTGCGCGGAACATGCTGCGCGCCTGCTTTCTTTGGCCGGCAAGTGCAACGCGGCGCGTGGGGAACGGAATAAATCCGCGTGGAAGCGAATTCTACAGCGTGTGTGGGGGAGGGCTGTCACATGGGGGGGTGTGGGTGGGGGGATGGAACCACACTTGTCCCAAAATCCAATTCAGCCGACAATCGAAGATTCACCACAGGCTGTGATTCTTGGAATTTTATTGAAAGCAGCTTTGCCGCCAGAGTGCACTAGAGTACCGGTAGAGGAGAGGAAGAGGGCAGACTTGATAACTGGAGCATGATTAGATCCGCAACCTAGCTGTCGTAGCTCTGTGGTAGAGGAGACGACGAGAAATGCTTCCGCACGCAAACTCTGCTTTCCTTCCTTGGCGACCCATGAGGGAGGAAGTCCATTCCTAGTACACTGTCGTAGGTATGGTCACTAGGAATGACCAGACCTACAGTGTCTGCCTTTTGGTTGCGGTCACCAGCTGTGGCGCCACTGTCACACGAAACGAAAACTGTATGCACGTGAAACAGAACCGTATTTCGGATCTGCCGAGATTCTGATTCCAGCAAGTTAGGGCGTGTCCATTGGATTGTCGACATCCATTGACATCCGTTGGGGGTGTCGAAGAATGTGGACCATCGATTGGAAGGAATCGATGGTCGAAATCTCTCGACATTCCCAACGGATGTCGATGGATGTTGACGTCCCACTATGGACATCCCTTGCAAAAGCAAACGGCGGGAGAAACGGACACGGTAGGAGTAGAAAACGCTCGCGAGGGGAGAGTGAAGGGCGGGCCGCGTGGGAGGAGGGAGGGAGGAAAGGCACGAGGAACGGGGGGAAGCGAAGGGGGGAAGCTGGAACGGGGAAAAGGGAGGGAGGAGGGAGGGTTGTGAGGGGTTTTGCAGGTTTTTGCAGGGTTGAGCGGGGATGTGCTGCTGCACGGTGGGGTAAGGGGTGAGGTGAGGGGAAGTATTCCATGCCACGGACAGGGTCTTTCCCCTGAACAAAGGCAGGCGGTGTCTGGCGGGGGCTGGCGGAGCTGTTGGTGAGAGAGTGCAGGTTTGGTTTGGGAGGGGCACGCGGTGTGGGGGGTTGGGGGTTCGGGGGGTTGGGGGGTTCGGGGAACGGGACCCCACCCCACAGGTGGGGGAAGGGTGTGTGAGGTCAAAACAGGCTGGCGTTCTGTACAATCAGAACTCTACAACTTGCTCAGCTGGCACTGTACGTATGTACAGCCTCAGAGTACAGGTGAGAGCGCCTACCGCACGGACAACGCCACCTCACTGCGAGGCTTTTTTCCAGTTGCCACCCCGGCGAGGCGAGCATCCCACTTCATTGTGTCATCTCCTCAGCTGTTCAGGTTCGCAGGTCCTTGTGCAACCGCGTCGCATATCTTTCGGACACATACGTTCGGCCATCCCTTGGTTGTTTCACACGCGGAGGGATTATTCCGCAACACAGCTTTTCATATCAATAGTACAGTTCGCTATAGCGGCCTAAAGATGTACCTTCAAGGAGTCCTTTGTGTGACAAACTAATGAGAAACAAACACAAGTCAGCACTTGAATCCTTCACTAGTTTTGCATGTCACCTAGGCCAAGAATGTGGACCAAAACAGGAGGAACAGCTATTTTTAATGCCTTCTGGCTACTGTGCAATTATTTGGTGGGCAATATATAAAAAAACACATCCCAGTACAATAACCTACTCTAACATATTTCAAGATCTATCGATATGCTTACTGCCACTGCCATGGACCAGACGCCATGGCTACTGCCGCAGGCGTAAAAATATTCCTAGCATAGCGCGAGCAGGAAGAGGCAACCGAGGGCAATAGTGACATTTTACGCCTGTGCTGAACTGCCGCTCCATCTGGAGAAACAGCGGGGGAAGAAATATCCCTGGCAGGTGGGCTACCAGAGGGGGAGGGGATTGCAGCAGCAGGCCGAAAGCAGAAAGTAGGGGTCAGCTCATTGTCATCAATATCATCACCGAGCGAGTCACTCACTGCCGGGCTGGATGGAATAACAATGCGAGGAGGATGAGGGCATGGCTGACAGTCAGAAACGTGCAGGTCTGGTACAGGGAGATCCGATAGAGGGAGCTCCGGGACAGCGATGGGAATAGCAGGGGAGCGCTCAACATCCGAGACCGTGCGGCGATGCCAGGTGCGGGAACAGCTGCTGCTGCTGCTGCTGGGTGGGGTTCCCTCGTTCCAAGAGCCGCTGCTGGGCTTAGTGAGTCTCCTCGGCGGCCGAGGCTTACCAGCCAGGGACTCAGACACCCCTTTCTCTGATGCCCCCTTCACGGAGAGGCTCTTTGGGAAGGCTGAAAACCCCCCTGTGCGCGGCTTGTCGCGCGGAGAAGCCTTGGGGGTAGACGGCTGAAGGGGAATTCCCTGGGGGGGACACGAGCGAGGTGCTGGCTTGGCCGTGGGTGATGCTCCCCGGGGCGGGGGCAGCCTGGGGGACTGGAGAGGAAGGGAAGCCATGGACTGGGTCGATGCAGACCGCGGGAAGGGCAGCGTGGGAGACGCCGCCTTGGGGGACAGCCGGGAGACGGCAGACGACGGGGCGTTGCTGCTGCCGGCGGGAGACCCGGCAGGAGTCCCGGCAGGAGACCATAGGGACGGATTGGTATGGGAGGGAGACTTGGGAGGGCCGCCCACGCGTGCGCTTGCGGGGGATTGAGCTGCAGGACGAGTGTCAGCCTGCGCCCCTTTCTCTTTGCTGCTGCCGCCGATCCCCACTTCCCGCTTCAACCTCCTCGGCCTGCTGCTGCTGCCGCCGCTGCTGCTTCCGCTGTTGCTGCTGCTGCAGCCGTCGCTCCCGCTGCTGCTATTGCTCCTGCTGCCTCCGCGGGACGACGCGTCGGACGCAGTCGTCGGTGGGCGCCGCGACCACAACTGACGCGACGAGGCAGCGCCGCAATTCGCTGCTTCCGCCGCGCTGCGCCGGTCGGCCTCCGCGCGATAGAGGTCCGCGAGATCAGCGTCCGCGCGACCAGTGTCCGCGCGACGACCTTCCGCTCCGCACTCGCTCCAGTCGCCAAAGCTGGCCTGCCTCGGCCAGCCTGCGTCACCTGCGCCGCCTGCGCCGCCTGCGCCGTTCGCGGCACCGGCGGTGCTCGAGTCGGACTCGGGCTCACGCGAGCGGTCTTTTCGGCGCGCTTTAGACGGGGGAAACGCTCTACCAGTGGTAGGTGAGGAAGCGGTGGTGGGAGATTCAGTGGGCGTGGTCGTAGTAGTACTAGTAGTAGTACCAACACCGTTGGGTGATCTGAGCGCGTTGGGTTGATCCGATTGCGCATCGCCCGCCGATTTAGGGGCATTCGATGACGACGACGACGATGATGATGATGATGATGATGATGATGATGAATATTTTGATGATGATGCGAGTTGGAGCGGTTTATTGATCGGCGGGTAAGCGAAGGCTCGGGGTCCGAGTCGGAGCCATGGATGCGCCAGCACGCCATCGATATCCAGCCGTTGGGTCGTGTCCAGCGTCAGCATCCGACGGATGAGATCTTTCGCCTCGTGCGACACGGACGGCCAGGGCGCGATGGAAAAATCCACTTCCGGCAGCAATCTCCGCGTGTTCCCCGGGAAAGACGGCCATTTGGCGGAGATCGTCGCGTACAGCAGCACCCCGAGAGACCAGATATCCGCGCCGAAGCTGTAGAGATCTCCCGCAAGGACTTCCGGCGCTTCGTACGGCGCGCTGCCCACCGCGCCGCGGAGAGAGAACCCCCTCGGGATCTCCATCGCGAGGCCGAAATCCGCGAGGCGCGCTTCGAATCGAACGTCGGACGTGTCTTGAACAGGCAACGCGGGACTGGTACTAGGGCTACTAGCCGTCGTGCCAGTGGCGAGAGTGGTGGTGGTGATGAGAACGTTTTCGGGCTTGATGTCGCGATGCACGATCCTGTGCATGTGGCACCATCGCACGGCGTCCGCGACCTGCGCGAAGATCATCGCAGCCGCTCGCTCTGGGATCCCGCCCGTCTCGACGACGTGGCTGAATAGATCGCCGCCGTCGCACAGGTCCGTGAGAATGTAGACGGCTTTCTCGTCTTCGTACAGACCGCGGAGCGGGAGAACGTGGCGATGGCCGTGTAGGGATTTCATGGCGGAAATTTCACGTTCGAGAGAGTCCAGCTCGTTTTGCGTGAGGTTGGATTTGCGGATCTGTTTGCAGGCTAGCGAGGCGCCCGTCGCGCGGTCGACGCAGCGCCACACGCGGCCGAACTGGCCCTCGCCGACGACGCCGCTGAAGGCGAAGGCGTTGAAGAGCTCCGCGGAAGCACGGGCTGATGGAAAGTGGCGATCCGCCATTGTCAGTCCCTGCTGTTGCGTCTGCTGCTAGTGCTGCTGCTCTACATGCAAAAGGGGTGACTTCAGCTTATCGTGGGAAAGCTAGGATAGGCTGTCGTGTGGGTGAGTGAGATGGTGTGCAACGGCAAGCGACGCTGACGGAGTTTATGTACCGATGGGAGGAGATCATGTGAGTGTGACGGTCAAGGAGGGGTAGAGAACATAGAGAGACTTCTGGAAAAAGGATGTGTGTGGGTGTGTGGAGTGAAGTGGAATCCTGCTTCGCAGCAGCACAGTGACGCGGAGAGGTAGCGATGTGATGTGATGTGACGCGGCAGGATTGTGCGACTATGGTGTGGTTTGTGAGGAGAATGTGAGGGGGGTGAAAAGCATATGTAGAATGGGAGCAAGGGACGGCGGACAGGGCGCAGATACGAGGGGCAAAAGGTGATGGTTGGCGGAGATGGTACAGTACATGGGAGAGAGTATGGGCAGACACGGGGCAGATCATTGGAGAACATCAACGGGAGCCAAGCGAGGGGGAAAGCCCGACAGGAGCGGAGTGGGGAGGAAGAGGGGAAGGGGGCAGGGGAGGAGGAGAGGGGACAAAGGAGTTTCACATCGGACCGCATTTCTACGGTCGAACCGCGGATCAAGACCAAACAACTGTTTTTGACCAGTCAGGATGCAGGATAGAATGGGTAGCCGCCTGTGGGTGGGAGTGCAAGATTCGCGTGGGAAAAAATGGTCATGTTAGTTCTCCAATGAAACGAGAGATTTCAAAAGCACGACATTCGGGCAAGTCGCCAATTTTGCTTTTGGAGCTCTGCGAGCCCACACGAGGATCACCGACATCATGGTTACAAAGTAACTTCAGCTATGCGAGAGTGAAGTCGGTAAGCTGGGTTTGTCTCCTCTGCCATTGGCTGGAATGTAGACCAAATGCCAGCTGCACTCGGCTGGATCCATTTGCAACCAGGGAACACGACAATACATGACGTTTCCCAAGAATCAGCTCAGCATGACGTGAGCTCAGCACTGAGGGGGAGGAGGAGCAGTCAGCAGCAGCAGTCAAGAATAGCCGTAGAAACGACGGAAGGAACTGAATTCAGCCAGACAGCCCACTCGACTTTTCTCGACCGACACAACAAACTACTGGACTGCACTAACGGGCGTTTGTCGTCTTCGGTTCTCGAAAATGAACCACTGCACTAGTGCAGTCGGCCACAAAGATACTAAAACGTATCTCATGATATAACATATGCGAAATATTGTTCCATTCAAACTATTCAAAGCACACTAGAAATGTTGTGCTGTCAATTGATTTATTTATCCGTTTGTAGAGCATACTATATTGTATATTCAATTATGGAAAGGAAATAACCCGTTTTGCTGAGTTTTGTGGCACTTCTTGGAAATATGAAATGGAGGAGGGAAGGGAAGCAGGGTAAAATAGTAATAGAAGATGTAGGTTTCAATATCAATCCAAGATGAACACAGGAAGGGATGTAGGAAGGGATTCTCGTGTATCTGACGCTTCTCCAGCCATGCCTTGTTTCCATGCTGCCACGTTGCACACTCAACTTATACAATATGTACATCGCCGAGTCCGTGGTGCCCAGAGTACCTGAACCAACCAATCACCTTCTGCTTCCGCGCCTCGTTCGCCTTCCTCTTGCATCGACCAGCCCTCTAGCCGGGAGCTAGGTTCTGTCTTCCTGCTGCTTGAATCAGCTTTCGCCTGTCGGATTTTCGCTCTTGAATCAAGAGTACTTTCAGAAAGCAGACTCGCAGATTTAGGTCAATCTCGCATGACACACCTTAGGCATCTCTGGAGCAGAATAGCTACCGGATTACGTGCCAGAATTCCTCCAGATCCAGGATTCGAACCCGCGACCTTCGGCCGTTTTCTGAGCATTCCTGCCAAGGCCCCGAGTCACAGCCGTCGCGTAACGGTCAGATTGGAGTCGTTTTTGGGCGGCGAGAGTGGCGGAGGGGCGCTCATGGGGTTCCAGAAGATCCCGGTGGATAATCCGATCGTGGAAATGGACGGTACGGATTTGCTGTTGATCTCTCCCCTCTTCTTCTGCACCGTTGCAAAAGTTTTGATAAATTTCGGATGTTGTTTCGCAGGAGATGAAATGGCGCGAGTCATCTGGTCTATGATCAAAGAGAAAGTACGTGCACCCTCCCTATGTATGTAGTATGGCCATCACTTGTAACGGAGATGGAATGGCGCGAGTCATCTGGGGCATGATAGAAGAGAAGGTACATGCACCCTATGTCGTCAGGCTAACGGCAAGTGCACATGCAGCGTACCACTGATTTGCAGGAGATGAAATGGCGCGGGTCATCTGGTCCATGATCAAAGAGAAGGTGCGTGCACCCTATGTATGTATGTAGCATAACCATGACTTTTAACGGAGATGAAATGGCGCGGGTCATCTGGTCCATGATCAAAGAGAAGGTGCGTGCACCCTATGTATGTATGTAGCATAACCATGACTTTTAACGGAGATGAAATGGCGCGGGTCATCTGGTCCATGATCAAAGAGAAGGTGCGTGCACCCTATGTATGTATGTAGCATAACCATGACTTTTAACAGAGATGAAATGGCGCGGGTCATCTGGTCCATGATCAAAGAGAAGGTGCGTGCACCATATGTATGTATGTAGCATAACCATGACTTAACGGAGATGAAATGGCGCGGGTCATCTGGTCCATGATCAAAGAAAAGGCAAATCATACGTGCGTGCACGTTACGTCGTCATGCTAATAAGACCCGAACCGTCGGGTCATACTCGTCGTTGTCGTCGCTATGCAAAGTCGATTTTTGAGACGCCTAAAAAATCGTCGTTACGCAATGTCGTCTCCATCCATCCTTCCCTGCTTCGAGTGTCTGCAGCTGATACACCCCGTTCTCGACCTCAACACCAAGTACAACAGCCTCGGCCTGCCCCATCGCTGTGCAAACACCCTTCTCTTCTCCCTGCATACATAATACCTGCAGCTGATACACCCCTTTCTCGACCTCAACATCAAGTACTTCGACCTCGGCCTGCCCCATCGTGAGGCCACAAACGACCAAGTCACGGTGGAGAGTGCTCAGGCAACGCTCAAGTAAGCAGGCTCCCCACGTGCTCGAGCCAAGAGGATGCCTCTGTCTCAGCTTCTGCTTCCAAAACTTTGGTTCCTCAATGGCGAACCCTCCTTGTCTTCCTCCCTCCCTCATCTCCCCCCTCTCCCCCCTCATCTCCCCCCTCATCTCCCCCCTTCATTCTCCCCCCCCTTCATTCTCCCCCCCCCTCATTCTCCCCAACCCCCCCATTGTTTTTTCAGCTCGGTGATTGTGGTGCAGTTTTTGTCCTCATTACCACGATCGTTCCCACTTCTAAACATCTCGTTACAATCCCGTTCGTTATTGTCTCTCAGGTACAATGTGGCGGTCAAGTGTGCAACAATCACCCCTGGTATGTGAATCGTGGCGCCTAGGGCTTGGGGTGGGGCAGGATGGGTTTGTGCGGGCCGGGAGGAAAGGCGGGGATGTGAGTTGAGGAAATGAAGGGAGGGAGGAAGGGAGGAGGGGATGCGCATTGTTCTTCAATCAACATCCCCTCCCCCTGCATGTCTCATTGTCATGGCGCCGTTCCATCGGCCTGCATTCACCACTCATCTGGCCATGCAGTCGCCTACTGGAATCGCTTCTCTCTGCAAGCAAATCTGAGCTGAGCAGCAGATGTCCTGAAGATAAGATGTCTGAACTGCTGCTGCCTCCCTCCCTGTGTGCTGGCTGCTCTTGTGTTGACTCAAAAGTCACCTGGAATCGCCTCTCTCTGCAAGTAAATCTGAGCAGCAGATGTCCCGAAGATAAGATGTCTGCAACCGCCGCTGCCTCCCTCCCTGCGTGCTGGCTGCCTGCAGATGAAGACAGGGTGCGGGAATTCGGACTCAAAACCATGTGGAAGAGCCCCAATGGTGAGACGCCACGTGGCAAGGTTGCAGGCAGCAAATATCAGAAGTGGAGAAAAAGAATGAAGGGGGGGCGGAGGGGTAGTGGGGTTGAGGTGAGTGGTTGGGGGGGGGGGGGGGGGGATGAGAGGTGGGGAGAGAGGACGGGGGTGGATGAGAGGTGGGGAGAGAGGAGGGGGGTGGATGAGAGGTGGGGAGAAGGGTGGATGAGAGGTGAGGAGGGGGGGGGTGAGAGGTGGGGAGAGAGGACGGGGGTGGATGAGAGGTGGGGAGAGAGGAGGGGGGTGGATGAGAGGTGGGGAGAAGGGTGGATGAGAGGTGAGGAGGGGGGGGGTGAGAGGTGGGGAGAGAGGACGGGGGTGGATGAGAGGTGGGGAGAGAGGACGGGGGTGGATGAGAGGTGGGGAGAGAGGAGGGGGGTGGATGAGAGGTGGGGAGAAGGGTGGATGAGAGGTGAGGAGGGGGGGGGTGAGAGGTGGGGGTAGGGGAGTGTGCATGCGCCTTGTCTGATTCAACTGATAAGGCGTGCTGGTAGCTATGGTGACAACTTTTGTAACTTTTGTGTGGCGCCTCACCATGCAACTTTAAGGCGTGTGGCGTGGTAGGACGCTTAATGACTCCTTTTGCACTTCCCATCTGCGTTTGTCCTGTCTATTGCGTTCCTCCTTGCTTTTGCAGGCACCATACGCAACATACTGAATGGTACGATGCCACATATGTGCATGTGTCTATGGATGCGTGTGCGTGTGTGTGTGTGTGTGTGTGTGTGTGTGCGCGCGCGCGTGCGTCTCTGTGTGTATGTGCAATTTGCATGTGTATGTGTGTGTGTGCGCGCGTGCGTCTCTGTGTGTATGTGCAATTTGCATGTGTATGTGTATGCGTGCGTCTGTGCGTGTATGTGTGTGTACGTGTGTGTATGTGTGTGTATGTGTGTGTATGTGTGTGTATGTGTTTGTATGTGTGTGTATGTGTGTGTATGTGTGTATGTGTGTATGTGTGTATGTGTGTACGTGTGTATGTGTGTACGTGTGTGTATGTGTGTGTACGTGTGTGTGTGCATGCGCTGACTATCCCATGCACCTCTTCCCATCCTCTATGCATCTCTCCTGTTTCTAGTCGCCTTGTGTCTCGCTCCATTCGTCCTTCAATTGTTGTTGTTTTTGAGTCGACTCAAAAGCAGACTCGCTCCATGCGTCCTTCAATTGTTGTTGTTGCAGCTCTCCCCTGCCCCATCCGTGCATCCTCTCCTCTCTCCTCTCTCCTCTCTCCTCTCCTCTCTCCTCTCTTCTCTCCTCTCCTCTCTCCTCTCTTCTCTCTTCTCCTCCCTCCCTTGCAGGCACTGTATTCCGGGAGCCAATTCTCATCCGCAACATTCCCCGCCTCGTGCCATGTGAGCCTCAGGCCCGCGTGGTGCCATGTCGCATCCCCCCTGAGCCCATCCACCCAACCTCCATGTGCCACTCTCTCCCTCGTGCTCTCTCGACCTCACCCTCCCACCCTTGCCCTTTTTCTTTTCGTGAGGAGTCCGTTTCTGAGGCGCCTCAAAAATAGACCCATCCACCCAGCCTCCGTCTGTCGCTCCCTCGACCTCACCGTCCCTCTCACCCTCGCCCTTCTTCTTTTCACAACCCGCCTCTTCCCTTTTCGTCTCCTGACGCCGCGCTCACTGGAAGATTTCCAAGGATCTGACAACTGACCTCTTCCCTTTTATCAGTACAGAGCCACGTAACCCTTCCCTCTTTCTCCTTCACTCCCCTTTCCTCGCATCTCCTCCCAGCATGGACCAAGCCGATTGTGATCGGTCGGCATGCCTATGGCGACCAGTACCGAGCCACAGAAATGGCCATTCCGGGACCTGGCAAACTGAAGCTGGTGTATGGTGAGTGCAGTCTATGACATATGTTGAACACTGTGTGTGTGGCAGCCACACATGCGTACGGTGATCAATACAGAGCCACAGAGATGGCCATGCAAACTGAAGCTGGTGTTTGGTGAGTGCAGAGTGTGGTATGTATATGCAAGTGCGGTAACCACTCATGAGTCCACCAATACATAGCCACAGGGATGGCCATTCCGGGACCAGGCAAACTGAAGCTGGTGTATGGTGAGTGCAGTTTATGACATATGTTAAGCACTGAGTGCAATGTGGATATCTCCAGGTGCAGTGTGGTGATTTTCAAGGTGTAGTGTGGTAGTCCCCACCTGCTGTTTGAAATCCCCAGGTTTTTTTGGGGTAGGGTAACGATGCGACAGATATGTCCTCGATGTTTGGTGCTTGTTTTTTTGTTAACACCAGAAACCCCTCAAGGCGCAACTCAAGTTCTGGACGTGTATGAATTCGAAGGACCCGCTTTCAGCAGCAGCAGCAGCAATGGTTGTGGTGGAGGTGTGGCGCTTGCAATGTACAATACGGATGTGGTAAGGAATGTGCTGCACTGCAGTCTGCAGCAGACGTGGTAATGCAGGCTGTGATAGGCTCTCGAGAATTCTCAAAAAACAAATACAGATGACATAATGAATCAGTAGCACGCAATGAATCAGTAGCACGCAATGAATCAGTAGGACGCAATGAATCAGTAGCACGTAATGAATCAGTTGCACGTAATGAATCAGTAGCACGTAATGCATCAGTAGCACGTAATGAATCAGTAGCACGCAATGAATCAGTAGCACGTAATGCATCAGTAGCACGTAATGCATCAGTAGCACGTAATGCATCAGTAGCACGTAATGCATCAGTAGCACGTAATGCATCAGTAGCACGTAATGAATCAGTAGCACGTAATGAATCAGTAGCACGTAATGAATCAGTAGCACGTAATGAATCAGTAGCACGCAATGAATCAGTAGCACGCAATGAATCAGTAGCACGTAATGAATGTTCTGCGTAGCAGACTGCTTTTGAGTCGACTCAGTAGTGAACTGCATTGCAGGCTACAGACGTCATAATGGGACACTATGTGGCAGTGTGCCACTAAGCTTCCCAGGGACACTAGGCTTACCCGGGACACTACCCTTCCCCATGACACTACCCTTCCCCATGACACTACCCTTCCCCATGACACTACCCTTCCCCATGACACTACCCTTCCCCATGACACTACCCTTCCCCATGACACTACCCTTCCACAGGACACTACCCCTCCCCGGGACACTACCCTTCTTGGGGACACTACCCCTCCCCGGGACACTACCCTTCTTGGGGACACTACCCCTCCCCGGGACACTACCCTTCCCGGGGACACTAGAAGTGGTGTCCATGATGTACAATGGCGTACAATGGCGTACCATGGCGTACCATGGCGCACCATGGCGTACCAGAAGCAGTGGCCGCTCTACCTGAGCACTGCGCACACTATTGACCTGCATTGACTCCTGTTGACTGTAATTTGTCCCCCTGTTGCTGCAGTCCATCCGAGCATTCGCCGAGTCATCCATGGCCATGGCGTACCAGAAGCGGTGGCCGCTCTATCTGAGCACCAAGAACACGATCCTCAAGACATACGACGGCAGGTGGGGATGCTGAATCACATGGTACGTCAGTTGTGCTGTGCAGCTGCTCTCATCCTCACATCACATGCACCCGCTCCACCTGAGCACCAAGAACACCATCCGCCGCAAGACATACAATGGCAGGTGGGGTGTGTAGGTCTCGAATGCATTCACTTGCTTGCTGCCTTTCATTGACAATATGGTGGCGTATTGCGTCCAGTCCAGTGAAAGGCATGAGCCTAGTCGAACCATCAAAACTGCCCTACAAACTCACGAGAGTTCTTTCTTTGAGCAAGAATTTCTATGAACAGAAACAGTGCCCTACAAGCCTGCTGCCATGTATGGCTAAAACCACCACCAAGTGGTGCTCCCTCACTTGCTTGCTGCCTTTCATTGACTACATGGTGGTTTTAAGTCGACTCAAAAGCATGGTGGTTTTGAGTCGACTCAAAAGCTTGCTTGCTGCCTTTCATTGACTACATGGTGGCATACTGCGGCCAGTGAAGGGCATGAGCCGAGCCGTCAATGAAAGGCAGCAAGCAAGTGAATGCATTTGAGAGCCACGCCTGTCTGGGCTCCCTTCCCTGTCATGGGCCTTCCCTGCCATGTGTCTCCTTCCCACCTCACATGCAGGTTCATGCAGGGACATTTTCCAACAAGCATATGACAGACAGCAAGCGGAGGAATTGGTTTCAAGCAGCGGGCACGTGGTACCAACGCCGGCTGAGACGACGGCATGGTGGCGTACCGCCTCAAGAGGTTGCGTGTGTGTGCCCCCCGCCCTGTGGGTTCCCTGCTCCATTGTTCAGGTTCAAGGACATATTCCAGCAGGTGTATGACTCAGAATGGAGGCACAGGTTCGAGGCAGCGGGCGTGTGGTACGAGCACCGGCTGATCGACGACATGGTGGCGTACTGCCTCAAGAGCCCGGGGGGGTTCGTGTGGGCGTGCAAGAACTACGATGGGGACGTGCAGAGCGACATGCTGGCGCAAGGTGTGTCTATGGGGGAGGATGAAGGAGGGGGGAGAGGGGGGGGAGAGGGGGGGGCGAGGGGGGGGCGAGGGGGGGGCGAGGGGGGGGCGAGGGGGGGCGAGGGGGGGGCGAGGGGGGGGCGAGGGGGGGGGCGAGGGGGGGGCGAGGGGGGGGCGAGGGGGGGGCGAGGGGAGGTAGGATGGCATGCGTCAGAACGACCTTCTGGCTTGGGTGATTCGTTGTCGTTGTCGTTAGTTAGGTGGGGTTGTGTGCTTTGGATTGGAGCAACACGCTGGCAGACGGGGTGGGTCGGGTGATTGGTAGAAGGAGCGATCAGATCATTTGCAGGGTGGGTTAGGTGGTTAGGTTATCACTGCTTTTTGGGTTGCCTGACAAGAAATTGATCTGTTCCGCCTTGCAGGTTTCGGCTCTCTTGGGTTGATGACCAGCATTCTGGTGAGTGCTTCTTTTTGCTAAGTGATCCTAAGTGCTGATCCACATTCGGACTCTTTTAGAGACACTGATGCTGGCAGGCAGCTGGGTTCTGACGGCAACGCAATAGCGATGAAGTAGGAGCCTTTTAGCGATGTTATTCAGGGGAGTTCGCCAACAAGCACTGAAAGGGTTTTCCTAAAGGTTCCGTAAGTTCCTCCCTGGCAGGTGTGTCCGGATGGGAAGATGGTGGAAGCACACAGGCACGGTGACCCGGCACGGTGACCTGGCACAGTGACCCGGCACGGTGACCCGGCACGGTGACCTGGCACAGTGACCCCGCACTATTGCGTGCACCAGAAGAGGGGAGAGCTGAGCCGAGCCGAGCTTGTGTTTTATCCACATTCAAAGCATTGCACTGCATCGAAATCCCCCTGGGCTGTGCCAGGTGTGTCCGGATGGGAAGACGGTGGAGGCAGAGGCAGCGCACGGCACTGTTACGAGACATTACCGCGTGCACCAGAAAGGCGGAGAGACCAGCACCAACAGCATCGCCTCCATCTTCGCCTGGTCCAAGGGGCTCGCTCACAGGTGGGTGTACAAGAGGGTTGGGGGCTGGAACGAACCAAGTGCCCTGTTGTACACGAAGGGGGTGTGCTGAACAGTAGGAAGGGCGGAGAGACCAGCACCAACAGCATCGCCTCCATCTTCGCTCGCTCACAGGTGGGTGGGGACAAAGACTCCCCTGTTGCAGCATGTGGAGAGTTATGTGATCTTTTCTGTCTAGAGGAGCCAAACCGTCTCCTTCACTTATTGGCTAACTATCCCCTCCCTCCCTCCCTCCCTCCCTCCCTCCCTCCCTCCCTCCCTCCCTCCCTCCCTCCCTCCCTCCCTCCCTCCCTCCCTCCCTCCCTCCCTCCCTCCTCCCTCCCCCCTCCCCCCCTCCCCCTCCCTCCCTCCCTCCCTCCCTCCCTCCCTCCCTCCCTCCCTCCCTCCCTCCCTCCCTCCCCCCTCCCCCCCTCCCCCCCCCCCCTCCCTCCCTCCCTCCCTCCCTCCCTCCCTCCCTCCCTCCCTCCCTCCCTCCCTCCCTCCCTCCCCCCCCTCCCCCCCTCCCCCCTCCCTCCCTCCCTCCCTCCCTCCCTCCCTCCCTCCCTCCCTCCCTCCCTCCCTCCCTCCCTCCCTCCCTCCCTCCCTCCCTCCCTCCCTCCCTCCCTCCCTCCCTCCCTCCCCCCTCCCCCCCTCCCCCCCCCCCCCCCCTCCCTCCCTCCCTCCCTCCCTCCCTCCCTCCCTCCCTCCCTCCCTCCCACCCACCTTCTCCCCTCCCCTCCCAGGGCCTCTCTGGACGGCCACAGCAGGCTCGCATCGTTCTGTGGGGAGCTGGAGGCAGCGTGCGTTGAAACGGTGGAGAGCGGTGGAATGACCCGAGACCTGGCCTTGCTGGTGCACGGAAGCAAGTGCGTTGAGTGTTAGATTATATATATACATTGTAACATGCTCAACTAGTATATTAGCTGGGTGTACACCAACCTGTGTTGTACACATCAAAGTGCAAGGGGTGTTAATCCAACCCTGGAGTGCTTGGAGCCCCCGAGCACCAAGACCACAATATTGGGACCACGCAAGTGGCTCCCATGGTGGTTGGGTACTGTTCCTACCCAACTGCATGTGGCACTGTTCATCCTTCTCTTGCTAGCTTCCCTTCCTTCCCAGCTTTCCTATGTATGCTCCTGATTCTATTACTCAAACAGCTTCTTCAATTCTTTCATTGAGTAGTCACTCGATTTCTCTCTCACACAGCGGGCGAGTGTGCTTAATGATTATCCTAACATGTTAACTCGTCTTTCAAAATGGGCAGTCATTATTTCGGTCACCTTCTCATCGTATCTTTATCCAGTTCTCCAGCCTCCCCCCTCACCATCCCAAGTTGGCCCGCTCGTCCCCTGCCTTCTCTCTGCCTTCTCTCTGCCTTCTCTCTGCCTTCTCTCTGCCTTCTCTCTGCCTTCTCTCTGCACCCTCTCGTTTCAACTTTCAACCAAGAGAAGCTAGTTTTGAGGCGCTTCAAAACTGGAGTCTAGTTTTGAGGGGCCTCATAACTGGACCACCAGTCCAAATCGGCCGGTTTCGTCCTCTGCCTTCTCGCTGCACCCTCTCGTTTCAACCGACTGAAGCTCATTGGTGCACGTGAAATCTCGCCCCTCACCGTTACCCCACAGCCCCGTTTCCCAACTACCATCCCAACTTTCCCCATCAGTTCCCCCTTCGCTTTCCCCCTTCGCTTTCCCCCTTCACTTCCCCCATCACTCCAGTGTGTCGCGCCGTGACTACCTCAACACCGAGGAGTTCATCGATGCAGTTGCTGCCTGCCTCAGACAACGCCTGTCAAGCAGTGGGAAGGAGTGTGACGGGCGCAGCAGGATGTAGCATGGGACGCCTGTCAAGCAGTGGGAAGGAGTGTGGTGGGCGCAGCAGGATGTAGCATGGGTGTGGAAAACTGTATCATGTGTACCCATGGCATGGCGCAACAGAGAGGAGTTCATGGATGCAGTTGCCACCTGCCTCAGACAAGGCCTGCTAGCTGATGGGAACAAATGCAATGGGCACAGCAGGATGTAGGGTTGCTGTGGCATCGCTACAGGACATTGTGTGGTCATAAATGGAGCTGTTTTTTAAGAATTATAAAAAACCAATTTGCTACAGGACAAGCGAGTGGTTATGAATGCAATGCAGTAATTGTAGTGAGTCAGTGTCATGGGCAATGGCAGTTGATTATTGCTGTGCTCACTGCTCAGCTTTCTACGCCGGAGCCAGAAATTGTTGGGAGGAAGATGAATGGAAGTAGTCAGTTCATTCGAAAGGCAAAATTATATAAGTTGCATGTGTACATTGTGCACTCAAGCCTCTGAAGCCTCAACCAAATTATGTACCGTAGGTGAAATCTTTACAATTGAGGCTAGCAAGAGTGAACAATCAGGCTGTGACTGTCAACTTATACATATTATCTATGTAGAAGTTATAGGCTAGACTGAGGTATGCTTCTAGTGAGTACAACCAACTAGTATTTGTTCTAGGTTTCCACCTCTAGTAATCATTCGTTTCTACGTTAACATGGTATCACGCTTAGGTTAGGATCCCCCCGCCTACCGCTTCCGCCCGTCGCGCCTCCTAGGCCCCGTCGCGCCCCCTAGGCCCCGTCGCGCCCCCCCTGGGCCCCGTCGCGCTCGTTAGGCCCCGTCGCGCCCCCCCTGGGCCCCGTCGTGCCCGCTGGGCCCCGTCGCGCCTCCTAGGCTCCGTCGCGCTCCCCCTGGGCCCCGTCGCGCCCGCTGGGTCCCGTCGCGACCCCTAGGCCCTAACGCGCCCCCGTTGGGCCCCGTTGCGCCTCCTAGGCCCCGTCGCGCCCCCCATGGGCCCCGTCGAGCCCGCTGAGCCCCGTCGTGCCTCCTAGGCATCGTCGCGCCTCCTAAGCCCCGTCGCGTCCCCCCCCTCTGGGCCCCGTCGCGCCCGTTCGGCCCCGTCGCGCCCCTCCTAGGCCCCGTCGCGCCCGCTGGGCCCCTTCGCGCTTCCTAGGCCCCGTCGCGCCTGCTAGGCCCCGTCGCGCCCCCCCTGGGCCCCGTCGCGCCCGTTAGGCCCCGTCGCGGCCCCCCTGGGCCCCGTCGTGCCCGCTGGTCCCCGTCGCGCCTCCTCGGCCCCGTCGCGCCCCCCCTGGGCCCCGTCGTGCCCGCTGGGCCCCGTCGCGCCCCTTAGGCCCCGTCGCGCCCGCTGGCCCCTGTCGCGCCTGCTGTTAGCGCTCGCCCGCCTGGCCTCCTCCTAGTGCCGCTCGGCCTCCTCCTAGTGCCGCCCGGCCTCCTCCTAGTGCCGCCCGGCCCCTTCCTAGCGCCGCCCGGCCTCTCCTCAGCGCTGCCCGGCCCCTCCTCGTGCCCGACCGGCCCCAACAGCACCAGCCTGGCCCCTCCCAGCACCAGCCCGGCCCCAGAGCACCTGCCCGCCTCCCCTGCTCGGCCTGCCGTGTCCTCTCGGGCCCTGTGTCTTCTGCTTGCCTGCGCTGGGACGCCTAGCTGCTGCCCTACTGGAGAGTGCTGCCGCCGTGTCCCCGCGCCGCTGTGCTCCTGTGCCGTTGAGGAGCTGTGCTGCTGTGCCGCTGTGTCGCCGAGGAGCTGTGCCGCTGACCCTGCACGATGGCTGACTTTGTGCTCCGCCTGGACGCTGAGGGCCACGCGGTTGACTTCGCCGCCTGGCTCTCCGATCTTCGCCGCCAGCTTACAGGTCAGCGCCAGGATGGCCACTCTCTGGTTGTCCATGCTGATGGCTTGCTCCCCCGTCCCTCTGCACCTACTCCCCTCCCTGCTGACCCCTCCTCTGATGACCGTGAGGCTTTCTCTACTGCTGCGCTGGCCTGTGCGGTCTGGGACTCACGCGATGCAGTAGCTCAGGTTGCTATTAGTCACGCCCTCCCTGTGTCTGAGCGCTCGCGTTTTGCTACTGTTGAAACGGCCAAAGCTTATTTAGACGCCGTTATTGCTCGCTATTCCACCCCTGCCTCCGCTTCTGCTGGCCGCTTGCTCTTTCCGATGCTGTTCCCAGACCTGGCTGCCTTCCCTACTGTCGCAGATTTTGCCACTCATTTGCGTGCCCTAGAGACTCGCTATCGCACTGCCAGCACTGCTGCCCAGCTCACTGCGCTCCCCCCTCCTTTCTGCATGACGCTCTATTTTATCGCTATGCGCCTGCCAGACCGCCTCGCTAGTGCTCGCGACCACTTTCTTAGCCAGCACCCGGGTGACCTCACCCTGACCGCCTTTGTCGACACCCTCACTGAGATCGAGACTCGCCAGCGCACTATCGCTCAGTCGAGCGGTGCGCCGGCAGTCTCTATCTTTCACGGCTGTGCCCCATCCCAGTGCACGTTCACTGACGTTTCGGCTGCGGTCGCCACGACGACCCCTCTTACCGAGACGGCTGCTGCTGTCCACCCGCAGCAGCGCTCGCGTCGCGGTGGCCGTGGCCGCCAGGGAGGTAGAGGTGGTGACGCAGGTGGTAGTGGTCGTGGTGGTGGTGACGGTAGTCCGCCTGAGGGGACTACCACCGGTGGGCAGGAGCAGCAGCCCCAGCAGCAGCAGGACCAGCCCCAGCCGCAGCCGCCGTCCCAGCAGCACCCGCCGCAGCCGTGGGCTCGTCTCCCGCCTGGTTGGCCCGGCACCTCCGGAGGCGGTGGCCGTGGTGGCGGCCCGCGCAGCTTGGCGTCTACCAGCGGCTCCAGTGCTGTGACCTGCCAGTACCAGCTTCAGACTGGGCCTCTCCGCGGCACTCTGTGCCGCCGCCCGCACCCGACCGCCCGCTGTTTCCGCCGCCTCGACGATCTTTTTCGTCGTCGCTTTGGCCCGGCCCCGGACCTCCCTGACTGGCACAGCCTGCTCCGCCAGGGCGTGCCGATCTTTGAGTTAGACATGGATCAGATAGGTGCTGCTTTGCATGCTTTGTATGCTGACGCTTCTAGTGTTGCTGGATCTTACTACCCTGTGTACTCTAGTTTAGGTGTTTCACCCTTGTGTAGCTTAGCTTCCCCTGCTGCGACAGGCGTAGGACTGCCTAGGTTGCCTAGTCTAGTCGCTGCACCGGCTCCGTCCCCGGCCTCCGCCACTGCGTCGCTGTCCTTCACTCTCGACTCTGGTGCTTCTGCCTGCTTCTTCCGCGACCGTTCCACGCTCACGCCGCTTGCTGCACCTGCTGTTGTCTCTCTCGCTGACCCCTCTGCGGGTCCGGTCGTCGCGCGCAGTTCTACGTCCCTTCCCTGTCCGGCAGTTCCCTCAGGCTCCCTTACTGGCCTCCACGTTCCCTCGTTCTCCAGGAACCTGGTTGGTGTCGGCTGTCTCCAGGACCTCGGCGTCACCACCACGTTCCCCGGGCACGAGCGGTTCGCTGTCTGTTCTGAGGCTGTCTCAGGTTCCCCCCTTGCGACGTTCCCCCGGGACCCGGTGTCCGGTCTGTTTACCCTACACACCGCTTCCCCCCCGGTTGGTGCGTCCTCCCAGGTCGCTGCAGCTTGCTCGTGTCGGTCCCTCACTCACCCCTCCCTTCTCTGGCACCACCGCTTAGGTCACCCTGCTCTCCCGCGTCTGCGTCACATGTCCCAGCACGGTCTTGTCTTAGGTCTCCCCGCGTCGCTCCCTGCCCTTCCTCCCTCGACTGCGCCACCGTGCACGCCTTGCGTCGAGGGTCGGCTCCGCCGTGCTCCTCACTCCTCCTCGCTGCGTCCTGCTACTGCCCCCCTTCAGACCCTGCACTTGGACGTTTGGGGCCCTGCCCCCGTCCCCGGACCGCGCGGTGAGCGCTACTTCCTTGTGCTCGTCGACGACTACACGCGCTACACCACGGTGTTTCCCCTGGAGCGGAAGGCCGACGTGCCCGACGTTCTTCTCCCGTGGGTTGTGGCTGCGCGTCTCCACCGCGGTCTCCCCGTGTTGTGTCTCCACTCCGACCGTGGCGGCGAGTTCGCCTCTGGTCGGCTTGGACAGTTCTGTCGTGCGGAGGGCATCACCCAGTCATACACGTTGCCGGACTCGCCACAGCAGAATGGGGTTGCTGAGCGCCGCATCGGCTTGGTCATGGAGGTCGCCCGTACCTCCATGATCCATGCCGATGCCCCCCATTTTCTGTGGCCGTTCGCTGTTCGCTACGCGGCTCACCAGCTTAACCTGTGGCCACGCTCCCAGCGGCCGCAGGTTTCGCCGACCCTCCTTTGGACCGGGTCCCCCGGTGACGCGTCTGCGTTCCACGTCTGGGGCTGCCTTGCTCACGTTCGTGCCTCTGGCATGGACAAGCTCCCTGCCCGCACTGTCCCCTGTGTCTTCCTCGGTTTCCCCCTGGACTCGTCTGACTGGCTTTTCTACCACCCGCCGTCTCACCGCTTCCTCCACTCTCGTGACGTCACCTTTGACGAGTCCGTCTCCTTCTACCGCCGCTTCCCTCACCGAGGTCTCCCAGTTGCCCCCCCCCTTTTCCTTGCTCCCTCTCCCCCGGTAGCCCCTGCCCCTCTCCCGCCTCGTCCTGCCCCGTCTGGTGTCTCCCACGTCACTCCCCTCCCGTCGGTTGTCCCCGTTGAGGAGTCTGCTGACTCTGGTGGTACCCCCGGTCCGTCCTTGCCGCGTCCCCCTTCCCCGGTGCCTCCGCCCCCACTGTCGCAGTCGCCGACCCCGCTGCCGCCGCCGTCGCCGTCGCCGCCGCAGCCGTCGCCGCTGTCGTCGCCGCCGCCGCCGCTGTCGCTGCCGCAGCCGTCGCCGCTGTCGCCGCCGCCGCAGCCGTTGCCGCCACTGCCGCCGCTGCTCTCGGCCCCTGGGGGTGCTGGTGTGGAGGAGGGTGTTCGTCCTGCGGCTTCTGGGGGTGCCGCTGGTGTTGGAGGGGGTTCTCGCTCTGGGGGTGTTGGTTCTGGGGGTGCTGCTATTGAGTGTTCTGCCGACGGTCGTTCTGCCTCTGCTGGTCCGAGAGTTCCGGCCCAGCCGTCGTCGCCGCCGCAGCAGCCGTCGCCGCCGGTTTCCGCTCTCCGCCTGCTCGGCCTTCCCTCCCCGGACCGCGCGCCGGTGTCTCCCCCACCGCCTCCTGACCTCCCTGTCTACGGTCCTGTGTTCCCGCCGCCAGACTCGTCTCCGGCCCGTCTTCCTCCTCGTTCCCCTCCTGTGTCTCCTCCGCTGTCCCCTGACCCTACCCCTCCGTCTCACGTTTGGGCTCGCCGTCCCTCCCGTGCTCGTCCCGTCTCTCCTGTCCTGCCCACCCACCCTATGTTGCTCCGTTCCCACTCGTCTCGTCCTCCCCTCCTCCCGTCCCCTCCTCCCTCGTCCCTTGCTGTTGCACCTCCTCCGTTCTCTGACTACCTCCGTGCTGCTCGTCCCCTTGTCCCTCGGGTCCTTGCCTCTCTTGTTACCGACCCTGCTGTTCCTGTCTCGCGCCTTGACGCGCTTGTCGCTGCTGTCGCTGACTTCGCTTCTACCCGCCGCCTTGACTACGCTACCGCTCTGGTCTCTGACCCTGCCCGTCCTCTGTCCGTCGGGGGTGCTCCTGCCCTTGGCAGTGACGTCCTAGAGGACAGGCAGTACGAGCTGGCTTTCCTTTCCGAGGCTGCTCCCCATCTCTGCTCCATGCTGTTAGTCCCTGAGGGTGACCCAGACGCCTTCGACATCCCGACCCCTCGCACCTACGCTGAGGCCACCTCGGGACCTTGGGCCTCTCAGTGGATAGCTGCCATGGAGCAGGAGATGGCATCTTGGAGATCCACCGGCACTTACGTCGACGCAGTTCCCCCGCCTGGGGTGAACGTAGTCGATGGTCGGTGGCTCTTCAAGGTGAAGCGCCCCCCTGGAGAGCCGCCTGTCTTCAAGGCGCGCTACGTGGCTAGAGGTTTCAGTCAGCGCGAGGGGGTTGACTTCTTCCAGACCTTCGCCCCGACCCCGAAGATGACCACTCTTCGGGCGCTGCTACACGTAGCAGCACAGCGTGACTACGAGCTTCACTCCCTCGACTTCTCTACTGCCTTTCTTCAGGGCAGCCTACACGAGCAGGTCTACCTGCGCCGACCACAGGGCTTCACTGGTACCTTCCCTCCTGGGACCCAGTGGCTTCTCAGGCGCCCGGTCTACGGCCTGCGTCAGGCTCCCCGCGAGTGGCACGACACGCTACGTGCCACGTTAGCAGACCTGCAGTTCTTTCCGTCCTCTGCTGACCCTTCACTGTTTGTGCGTTCCGGCCAGACTCCGTTCTACATCCTTGTCTACGTAGACGACCTGGTCTTCGCTACTCCTGACAGGGACGCACTGGCCTCTGTGAAGGCTGAGCTGCTGAAGAGACACACCTGCACTGACCTTGGAGAGCTGCGTCGCTATCTTGGCCTGCAGATCTCTAGGGACAGAGCAGCACGCACCATCACTCTGACCCAGTCACACTTGGTGCGTCAGGTCCTTCAGAGGTTCGGTCTTCAGTTCTCCTCCGCACAGCCCACACCTCTACCCGTAGACCATGGGCTCTCTGCTCCCGTTCCTGAGGAGCCAGTAGAGCCCAGTGGCCCCTACGCAGAGCTGGTGGGTTGCCTCATGTACCTGATGACTTGCACTCGCCCAGATCTCGCATACCCTCTCAGCATCCTGGCTCGCTTTGTGGCTACAGGCAGACACCGACCTCAGCACTGGTCTGCCGCTAAGAGGGTTTTGCGTTATCTTGCTAGTACATCAGGCATGGGGTTAGTGCTAGGAGGACGCAGGCCAGTGGTCCTTACTGGGCACACAGACGCTTCTTGGGCAGACGACGCTGAGACGCTCAGGTCGTCGCAGGGCTACTGTTTCAGCCTTGGTTCGGGTGCTATCTCTTGGAGATCCACTCGCTCGTCGTCTGTGGCTCAGTCTAGCTGTGAGGCTGAGATCTACGCTGGTGCCATGGCGGCACAGGAGCTCCGCTGGCTGACCTTCTTGCTCACAGACTTAGGTGAGCGGCCTAGCTCTGCCCCGGTCCTGTACGCTGACAACAGGGCCATGATACTCCTGTGTCAGGAGCCTCGGCTTGAGGGCAGAGCGAAGCATATCCAGCTGCGGTACTTCCTCCTGCGCGAGCTACAGCAGCGCCGCCAGGCCCGCGTAGTTCACTTGGCCTCAGGTGCCAACACAGCTGATATCTTTACTAAGGCGCTTGCGCCTAAAGATCATCAGCGGCACTGTGTACAGCTTGGTCTTGTTCCTATAGCTGCTCCCCTGTTAGGATCCTGATTGTGTACTCTCTATTATATATGCTTGTAAGACTGGCCTTGTGGCCTTACCTCCAGTGGCTGGACTAGTAGTGCCACCCTGGCTTGCTTCAGTTTTGGTTGTATTCTTGCTGACTGGTCTCCAGACCCCTGCCTCAGTGGTTGGACTAGTAGTGCCGCCCTGAGCTGTTTGCTTCTTGTTTAGTTTCACCCCTTGTCTAGCCTAGGGGGTGTGTCAACTTATACATATTATCTATGTAGAAGTTATAGGCTAGACTGAGGTATGCTTCTAGTGAGTACAACCAACTAGTATTTGTTATAGGTTTCCACCTCTAGTAATCATTCGTTTCTACGTTAACAGTGACTATAGTGAAGTCATGTAAATGACCTCCCGGCCATTGAGCAGACCAGCAACAGCGTAGGTGTCAGATACTGGAACATCACGCCGTGACAGTAGTGTAGTAAGTGACCTCCCTGCCATTGAGTGGCTCGGGCATGCGGTTGTTGGTGCGCTCCTTGTTCGTCACAGCCATCAGATTCATGAACGTGGCAGCCTGGGCAACACAGCAAACAAGAAACAGTTGGGGGAGTGGAGAGAGAGGGAGAAATTGAAGAGGGGATTCACATACCGGTAGCAAAGGAAGAGGGGATTTGGAAGCTGAAACAGAAACAGACGCCACAGTGAAAAACGCCCCACACTAAGAGCTCCTCTCACCTGCGCCATGGAGAGGAATTGCGCCTCTCTCTCACCTGCGCCACGGAGAGGAACTGCGCCTTGCGCAGCACGTGCCACTCGACGAGCTCATCACAGCCTGGGGTGGTGAGCGACCCGGGGTAGCGCCAGAACCCCATGGACGCGTCCACCAGCTGCCGCCAGAAATTCCTCGGAATGTCGATGCTGGCCTCCGCATTGATTTCTGAGGGAGTTTTGGGCAACCACCTGGGTGCGATGGAGGGGGCCCGTGTGGAAACGAGAGGGTCGTGACATGATGGAAAAGTGTCAACCCCCACGACTGCAAGCTTGAAGGGGGGGATGATCAGAGCTATGGGCACTCAGGTCAACCCATGTGCTAGTGTGACCGCCACGCTACAGCCTTGGCATGACCCCCACGACTGCACGCTTGGAGGTGGGAATGATCAGAGCTATGGGCACTCAGGTCAACCCATGTGCTAGTGTGACCGCCACGCTACAGCCTTGGCATGACCCCCACGACTGCACGCTTGGAGGTGGGAATGATCAGAGCTATGGGCACTCAGGTCAACCCATGTGCTAGTGTGACCGCCACGCTACAGCCTTGGCATGACCCCCACGACTGCACGCTTGGAGGTGGGAATGATCAGAGCTATGGGCACTCAGGTCAACCCATGTGCTAGTGTGACCGCCACGCTACAGCCTTGGCATGACCCCCACGACTGCACGCTTGGAGGTGGGAATGATCAGAGCTATGGGCACTCAGGTCAACCCATGTGCTAGTGTGACCGCCACGCTACAGCCTTGGCATGACCCCCACGACTGCACGCTTGGAGGTGGGAATGATCAGAGCTATGGGCACTCAGGTCAACCCATGTGCTAGTGTGACCGCCACGCTACAGCCTTGGCATGACCCCCACGACTGCACGCTTGGAGGTGGGAATGATCAGAGCTATGGGCACTCAGGTCAACCCATGTGCTAGTGTGACCGCCACGCTACAGCCTTGGCATGACCCCCACGACTGCACGCTTGGAGGTGGGAATGATCAGAGCTATGGGCACTCAGGTCAACCCATGTGCTAGTGTGACCGCCACGCTACAGCCTTGGCATGACCCCCACGACTGCACGCTTGGAGGTGGGAATGATCAGAGCTATGGGCACTCAGGTCAACCCATGTGCTAGTGTGACCGCCACGCTACAGCCTTGGCATGACCCCCACGACTGCACGCTTGGAGGTGGGAATGATCAGAGCTATGGGCACTCAGGTCAACCCATGTGCTAGTGTGACCGCCGTGCTACAGCCTTGGCATGACCCCCACGACTGCACGCTTGGAGGTGGGAATGATCAGAGCTCCAGGCACGCAGGTGAACTCACGTGTCGACCCATTTGCTCGCGTGGTCGTCGCGGTGCAGCCGGAACATGACGCCCACGACTGCCAGCTTGGAGGGGTCGTCCACATGCATGTGCACAAGGTGCGCCTCCAGGGGGGCGAAGAGCCCGTTGACGGCGTGCTCGGAGAAGGCGTGCACGTGCACCTGCCTCAGCTCGTATGTGCCGCTGGCGATGTGCAGGCGGTAGGTGCTGGCGGGGTTGGGCACCACCTCTGGGGGGGGAAGGGGAAGACACCCGAAAGAGAGTGAGGAAGTGAGGAGGAGGCAGAGGAGAGAGAGGGGCGTCAAGACACGTACAAAAGCATGTGGAGAAGATAAACTGAATTAAGGGCAAGCCAAACTGAATTAAGGACAAACTGACTTTTGAGGATGTGGCACTCACGGACGGTGTAGCCCTTGTTGATGACGGTGGCGGTGGTGGCTGCCTCGTCGTAGTCCATAGCAAACTTCTCCGGCTCGCTCACCACCCGTGCCTCGTCCATCACTATGTTGATGGGCGACTGCCTCTCTCCTGACGAACACACGCCCTGGGGGGGAATGGGAGGGAGGGGAGGGGGGGGGGGCACATGGGAGAAAGTTGAGAGCACAGCGGATGAGAAGGAGGGCGGTCGTGTCACTCGTCCATCCCTATGTTGATGGGCGACTGCCGCTCGCCTGAGGAGCACACGCCCTGGATGGAATTGGAGGGTGGGGAGGGGGTTGTGGGGGGAACAAAGAGGTTGGAGTTCACAGAGGATACGAGAGACGAGGACCTTGTAAGCCCCCCATCCACCCACCCACCCAGTGGTTGCATGTATCCATCACTCAACCTCCCAGGTGAGGCCACTCTTGCCGTAGTGCACACCACACCACTACCGCAGCAAGATTCTACCTTTTGCCAAACACCACCAAACAACAACCCCCCCTCCCTTCCTCCCCCTCACTCTCCCCCCTTCCCCCTTCCCCCTGTAATTTGGCGGGGCACACACCTCTCAGTCCAGACCGCTCTTGCTGTAGTCCACTCCACCGCCACCCCCTCTCACCCCTCTCAACACCTTCCCACCCAACCCACCCCTCCCCACCTGGTCTCACCCCTAGTGCCTGAGCCACGCACCTCCCAGTCCAGCCCGCTCTTGCTGTAGCTCACGGCACCGCCGGCCTGAGCGCCATTCACGGCGGGGAGAGTGGCGAGGAGAGAGGCAGCGACGAGCAGCGCCGCAGCGGCTGCCAAAAGCGCGGACAGGTTCAGGGAGCGAGCCATGGGCAGTTGGACGCGAGAGAATCGCGACGTCGACAAGGGGACTTGTCTTCTTAGAGAAAGCACGAATCCGGGAGGTGGGAGAGAAACAGGCCCCAATGAGACCAGCTTGAGCTTAGGGGCCCAGCTCAGAACCTTGAGCTGAGGGACGGAGCTCGTAATCAGTGCTGACTGAAAGCAATGAGAGTTAGCAGCCTTTTATAGCTCTCGTCAGTTACAACAGGGGTGCTTCTCGCAGGGGAAAGAGGAAAGGGGAAAGGGGAAGGGGACGACCGCGGCGACGCGGCGCTGCGTCTTAGCCTATTTATTCGCGCCCGACTCGGAGCTGCACGCGCTGCGAGCCACTGCAAAGCGAAACCACCGGTGTCTGCTTGGTCGCGCATTGCAGCGAAAACAACATCATCCCGCTGTCCCGATTTTCGGGATAAGATTCCGACGCGCTCCGACGGAGTCACCGTTGCTTCGTAGATCCATGCTGACGTGGAAACTGCCGCAGAGATGGAATCTACTAGGCGGTGGGACAGACGGGCCGGGCTTGGACTGGTGGCGACTGCTTCTGCCGCGGGGACTGACTCGACGGGCTCAGACTGGGAGAGCCTGCTTCTGGTGGCTCTTCTGGATCCATGCTGACGTGGATGCTGCCGTTAGACGGCTCTAGGCTGTGGGATGGACGCCCGGTGACTTCTGCTTCTGGTGGTTCTTCAGAGCAAGGGGGAGCCGTCGACGAGCAGCAGAAGCCGAGATTGGCTGAGCTGGTCCAACTGGGGTGGTTCGGGGTGCGAAGATTCGGTGGGAGAAGCGGAATAGACGGGACGGGGCTGACGGACTTGACGGATCGCCTCGCCGGTCTGCTGTGCGGCTTAGCGCGATTCTAGGCGGTTTGCCTGTCATACTGGTATAATCTGGGCTGGGAAAGATCGATGTGACTGGTAGGCCAGGTCATCCTACGGACACGCTCACAACCTCCTCGTCCAAGGAGGTCCCGGTACATGTTATCATCAGCTTCGACTTTGAGCTCTTATTCAAAATAATGCATCAAACGTCAACATTTATCCTATCTATTCTCCCACGTGATGAGATGCATATGTATACACCTTGTTTTGTTCTAAAGAAATTTATTTCCATGTTTCGTGGCTTCCTTAGGGATTCGATACTACTTGTGTTACTAGTGCTACTAGTGCGTATATCCAAATAACATGCAAGAGTCTACAAGGTGCTTCATTTTGATAAAGGGGAGCCTGTAAGGTAGATATTCCGCCACACGTCCCATCCATCCCCCCGTAAAAACCTCCTCCATATGACAACCGCCTAACCGCCTGGACTAGAGACCAAGGCTACATTGGAGGAATCGCGACGCGATGCGTTACTCATGGCATGTCAAATCCGACTGTCCCGTGAACTTCGCCGGCACCAGCACGGGCATCACGCTAAGCTACGCGGCGGGCCGGCAAGATAGCCCGTCAAGTACGACCGCTAAGCTACGCGGCAGACAGGCAGGCTGGCCGGTCAAGTCCTTGCCGGTCCCGTCCATTTTCGCTTCTCCCACGGAATCTGTGCACGGGTGGCACCTTGTCCCATCCGCCTAGCTCAGCGAATCAAAGCTTCTGCTTCCCGACGACCCTTCCACCCCTCGCTCCGAAGAGCTGCCAGAAGCATACTTCACCAGTCCGAGCCCGCGCAACGTCCGTCGCACCGCCTATGCTTCAGCCAATCACGGCTTTCGCTGCTCGACGAGCCCCTCCCTCTTGCTCCGAAGAGCCACCAGAAGCAGACGTCACCAGTCGGAGCCCGGGCATCCGTCCCACCACCTGTCCTCCACGTCAGCATGGATTCACCAGGATCTGTGACCCGGTTGGAGCACCTTGGAACCTTATCCAGAGAACGGGCTGCAAAAGTTCGCGCCATGCGCCCAGGCGGTTTGATTCGCCCTCGCGCGGCGGTGCGAGGGGTTCTACCCGTCCTTGTGCCCACATTGGCCGCAGTGCCCGCAATTCCCGCATTGCCAGTTCCAACGAGCTCCACCCATCGCAACCCTCATTTTCTTACCGTTCCAAATCCGACCTGATCATAAAAGGGCGCTAAAATCACATCTGTTCCATCCATCGCCACTCCATCGTTAATTGGCAAGCCGAGCAGCTCTGCAGCTTCCAAACCTAATTCCTGACTTGTACTGCCGTATTAAAAACCCAACACGCCATCCTCATTCTTGCAACCTCCCTGTCCTCGCCCTTCCCTTTGTTGACAGGATCGGCCTACTTTGCACGAATTAAGCATAAACTCAACTCAACCAAACGCCAATCTGCTTGGTGGAAGGACGCGCCTATAAGTCTAGAGTCATCAGAAATTTAAATCAGGTGAAAATATTAACTCTAGAGTGAGAACTGAATCAAAACGCAACTGCTGGTCGTTGCCTTAGAAAAGAAGATAGAACTTGCAAGACACACAACCATATAGACATGGTTCGGGGTTCAGACCTCTAAGAGGGCCCTGGAAGGGAAACAAGGTTTCCTGATGTCTAGGAATGGTTTAGAACCTTCCTAGAAGCACACCATAGGCCCCTCTCCAAGTTGCCCATGTGAGGACACATGCCAAATCCAAAGAGATTGGATTTGGCTAGATGTTGCAACATTTGCAACACTTGCACATTTTGGCTTGTAGCAACCAAGCCACCCCAACCAAAAGTCAAAGTTTTCTCCCCAACCATCTAACCACAAGATCCCCATTATAAGAAGACCCATGAGATACCCGAGGTATGGCATTTGTCATTAGAACTTCCAACCTTGGAATTCTTGTAACTTCGGCATCATCGGTCGGATTGGGGCGATCTTGGGGTCGTTGGAATGCTCACGCTTTCTCCTGCATTTTCCATGCATTCAATCTTGGGAGAAAATCAGGATGATGAGAATATCCAAGATGGCGAGCAATGTGATATATGCTCATGCACACATTCATGCACGAATGAGACGATCATACGGCAGGACATTAGGATGATATGCACTCATGATGATGTGCATTTAACACCCTTGTCTCGCGTCGAGCTTCGAATGGCGCCTTCCTTGAAGCTGAACGCGGTGCAATTGCTGGCTACCACGCTGCTGGCGGCGGCCGCTCTCCTCGCTGCTCTCCCCGCCGTGAATGGCGCTCAGGGCAATGGTGTGGACTACAGCAAGAGCGGGCTGGACTAGGAGATGAGTCATTCACCTGTGAGGGGAAGAGGTGGAAGGAATGGGTGGGAGGGGAGAGGCGGGGAAGGTTCGCGGTTAGGGGTTGGGGGATTCAATCTAGACTGCGGATGTGAAGTGCGGCAAGAGCAGGCTCGACCGGGTGGTGAGTGATCACTGATGATGGAAGTGCGTGGACGCGGCCTCTGGGGGGGCACTTCATTGCCCACCCACAACAAGCACATCATCTTGGCCATGATCTCCCCCTTTTCCCCCACCAATCCCATCTGGGGCGTTAAGTCACCTTGGAAGTGGGATGGAGATCGTCGTGATTCCCCCCCCCCCCTTTCCCCCTCCAATTCCCTGCCAGGGCATGTGTGCGTCAGGCGAGAGGCAGTCGCCCATCAACATAGTGATGGACGAGGCGCGGGTGGTGAACGACTAGGAGAGGTTTGCTCTGGACTACGACGAGGCAGCCACCACTGCCACCGTCGTCAACAAGGGCTTCACCGTCCGTGAGTGGCACATCCTCAAAAGCCAGTTGTCTTGCCCCCTCTCCTCCACCTGCTTTTGTACGTGTCTTGACCCCCCTCTCTCTCCTCGGCCTCCTTTTCATTTCCTCACTCTCTTTCGGGCGTCTTCCCCTTTCCCCCCCAGAGGTGATGCCCAACCCCACCAGCACCTATCGCCTGCGCATCGCCAGCGGTGCATACGAGCTGAGGCAGGTGCACGTGCATGCCTTCTCCGAGCACGCCGTCAACGGGCTCTTCGCCCCCCTGGAGGCGCACCTCGTGCACGTGCATGTCGACGACCCAACCAAGCTGGCAGTCGTGGGCGTCATGCTCAGGCTGCAGCGCGACGACCGCGCAAGCAAATGGGTCAACAGATGAGTTGACCTGAGTGCCTATAGCTCTAATCATCCCCCCCTTCAAGCTTGCAATCGTGGGGGTGATGCCAAGGCTGTAGCGCGGCGGTCACACTAGCAATCGTGCGGGTTGACACATTGCCATCATGCCAAGGCTGTAGCGCGGCGGTCACACTAGCAATCGTGGGGGTTGACACTTTGCCATCATGCCAAGGCTGTAGAGCGGCGGTCACACTAGCAATTGTGGGGGTTGACACTTTGCCATCATGCCAAGGCTGTAGTGTGGCGGTCACACTAGCAATCATGAGGGCTCGGGCGAATGATTTGTTTCTCTAGTAATTTATCTAACTGCTTTCGTAATTCCTCTAACTTCGGCTGTGTTAACCGAAATTGCCACTGCACTATGGGTTGTGTCCCTTGTTCTAATTCGATTCGAAGGTCAAAGACCCGTTCTAGTGGTAATCCCTCGGGCAGGTTGTCTGGAAATATCTGCGGAAATCTGCGAATCAGTAGCGCGAGATCGCATCGGCACTGTTGCTGTCAACTTCGCTATTGTAAATCGGACGGCTGCGATGCCATGTCGACGGCGCAAACGACTACATCGAAGACTTCTGCACCCCGTGCGATTGCTCGTTTGATCGCTACGAAGTTCACCTACATCCCCATGTGATCCCCTTCGTCCATTCTAGTAACGTCACACTACGGCCATTGATCTAGACGGAACAGCTGGCAGTTGTCCATTCAATTTTCAAATTGAAACGTTGCAGCAAGTCCCGTCCCAACAACATGTCGAAGCCGTCGAGTGTAGTTGCTAGCATTCCCATCAAAAAGTTGAATTCAGCTCCACAGCGTACCCTAATCATGTCCGCCCTGTGTTTTATTGCTAGTGGGGTCCTGTCGACTAGTCGGGCGTCAATCTCCGGTAGACACCTACGGTGACAGAAACAATTGTCCGAATATTTTGCATCAACTAGATTTTTGGGGCTTTCTTACCACTATACATAAAGTCTTAATGCTTAATGGTGGTACGCTTTGGGAGGGGCACATAGTGGATGTTTTCACAGCGCTAAAATCCATAGTATTACATTGGATCTAACTTAGTGCCAGATGGTATACAAAGAGTACACCCGGACAATTGTTTCCCAGGACAAGAGCAAACTTCCGAAGAGCGTTTCTAGCACCTAGTTCGCCAACCATTGGCCTTGATCACCAACCGCACCTTCATATGCATGTTATCTACGAGGTTAGTGCAAATCTTTGCAAGGATCTTCGCGTTGCACTAACCTCGTAGATAATATGCCTAGGAGGGTGCGAGTGGTGATCTTGGCCAAGGTTCGGTGGACTAGGCACAAGAAACGTTGTTTGGCTGTTTGCTCTTTGTCCTAGGAAACTATTGTCAGGATGTACTCTTTGTGTACCTTTTGGCATTAATTTAGATCCAGTGAATTATTATGGATTTTAGCGCTGTGAACACATCCACTATGTGCCCCTCCCAAAGCTTACCACCATTAAACATTAAGACTTTATGTACGGTGGTCGGAAAGCCCCAAAATCCTAGTTAAGGCAAAACATCCGGACAATTGCTTCCGTCACTGTATCTAAGAGTAACTTCATTTTTCTGGCTGTGGCAATGTTGATGAGATTGTGGCTGGCTCTCCCATCCACGAAGATTTTATTTTTTTCCCCTTGAACCCTACCCTCTAAATGAATGGGGTAATCCGCCACTGCACCCTCCTTATTCAGCCGAGTTTGGTCGATTGCGTGGATCGGTATTAGTACTTGATGAGGGACATCGGTCACGGGCGATAAGGTTCCATCAGTAGTAGGCCTGTTAACTACTGATACTAAGCATTTCCCTGGTCGTTGGAACTCCTCTGCCACTGATTCCGCTTCTTCCGCTCCTCTGGGCATTCAGACTTCCGGTGTCCCTGCCTGTTACACCCGTAACAGTGACCTTTGAAGGCTGTAACCGCTGAGTTCGATGTTGTATCAGAGCATGCAGTGGCATGCTCGATCGGTCCCCGAGTGCGATTTCAAGCGTAGGAACCCGTCCTTCGTCCGTAGAGAGAATCCAACAGCTCTACAACCCTCTGCGCCTCCATCAAATCTGTAATTTCTCAAACATATATTTCTCGGCGCAGATCCGATAGAAGTCCCTCGATGAATTTGTCAAACTTCTTGTCAGTGTGAATATAGCCGACCTGGTCTCATAGGTTCTTGAAGCCGCTGGAATAGTCCTGGACAAATCCGAGTTGGCGCCACGTGCGAAGGCGGTCGCGCGCTTGGCTGATTGCGTTGACATGTTCGAAGCGGCGACGAATTCCCGCGCACCACGATTGCCACGTGCTATACTCGTCCACCTCGCAATAACTTCCCGCCCAATGATTGGTCGTGCGAAAACGCCCGATTACGCGTGACGTCGTTTCCAGCTCCTGCGACTCAATTATCTGCCACCCACAATCCATATCCGGTCCACGTTGAAGTGTCACAGCTTATCGAAATTTATGCGCGTCGTTGCTAACGAGGTTGCAGTCGTAAAAAACATTCAGATGAAAGATCCACCCGCTGTCAGACAAATTGCCACGCTGGCTCGGGTCGAACGTGCGCGGCCTTGGCGTATTGAGAATTCCCGGTGCCATGTTAATGTTTGCATTGTGCAGGCCGCTCGGAGAGGTAATTGGGGCCGGCAGATTCACGTTCGTCTTTTCGCCGATTTCCGCTCGTCCTATAGCCAGTGGCGGGTTGTTCGTCGAACCCTTGGGCGAAGCCGCATGTGGTCGCTGATTGTCGCCAGGTATTTCGGAACGTTGCTGGGTTACTTGCTCCTGTTGTCCTTGATTTGTCGTTGGTGCGATCGTATCGTGTCGTGTCTGAGGCAGTCGGCTTTGAAGTGCAGATATCTCAGATTCATCTTGGGCCATTTCAGCTCGCGGACACGCCAACTCCTGCTGATACAACTCGTGAGTAAGACGGACTTCGTCAAGTGCTGCCACCCTTTCTTCAAGAGTCATGGCGGTGGACGCCGACGGATCCATCATTTCGCGGAAATCCTGGGCGGCTTTCGGCATGCTGACACGTCGAACACAATCGTGGCTGTAGGTAATTATTAGTGAATATTACCAGGACAGCGGATATACAGTATGCACAGGGCGTCTGCCTCCCTAAGTGTCGGTATTGCAGCGGAACTAGAGTGCAAGGCTGAGGATTGTTGGATCTGTTACCAGGTGTAATGAAATGCAAAGAGCGTGTGTCGAAGGATTGATTAACGAGAAAACAATACAAATGAGGCAACATCAAAACAGCATGGAGGATGGATATAGCTAGCCTAGGAGAAAACGGTCGTGGCTCGGCAGAGCTGCGACGTGCGGGTCGTAAATGTCAAACATATCCTTGTATGTTGTTATAGACTACACAGGGTTGTGCCTTAAAAAGTACAACCCACCAGGTTATATTCGCTTGTATGCCATGGTTATAGTCAATTCATTAACTTTGATATGGTATCATGAGTAGGTTAGGTCCCCCCCACCCACCAGCGCTTCCACTGTAGGTCCTAGCCGCCCCGTCACCCTCCCATCCGTGCTGGCCCGTCCCCTAGTGGCCCCCATCACCTATCGCCTAGCTGGCCCCGTCTCCCGGCCAGCCTCGTCACCTAGCTGGCCCCGTAGCCCAGCCGGCCCCATCGCCCAGCCTGCCTCGTCGCCCAGCCGGCCCCGTCGCCTAGCCGGACCCGTCGCCTAAGCCGGCCCCGTCGCCTAGCCGGCCTCGTCGCCCAGCCGGCCCCGTCGCCCAGCCGGCCCCGTCGCCTAGCCGGACCCAGCGCCTAAGCCGGCCCCGTCGCCTAGCCAGCCCCGTCGCCCAGCCGGCCCCGTCACCTAGCCGCCTAGCTGGCCCCGTCGCCTCGCCACCCGTGGCCCTGTCTCCTAGCCACCACGCGGCCCCTGTTGACCAGCCCCCCTCGGCCTCGCCGCTCAGCCTCCTCGCGGCCCCGTCCTTCAGCTGCCCCCCCCCCCCCCCCCCCCCCCCCGGCTCCCACCTAGCTTCATCGACCCTTTTCCCCGCACTCCACCGCCCTGCACCGCAGTGCGCCGCACTGCACCGCACCCTCCTGTACTGCACCTCACTCTTCCGCAGTCTACCGCACTGTACCGCACCGCACACCACTGCTTCATGCCGCACCCTGTCACTCAGTACAGCCCACTACCACCTTTCTGCTACTACAGCAAGCATGATGGCGGACTCGGTGCTGCGCTTTGACAAGGAGGGTCAGCCGGTTGATTTTGACACGTGGCTCGTCGACCTCCGCCGTCACCTCACCGGTCAGCGGCAGGACGGCCACTCCTTGGCCGTCCACATCGACGGTACGCTCCCCTGCCCTGACCCACCTGCTGCTCTACCCGCTGACCCCACGTCTGCTGACCGTGAGTCCGCTGCCGCTGCGGCTCTTACCCGTCCTGTCTGGTTGTCACGTGACGCTGTCGTACAGCTCGCGATTAGTCATGCCCTCCCCCTGTCTGAGCGCCCCCGCTTTAGGTCGGTCAGGACTGCGCAGGAGTTCCTAGAGGCTGTTGTCGCGCGCCATTCCACCCTGCCCTCTGCCTCCGTCGTTCGCCTGATCCTACCCATGCTCTTTCCTAATCTCGCGTCTTTCTCCACTGTTGCTGACCTGGCCGCCCACTTGCGCGCGCTAGACGCGACCTGGCGCGCTGCCTGCACTGAGGCCCAGCTTCGTGTTTTTCAGCCCCCCATCTACTCTACCCTCTATCTGCTTGCCACCTGCCTCTATGACCGCCTTGCTACCGCTCGCGATCACTTTCTTAGTCTCCACCCCGCTGAACTCACCCTCAATGACTTTGTCGACACCCTGTCTGCCATAGAGACTCATCAGCGCTCTATCGCCCAGTCTAGCAGTACTGTGCTAGTCACTATCTTTCAGGGCAGTACCCCTGCTCAGTGCACTTACTCTGACGGTTCTGCTGCTGTCGCTGAGACAGCCCCTGCTGCGGAGACTCTCACCGCGGCTGCCGCAGCGCAGTTTCGTCCAGGTAAGGGTCGCCGCCCCAAGGCTGGGCGCGGCGGAGGTAGCGGAGGAGGCGGTGGAGGCAGTGGTGGAGGTGGTTTGCCCGCTGCTAAAACCGATGAGGGGGCTGGGACAGGTGCCTCGGAGCAGCAACAGCAGTAGCAGGCACCGCAGCTAGAGCAGTAGCAGCAGCAGCAGTCGCAGCAGCAACAGCAGCAGCAGCGGGTCGGTCTTCTCCTGCCCGGGTGGCCTGGCGCCGGTGGTGGAGGTGGTCGCAGTGGCCGTGCGTGCAGCGTGACGCCGGGTGGTGGTCCGAGTGACGAGCGCTGCCAGTACCAGCTCTAGACCGGTCCTCGCCGTGGCCTCGTGTGCGGTAAGACCGAGAATACCCCCACTCGTTGTTTTAGTCGCCTAAATGACATGTTTCGTCTCCGCTTCGGCCCTGCGCGAGACCTCCCCGACTAGCAATGTCTGCTCCGTCGTGGTGTTAGGATCTTTGATATGGACATGGATGAGATTAGCTCTGCTTTGTATGTGTTGTATGTCGATGACTATAGTATGACTGGTTCCTTTTACCCCGTGTTGCCTAGCGTAGGTGTGCCTAGTGTGCCCAGTTCAGACCCCCCTGCTGCGTCATGCGTAGGATCCCTTGCTTTGCTTAGCCTTGGCTCCACCCTCGCTCCTCCGACACCTGCCGCCACTGCTGCGCTCTCCTTCACCCTGGACTTCGGCGCTTCTCGGTGTTTCTTTCGGGACTCCACTACGCTTACGGCGCTTGCCGCTCCTACCGCAGTTGCCCTTGCAGACCCTTCCTCAGGTCCTGTAGTCGCAACTAGCTCCACCACCCTTCCCTGTACGGCGGTTCCTTTGGGCTCCCTTATAGGCCTTCACATCCCCTCGTTCTCGAGGAACCTAGTTGGTGTCGGCTGCCTTCAGGACCCTTGCGTCACCACTACGTTCCCTGGTCACGAGCGGTACGCTGTCTGTACCGAGGGCCGCCACTGGTGCTCCCCTCGCCACATTCCCCCGGGACCCAAGGTCTGTCCTGTTCACGTTGAACACCGCTTCCTTCTGGTTGGGACGTCTCCCAAGGTGTCTGCCTCTACTCAGGTTGATGCGGCTTGCTCGTGTTGGTCGCTTACTCACTCAACGCTTTTGTGGCACCACTGTCTAGGTCACCCTGCCCTCACACGTCTTCGTCACATGTCTCAGCACGGCCTTGTCTTGGGTCTCCCTGAGTCCGTTCCCCGTGCTACCTAACCTACCAGCGCCGCCGTGCACGCCCTGCGTCGAGGGCCGACTCCGCCGTGCCCCTCAATCCTCTTCATTCCCCCCCACCGTCGCACCGTTGCAGAACCTTCATTTGGACGTCTTGGGCCCCGCCCCCGTCCATGGGCTGCATCGAGAGCGCTACTTCTTAGTGCTTGTCGACGACAAAACGCGCTACACCACAGTGTTTCCCCCGGAGCGGAAGGCCGACGTCCCTGACGTTCTTATCCCGTGGCTTGTCTCTGCGCGTGTTCACCGAGGTCTCCCTGATTTGCGTCTTCACTCCGACCGTGGTGGCGAGTTTGCCTCTGGATGCCTTGGTCGCTTCTGTCGTGCGGAGGGCATCACCCAGACATTCACCCTGCCAGACTCCCCGCAGCAGAATGGGGTCGCTGAGCGACACATCGGTTTGGTCATGGAGGTGGCTCGTACCTCCATGATCCATGCCGGTGCACCCCATTTTCTGTGGTCATTCGCCGTTCGCTACGCCGCTCACCAGCTTAACCTGTGGCCACACCCTCAGCGGCCGCAGGTTTCGCCAACCCTCCTCTGGATCGGGTCTCCTGGTGATGGGTCTGTGTTTCACGTCTGGGGCTGCCTTGCTCACGTTCGTGCCTCTGGCATGGACAAGCTCACTGCTCGCACCGTCCTCCGTGACTTCCTAGGTATCCCCCTCGACTCGTCTGACTGGCACTTCTACCACCCGCTGTCTCACCGTTTCTTTCACTCTCCAATGTCACTTTTGACGAGTCCGTCTCCTTCTACCACCGCTTTCCCCACCAAGGTCCCCTGGTCACTCCCCCCCAGTTCCTGGTTCCCCCCCCTCCACCGGTTGCCCCTGCTCCTCCCCCTCCCCGCCCTGACCCCTCTGGTGTGTCTCACGTCACCCCCCTCCCATCGGTTGTCCCTGCCGAGGAGTTTGCTGACTCTTGCGGCTCAGCGGAGTCCCTTCCCCTGCCTGTCCCCAACCCGATTTCTCCTCCTCTGTTGCCGCCGTTGCTGTCACAACCGCAGTCGCCTCCGCAGCTCCCGTTGCCGCCGCAGCCACCTCCGCTGCCGTCGCTGCCGCGGCCGCAGCCGCCGTCGTCACCGCCGCTGGGGTTCGTGCGTTTTGGGGGTGCTGGGGCGCTTACTGGAGCGGGTAATGGAGCGGGTTCCCATTCTGGGGGTGCTGGCGTGGAGCATCTCGGAGGGAGCCATGCTGTCGCTGTCGTTGGATTCGGGCAGCAGTCGCAACAGTCGTCGCCGGTGTCCGCTCTTCGCCTCCTCAATCTTCCTTCCCCTGACCGCCTGCAGGTGCCTCCTCCGTCACCGCCACCTCCTCCTCCGCCGATCTACGGCCCTGTGTTTCCTCCCTCAGACTCCTCTCTGGCTCGTTTCCCTCCCCGTTCTCCTCCTGTGTCTCCTCCCCTCTCTCTTGACCCGACTCCTCCGTCTCACGTCTGGTCTCGTCGTCCGTCTCGTGCTCGTCCTACCTCCCCTGTTCAACGGTCTCACCCTATATTGCTTTGCTCCCACGTGTCTTGTGCTCCTTCCCTCCTCCTGTCTCCTCCTTCGTCGTCACTTGCTGTGGCCCCGCCCCCATTCCCTGACTTCCTCCATACTGCGTGTCCCCTTGTTCCTCGAGTCCTTGCCTCCCTTGTTACCGACCCGTCCGTTCCTGTCTCGAGTCTGTCGGCTCTTGTCGCTGCTGTTACTGACTTCGCCACTACCCGCCGCCTTGACTTCACCACCGCTCTGGTCTCTGACCCTGCCTGCCCTCCGTCCGTCAGGGGTGTGGCTGCCCGTGGCAGTGACATCCTAGAGGACAGGCAGTACAAGCTCACTTTCCTGTCTGAGGCCGCTCCCCTTCTCTGTTCCATGCTGCTAGTCTCTGAGGATGACCCAGACGCCCTTGACATCCCGACCCCTCGCACCTACGCTGAGGCCACCTCGTGACCTTGGTCCTCTCAGTGGATAGCTGCCATGGAGCAGGAGATGGCATCTTGGAGATCCACCGGTACCTTCGTCGACGTAGTTCCCCCACCTGGGGTGAACGTAGTCGATGGCCGATGGCTCTTCAAGGTGAAGCGCCCTCCTGGAGAGGCGCCTGTCTTCAATGCGCACTACGTTGCTCGAGGCTTCAGTCAGCATGAGGGGGTGGACTTCTTTCAGACCTTCGCCTCAACCCCAAAGATGACTACTCTTCGGGCACTACTACACGTAGCAGCACAGCGTGACTACGAGCTGCACTCCTTTGACTTCTCCACAGCTTTCCTCCAGGGCAGTCTACATGAGCAGGTCTACCTACGCCACCCCCAGGGCTTCTCTGGTACCTTTCCCCCTGGTACCGAGTGGCTCCTACAGGTCCCTGTCTACGGCTTGCGACAGACGCTCCGTGAGTGGCACGATACGCTGCGTGCTACACTTGCTGACCTGCAGTTCTTCTCTTCGTCTGCAGACCCCTCGCTCTTCGTCCGTTCCGACCAGACTCCGTTCTACGTCCTTGTTTACGTAGACGACCTGGTCTTTGCTATTCCAATCAGAGATGCGTTGGCCTCCGTGAAGGCCGAGCTGCTGAGGAGACACACCTGCACTGACCTAGGAGAGTTGCGCTGCTACCTTGGCTTGCAGATCTCCAGGGACAGAGCAGCGCGCACCATCACTCTCACGCAGTCATACTTGGTGCCCCTGGTCTTTCAGAGGTTCAGCCTTCAGTTCTCTTCCGCACAGCCCACCCCTCTGCCAGTAGACCACAGACTCTCTGCTCCAGTCTCGGAGGAGGCTGTAGAACCTAGTGGCTCCTACGCAGAGCTGGTGGGTTGCCTCCTGTACCTGATGACTTGCACTCATCCAGATCTCTCTCGGCATTCTGGCTCGCTTTGTGGCCACCGGCAGACACCGACCTCAGCACTGGTCGGCAGCTAAGAGGGTTTTGCGTTATCTAGGAAGTACATGGGGCTTGGGGTTAGTGCTAGGAAGACGCAGACCAGTGGTTGTTACCGGACACACAGACACTTCTTGAACCGACGACGCTGAGACTCTCCGGTCCTCTTAGGGCTACTGCTTTTGCCTTGGTGCAGGTGCAGTCTCGTGGCGGTCCACCCGTTCGCCGTCTGTTGCCCAGTCTAGGTGTGAGGCTGAGATCTACGTTGGTGCCATGGCAGCACAGGAGCTCCATTGGCTGACTTTCTTGCTCACAGACTTGGGTGAGCAGCCTAGCTCTGCCCCGTTTCTGTCCGCTGACAACAGGGCCATGATCGTCCTGTGTCAGGAGCCCAGACTCGAGGGCAGGGCGAAGCACATCCAGATGCGGTACTTCCTCCTGCGTGATCTACAGCAACGTCACCAGGCCCGCGTAGTACACTTGGCCTCCTGTGTCAACACAGCTGATATCTTTATGAAGGCGCTTGCGCTTAAAGATCAATGGCTGAACTAGTAGTGCCACCCTAGTCTTGCTCTTATCTTGTTTGTATTCGTTTGACTGGTCTTTAGACCCTTGCCTCAGAGGCTGGACTAGTAGTGCCACCCTGAGCTGCTTGTTTCTCACCAGGCAGTGCCCTTATCCAGTCTAGGGGTGTGTCAAAATATCCTTGTATGTTGTTGTAGACTACACAGGGTTGTGCCTTAGAGAGTACAACCCACTAGGTTATATTTGTTGAAATTATATAAGTTATAATTTATATAGGCTTGGTAGGTTGTTACTGAACCTTTTCTGTAGAGGGTACGAACCCCCCCTTGTACTCCTCTCTCTTCCTAATCCAACACTCTTTTCTTCTCCTCAACTTTCCTAGCACCTAAAACCTCTCGCCATTCTCATGGCTCCTCCTAGCTCCTAGCTAAACCTTGTGCCATTCTATGGCTTCCTAGCTCAGCTAGTCTTTTGACATGGTATTAGAGCAGTTCGTTCCGTGTGGGCCTGCTCCTCGCGTTTCCGCTGCGTGCTCGTTTCTCTCTCTATCTCGCGCTGCCATGGCGGCCGCGTCAAGCTGCTGTGGCCGCGTCGTCGTGCCGCGGCGCCGCCGTCGACGTCCATGGCGCCCGCGTCCAGCTGTTGTGGCCGTGCCGTGGTGCCGCAGCTCCGCCGTCGCGTCAAGATGCTGTCGCGACGTGGCGGCGCCGTCACGCTGCCGCAACGTCTACGCGACAGCGCGCAGTCGGCGTACCGGCGACGTCGTGCTGCCGTCGCAGCGTCGACGCCCCGCTGCGGCATCGACGCCGCTCCATGACGGCGTCGTCGGGCTGCAGCCAGCCGCGTGACGCTTGTGGCGCCGCTAGACCGGCCGCCCGCATGTCAGCCTGTGGCGCCCCCCCCCCCCCCCCCACCCCCCCTCCTTCCCCTGTGCCCTCTTCCATTCCGCAGACGACGGCTGACTCCCGCCGGCCGTCCCACCGTCGCGGGGCCAGGCCACGTCACCGAGAGGTGCGGGTGCCGCCGCCGCTGCCGCTGTTGTCGAAGCCGCCGCCGCCGCCGCTGTCGCCGCTTGCGTCGGGGCCACGCAGCCGCACGCCGCCGCCGCCGCCGCTGTCGACACTGCCGCCGCCGCAGCCCCTGCGGTCGACGTTGCCGCCTCACGCGCCGTGGGGTCGACCGACCTAGAGTCGCTGTTATTGTGGCTGGAATGGGGGTGCTAGGTTAGGGGGTGTGGGTGTGTGTGGGTGTGTGACTACCAAGCCTAGGGGGTGTGTTAAAATTATATAAGTTATAATTTATATAGGCTTGGTAGGTTGTTACTGAACCTTTTCTGTAGAGGGTACAAACCCCCCCTTGTACTCCTCTCTCTTCCTAATCCAACACTCTTTTCTTCTCCTCAACTTTCCTAGCACCTAAAACCTCTCGCCATTCTCATGGCTCCTCCTAGCTCCTAGCTAAACCTTGTGCCATTCTATGGCTTCCTAGCTAAGCTAGTCTTTTGACAATATTCCCTTCTATGCCATGGCTCTATTCAATTCGTTAACTTTGATAGTAAATTGGCGCGAAGCGCCCAGATCTAGGCATGCAACAGTAAGGCGTGCAATAATGCGTGCGGCTCGTCAGGAGACCACATTTGGGACCGCGATTTGAATTTCGTGGCAGAGATGCGCGGAAACCCCGTGATGGCAGTGTACACCTCACTGAATAAAACCCGTGATAAGGAAATACCATTTCCTTACACTTTCCTTGTGCACCTTTAGTATAGGTCATGCTTTTCCTTTCTTAAATGGGCTCTCTTGTGAATAATCTCGAAAGAAGTCTTGGTGAGGAAAATCTCTGCACATGTAACTAGTTCGCTTGACCCTCTCCCCTTTGAAGCATGTTCGCCTTTTCGTGACAATCCGGGTTTATCGAAGTCAGCACCTGGCCTATCACAAACCTCGGAGCTTCCCTCATCGTGTGATTCTCAACGCGCACCGACACGCATCGTGGCAAATTTGCGCCTCGGTTCCGAGTCGCGATCCCACATAAGCATCACCGCCCCTCCGTTCAGCACCGCCTTCGGTCAACCGCATGCACTGTCCTCCCCACACCCTGCGACATTTCAGTGCTTCCAAGCGACATTGAGCGACAGCATTTCCCCCTAGCCGAAAAACGTGGTGCGCCATGACCATGCGGGCGTCGCCGTGCGACACATCAGACCCTGGCGCTACTAACACCTCCGCTTCTTGCTCCCGCTCGTGCCGAAAAGCCTCCTACTTTTTAGGCGGGATTGTCAGCAGCATCTTCTACAGTGGGGCTGGGTGTGAGTGATAACTAACGACGACTCGTCGGCGCTCAGGAGCTCCAAAGCACCATTGGCATTAAAATCGCTCAGAAGCCTTCATTACGCTCACGCCTCTCGCTGAGAAAACCTCCCTTGTACTGTACGGGACTCGACTGGACGCCTAGCAGAAGCTTGGAAACGTGCTTGTGCAGCGACTAGAAGCAGAGCTCCTCGTGTTGTATCCGATGGATCGCAGATTAGTCTTGGCCGTGCTATTGCTAGCATTATCTTCCAGCGTACATGCATGGAACTACGTCAAGAGCGGGGCAGACTGGACGGTACGTCGCACTACCGCGTCGTACCTTTTTTAGTCTTCATATTATAACGGGTCGTCCTGCAAACTTGCGATTCGTCATGCCCATACATCCCCGCTGGTGCCTGGGTGCATGGCACTCCTCGAGAGCGTAGTCGCGATGTAAATCGAGCCGTCGATTTCTCAACTGCCTCCAGCTTCCCATTTTTCCTTTCGTTATTTACAGGGAACGTGTCAAACATCGCGCGCGCAATCGCCGATCAACATCGAGCCGTCGACGGCGGTGAAGGGCAAGGACCTCCGCTTCCTCAACATCAGCTACGCGCTCAGCAAGTCGCTCACCGTCTCTAACTTCGGATTCACCGGAGGTAATTGCCATCACTATCTCGTGCTCTCGCTCTCTCGCGTCTCTTAGCATGGCGAACGCTGATGTGCAAAAGCAATCGTCCAATTTAATTCTATCCCTGACTCCTACTTTTTCCGCCACAAACGTTCTCATCCGCGTCTAATTTAATTTGATCCCTGATCTTTCCCCTTTTATTTCTTTCGTTCGTTCCCTAACTCGCAGGCGTGCAGCCACAAGCAGGCACGGAGAATTTCATGTACACATCGACGGGCAAGTTCCGTCTGCTCGGCATTCTCCTGCACGCCACGTCGGAGCACACCATTCTCGGCGCGCCCGCGCCGCTCGAGGCGCACTTCGTGCACGAAAACGTCGCGAACCCCGCCAAGGGCGCCATCATTTCTGTCATGATCGTCATTCAAAAGAACAACGTCCGCAACGCGTGGCTCGATAAGTGAGCACCCCTTCGAGCGCAACGCGCTCCTGTGTGCACCGAGCCTGCCTGCCCATCCGTCTCGTCACTATCCCAGTTGCTCGCGCCGTTACTGGCCTTGTTCCGAGCCGAACTCAAACGTGGAAAAATCAGCCAAGTAACTTCCACCGTGCTCCATCTCTCCTTCGGATGGCTGCCCAGCCTCCCCAAAGCCGCCAACACATGTGTGGCCGGGTCCGCGACGATCAACTTCAAGGAGGCGCTGACCGTGTAGTAACAACTTACCCGTGATCTGTCTCTTCTCCGCCTCTTCCCCCCCCCCCCCCCCCCTCTACGGCAGATGGCTGCCGTACGTCCCTAAGACCGTCAACACGTCCGTGTCCGTGCCGGCGACGACCAACTTCAAGGAGGCGCTGAACGTGAAGTACGGCTTCTGGTACTACCGCGGGTCCACCACGTACCCGCCCTGCGCGCCCAACATCGAGTGGTTCATCCTCAAGCGCGGCCTCTACGCCTCCGTCGAACAGGTGAGAGGGCGGAAAACTCGTTACAGTGACGCTGATTACAGTAATGGAGCCGTAGAGGCTGTACATGATACAGAATTCGGGTGGTCACGCCATCATTCCCAAGCCATCGAGCACTAATATACCATCAGTGCTGTCACGCGTTTGATCGATGGGAGTTTTCGGTCAGTTACACTAACATCCGATCCCCACGTGTCTCGTTTTTCCGCAGATCGAGGGCTACATGAACCAGCTCGCCGCGTCCAGCGGTCAGCGCACCAACAACCGTCTGCCCAGGCCACTCAACGGTCGTAGGGTCATCTCGTATGCCAAGCAGGGCAGAAAGAAACGGGTGTAGGGTGCTCTGAACTTCGCGTTTAGAAAAGATTCCCGAATCGCAGTTAGTCACCCTGTTTCCAAGTGGAATAAAAAGGTTAATTATCTAGGCAAATCTATTCAGGTCTCCTATTTTATAGCTGTATGAATTGCACTAATCTAGTAGTAAGGATGTATGACTATGAAGTGTACCTAATGCTAGCATCTAATGAGCCTCGAGCTTAGGCCCTGCATGGCAATGCAATGTGCTTGGAGCCGTCTGGTAAGGGCGTGCTAGCGCGTTCGTATACTATTCACTTTGCATATCAGGTACGAAATTCGGATCTGGTAACCCGAAATTTCGTGTCAATTCGGACACGCACGAGAATTTGACGGTTTTGGCGGACACCCTCCAAACATGCCCACTGACGTGGGCCGCACGTTTCCGAACCGAATGGGGGTCGTGCCCAAATTATACACAGCAGAAACTGTGTTGGGGCAAAATGAACGCGCTGGACATGCCCTAAATGTTGAGCCGCTGGCTGGAGCTGGGATTTCCTCCGTCGCTCCCAAGATGCTCGCTCATGGGATGCTTTCTAACCATCGAACGAATTCTTTCGACCCTAGTTCTGAAACACATCCACCTCGAGTCCTAGTCTCCCTTCTCCAATCTCGGCTCACTGATGCTCCACCCACAGAAAATAGCGTTGCTAATTTCCTTCTCGCGTAGCTGATTTCTCCCCGTGCCTTGCTTTACCAGCAACATGCAAGGGCAGGGCCAGGCTGAGGAAGGGGAGCGAGAGCACGGGTCCAACCTGCAGGATAAGTCTACGCTGCCGCGAGATGAAGCTTCTTTGAGGAGCAGCAAGGCCCCCGCCCCTCCCGCAGGCACCCTTCCACGCGCCACCTCAGCACCAGTTGCCGCCACTAAGGCTCCAGGCGAGAAGCCAGCCGTTTTGAGCCCAGGCGCCAAGAGCCTGGCAGAGCTTGTGAGGGAGACGGACCTGGAGCCTGACGAGGAGGTTGCTAGGTATGGCGAGATGAGTGGGTATATTGCGAAGATGGCCAAGGCTGGCTCGCCTGGCAAGGGTGCAGCAGAGGGAGAACAGGAGGGCCTCTACTCCACACAATTCTTGATTCCTGACGAGGTAAGGCAAGCTTTCAGTGACGTTTTGGTTGGGTTTTCTTTGTGCTGCTGCTGACCAAGCGGGTTTGTTGTTGCTTGACAGGAGGTGAAGCACCAGAAACGCCAGCAGTCTTGATCTGCAGCCATAGCACCTTTCATAGGAGTCTCCTTGTTCAGAAATTGTGAAGGTGCATAAGAGTTCTCCTAGATTTCCAGCTTGTGGAGCATGTTAGGCCCTCCTCCTTCTTTGCAATTGTACATAAATGGCTGTTAGTCGTTTTCTTTTCAATGACGCACAATACCATGACGATGGACGAAGGCTCTGAATATCCCCCCAGTTCAGACCTACTCTTAAGAATGTGTTGTAACCGGTATATTCAAAATCCATCCATCTGATGGAGTTAGCATACATAGAACGTCAGTTCGTCATGAACACCACATAGTACTCCCTTATAACGTGGTGAAAATCACTAACTGACGTGGTTGAACCGCCGCCATAACGCGAATAAGGGCGAATTTTACGCAGAATTTCCCATGCTGGCTGTTTGTTACGCCTGACGTGTCATCCGCAAAATTGGCCCACCTGGACGACGGAGATGAGGTAGCTGGGGTTCGCCTGCGTCAGCAATTCACGTCCCCTCATCAGCTCAGGGAAAAAAGGAACCCAATTTTCAATGTCGCGCTTCGGCTCCATTCACGTCGCTCGAATGTGCAAGTCTCTTCACCCGCAGCGCACCCATTCAAAACACGCACAAATACTCGACACATTTTCTCCTCGGACCAGTCCATTTCGATCAAGATTTCTCACTAACATTTCCCCCTTCCTCCCCAATTTCTATCACCGCGAGTGACACGCGTCGCCCTCATTTGCTCGCTTTCCACCACGCGAGAATGGAGAAGGTGAAGGAAATCTTCGGCGGCGAGAAGAAACGCGATGAGCCTCGCGAGGGCGAGTACGGATACGGCCATCATGGAACCGCCGTGGGCGAGGCAGAATACGCTGGCCAGGGGCAGCAGCGCCGCGGCCAAGAGTATGAGCGCGAAACGCCCGGCTATGGCGGCGGTTCTACCGAGCGCTCCGGATACTCTGGCGTGACTGGGCGCGAGAGAGGCACGGATTATGGCGGCACCAGCACAACTGGCTATGGTGGCACAGGCTCCACCGGTTATGGTGGCGGCACGGGCACAACAGGCTACGGTGGTGAAACCGGCCCAAGTGGCTATGGAACTTTCGGGAGTGGCGAAGGTCGGACGGGACACCGCCATGGCAAGCACGAAGAAACCACCGGATACGGCAGAACGACTGGCTATGGCGGCACGACTGGGGGAGGTACAACTGGGTACGGAACGGTGCGTGGCACGGAGTACGAACGGGGGACAGCAGGGTATGGGGAAGGGGAAGTTGGTGAGCGGCATGGAGAACGCGGATCTGATGAACGTGCTTACGGGGAGCGCGCTGGTGGTATTGGCTATGGGGAAGAGCGCAAGACCGAGGAAGAGGTAACTATTTCAAGGAAGTTCTGCTTTCTTTCTTCTCTTTTGCCTTTTGCGTTTTGACCGAAGTCTGCTTTCTGACCCCTGGTAATCTGTCCCGCGTCCTGGCTGGAGTGTGCGCCAACAGAAGATGCAGAAGGAATATGAAGGGCACAAGCGAGGGGAGCGCATCGGTGAGGCGATCGCTGCTGGTGCCGCCGCGTATGCCGCACACGAGCGCCATGAGAGGAAGGAGGACGAGGAGGACATCAAGAGGAGGGAGAGGGAGGCAGAGGGAGGTCAGAAGAAGCACGGCTGGTTTGGCTAGAGGACTGCATAAATGTTGAGCATCGGCTTGTTGCAAGGCTGGTTTGGCTAAATAGAAAAGCTGGATCGTCGCCGGAGCTGCTGGGTATGCTGCTCACGAGCCCCGCGAGGGGGATGAGCGCCACAAGCAGCACTGTTGGTTTGGCTAAATGGCCCTGCTCCTCCTGTTCTTCCACGTTCCTCCACGTAACTACTGCCTGAAAGGGGAAGGCAGCTGGCCCATTGTGTACAGTTCACACATACGTAGCATGCCATTTTTTCGGTTCCTACAGGATTAGTTGACAATCTTTAGTCAACTGTACTCCCTCAGACAACGTTTCTCACTCCAACCCAAACTTTGATAGACCCACCCATCAGAAAAATCCACGCTGCACTCGATGCTAAACAATCATGCGCACTGCACACAGATATCTAACTCCAACTAGCACAGAAGACAATGAACTAGACAATCTGACTCCACTTCCAAAGCTCTCGCATCACGACGAAAATCTCTCGCATCACGACGAAAATCTCTCGCATCAACCGCTCCGCCGCTAACATCTCATACACATCCACCAGCTGATCCTTCACAGGTATCCTCAACTCAAACACATCCAGCCCCATCCCATGTTCTGCCATCAGGCATCCCATGTTCTGCCATCAGGCATCCCATGTTCTGCCATCAGGCATCCCATGTTCTGCCATCAGGCATCCCATGTTCTGCCATCAGGCATCCCATGTTCTGCCATCACCAACTCTCCCATCCCAGCCACACCACACCATCTCCCTCTCCCATCCGAGCCCCACCATCCCCCTCTCCCATCCCAGCCACACCACACCATCTCCCTCTCCCATCCGAGCCCCACCATCCCCCTCTCCCATCCCAGCCACACCACACCATCTCCCTCTCCCATCCGAGCCCCACCATCCCCCTCTCCCATCCCACCCACACCATCCCCTCTCCCATCCCAGCCGCACCAGCTACTTGTTGTCACCAACTCCCAGCACAAACTTCACATACAGATCCACCAGCAGCCCCTTGGTGGGCGCCCTCAGCTCCAGCACATCCAGCCCCCTGCCATGGTCCGTCAGCACATCCCTCAGCTCACTCTTCATCCTCAATCTCCCATCCCAGTCACACCAGCAACTATTGCCACCTACTTCTTGTCACCAACTCCAGGGACGAACTTCACATACAGATCCACCAGCTGACCCTTGGTGGGCGTCCTCAGCTCCAGCACATCCAGCCCCCTCCCATGGTCCGTCAACACATCTTTCAGCTCGCTCTTGGTCATTTTCATCGCTATCTCCCTCCGCCTCTTCGCCACGTCAGACTCCCCCGCCACGTCAGCAGCTGTCACCGCCCCCACCCCCGGAGCTGCCCTCCCTCTCCCTCTCCTCGCTGCCCCACCCCTCCTACTCCTCCCTCCCGCTGTCCTCCCCTTGGCTGCCTTACTGCTTTCCGCCTCATCCCCCTCGGTGCCCCCCTTCCCCCCTGTGCCAAACACGCCACCAAAGGAAGCCCCCTCAGTATCCATATCCATCTCGCTGCCCTGCCCTGTTGCCTGGGCTGACTCGAATCCCGTGTTGCCTGATGCTGCAGGCGAGGGCGCCACCGCAACTCCTCCTGTTGCTACTGCTGCTCCTGCTGCTGCTGCTGCTGCTGCTGCTGCTGCTCCTCCTCCTCTTCCCACCGCTGGCACCGCGGGTGCAGATGCCCCAGCAGCAGCAGCAGCAGGTGCTTTCTTGCCTGCACCCCTGCCTCTCCGCTTGCTGCCTTCTCCTGCTGTTGTCTCTGCAGCATCACCCGTCACAGCGCTATCTCCCGCCCCTGCAGCACCCCCAGTAGTAGCACCTGCACCAGTAAAACCTGCATCAGAGGCACCTCCATCCCCACCAGCCGAAGTGCCCTCACCAGCAGCAGCACCTGCACCAGCAGCAGCCGCCCCCAGTCTCGCCCTCTTCCTCTTCCTCCCCGCCTCTTCATCCTCCTCCACTTCCATCCCCACAGTCCCCTCCCCCTCTCCCACCGCTCCATCCACCCTCCCCACCCCTCTCTCCCTCCCCCTTTCCCTCTCCCTCTCCTGATTCCCCCTCATTGCAACTTCCAGCATCCCTCTCAACCGTGCAATCTCCTCCTCCCTCACTCTCACTCCCCCCTCATCTCCTCCCTCTCGCTCCTCACCACTCCCAACTCCACCCCCATCCCCTCAACCACCCCCTTTAACCTCTCAACCTCCCCCTTCAGCCCAACCACCTCACTCCTCGCCTCCCCCTCCTTCCTCCTCCACCCCTCCCTCTCCACCTCACACACTGCCAGCATCGCCATCGTCTCCCCTACCTCCTCCTTCCTCCTCCCCACCTCCCCTCTCAGCTCTTCACACTCTCTCAAAAGCGCATCAGCCCTCCCCTTCCCCTCTTCCTCCCCTTCCACTACCCTCATTCTCAACTGCTCTGTCTCCCTCTCGACCTCCCTCGCTCTCCCCTCCGCAGCTTCCGCCCTCTTTCCTGCCGCCTCTGCTGCTGATTGGGCCGCCTGTACCTGCTCCACCGCCATCTGGAGATCCTTGGCTGCTGAGTCAGCGCGGATGCCAGCCTGGCGGGCCAGCTCAGCCTCGCGCCGAGCTGCCAGCTCAGCGGAGGTGCGTGCTGACTCAGCCTGACGTAGCTGGTGCTCCATATTCTCTGTCGCTGCTTCTGCCGCTGCCTTCGCCTCTCTAGCAGCCTGCAACAGGAGGGTTGGAAAGAGGGAGGAGTGTGGATGAACGCAACGGGTAGGGCTATAGGGATTAGTCCTATACAGCTCGCTGTTTCTGCAGCTGTTTTAGCCTCCCTTGCAGCCTGGAGACATGAGCGGCAAGGTGGGAGGAGGGGAGAGGGCAGTGTGAAGAAGGGAGGGTAAGAGGAAAAGATTTTACGCGAAATAGAGACGGCAGAGAGAGGAGAGAGCAGACGTGGCGAGAGACGAAGTGGGAGGGTAAGGGGGAAAGATTTGATGCGAAATAGAGAGGGCAGAGAGATAGAGGAGAGAGCAAACGTGGCGAGAGACGAAATGGGAGCGGGAACAAGAGAGACCACACCCTCGTGGCCATAACACGAGAGAAGAGAGCAAAACCGTAGTGAGGGAGGAGGAGGGCGGGGGGGCGGAGGGGCAATAAGGGGGGCTGGAGCGTCAGCCTTAACTGCATGCTCTTGCTTGCACTCCCAGCCGTCCGAGTAGCCTCTTGCATACTATCTTCCACCTCCCTCTCCCGCGCCTATGCCTCCACTAGCCATGAAAGATCACTTCACCTTGCTTCCAGCCTTACCTGCACGCTCTTGCTCGCACTGCCTCTAGTTTTGAGGCGCCTCAAAAACCGCGTGATAGGAGTCTAGTTTTGAGGCGCCTCAAAAACCGCGTGATAGGAGTCTAGTTTTGAGACGCCTCAAAAACCGCGTGATAGGAGTCTAGTTTCGAGGCGCCTCAAAAACCGCGTGATAGGAGTCTAGTTTTGAGGCGCCTCAAAAACCGCGTGATAGGAGTCTAGTTTTGAGGCGCCTCAAAAACTGCGTGATAGGAGTCTAGTTTTGAGGCGCCTCAAAAACTGCGTGATAGGAGTCTAGTTTTGAGGCGCCTCAAAACTTGCTTCCAGCCTCACCTGCACGCTCTTGCTCGCACTGCCAGCCGTCCTGGTCGCCTCTCGCATGCTCTCCTCAACTTCCCTCTCCCTCGCCTTTGCCTCTACCAGTGCCTTCTCCGTTGCTGCCAGCCGCGCTGCCTGGGACTGCAAGACAAGACGGAACACGCGGGGGAAAGGGAGAGAGGGGAAAGGCGTAAGTGGGGTGGGCCTCTGGTTCCCTCGCCTTTGCCTCCACCAGTGCCTTCTCCGTTGCTACCAGCCGCTGCCTGGGCCTGTTGAGCGCAGGGTGCAGAAACATGACGGGATCAGGTTGGGGAGAGGGGAAGGGAACATGGGGTGCACAGACTCTCCCGCTCCTTCGCCTCCACCAGCGCCTTCTCCGTTGCTGCCAGGCGCGCTGCCTGGGACTGCAAGACGGGGAAACAGAGAAAGAGAAGGGAGAGGGTCGGGGTGGTGGGCAAACGTGTGCATAAAGGGGGACCAGCCCCTCCCCCTCTCCCTCGCCTTTGCCTCCACGAGCGCCTTCTCCGTTGCTGCCAGCCGTGCTGCCAGCCGTGCTGCCTGGGGCTGCATCGGTGAGAGGGGAGGGGAGGGGGGAGAGTGGGTGAATCGGGTGGGCTAGGGGATAAAGCAGGGGGGGACATCCCTTCCTCTCGCCTTTGCCTCCACCAGCGCCTTCTCCGTTGCTGCCAGGCGCGCTGCCTGGGACTGGTGGACACGTGGGGGAGAAATGGGCGCAGACAGAGGTAGAGAGGACGAAGATCTAGCCGGACAGGGGTTGAGAGAATGAAGATCATTCGGGAGCATGTGCTAACCGTGCGTCATTGGAGCCCCATATCTTCATTGGAGCCCGGCATCTTCATTGGACCCCCATACCAGGAGGCCTCAAAACACACAACATGCGAAGCGATGCTATGCACACATCCCCGCCCGCTCTCACACACGCACCCTGTGTGCACTACACTCCATGGCATCCAGCACTCTCACTAACCTCCAGCTGAATCTTCAGCTCAGTAGCCTCGTCCGCTGCTTTTGACGCCTCTGCTCGCAGCCGCTGCTCCAATGCGTTCTGGGAGGAAACATTGCGGGGCACAACCAGGCAGGTTGTTAGACGACTGAAAGAAGGGCAAGGAGCATGTACAAGCATACTAAATCTAACAAGTACGTGCTTGAAGCGGCTGTGAGAACCAGGGAGGGGGGGTGAGGAGGGGGGATACGAATGAAGACATACAACCACCACAACATAAGCACTCAATCGCTTCCCCCCTCCTCAATCTCCAAGAATTGGGAATCGTTTCCCCCCTTATGCGACGCATTCTCCACCACCCAATCCCCCCCTTCACTCAATTGCTCCATCCCAGCACCACACCTTGTCCTTCTGAATCGCAGCCACCTCCGCCTCCCTCCTCTGCCTCTCCCTCTCCACCTCCGCCCTCAACCCCTCCCTCTCCCCAACCACCTTCTCCACCTCCCTCTTCCCCTCCCCCATCCCCTTCTCGTACATCTCCCTCCACTTCACCTTCTCCCCCTGCTCCTCCCCTACCCTCCTCTTCGCCTCCTCCAGCTGCCCCTTTAACCTCTCAGCCTCCCCAGCCGCCCTCCTCACTTCCTTCTCCCCTCCCTCCCTCACTCTCTCCACCTCCTTCCTCAAACCCGCACACTCCCTCTCCCTCTCCTCCGCCCTCCTCCTCCCCTCCTCAACTTCCTTTCTCATTCTCTCCCTCTCCTCCCTCCCTTCCCCAACCAGCCTATGAGCGTCCGCCAGCTGTCCTTCCACTGCTGCCACCCGCTTCTTCCAGTCCTCAGCTGCAGCGGCCTCCCGAGCCGCCACCGCAGCTTCGGCGGAGGCCCGAGCCTCGGCGGCTTGCTTGTCCTTGAGTGCGGACGAGGCTTGCTGCTTTGCTTCGGCAATCTCTTTCTCGGCTGAGTCCAACACAAGGCCGCGCATGCTGAAAAGGGAAGAGGGGAATCAGGGCATGGAGGGGCGGAAACGGACGGGAAAGGGGTGGGTGGAGGGGGGAAGCACGAGAGACAAAGTGGAGATTAGACAAGAGGGAAGATAAGGCCATGCATCCTGCGCGGGGAAGCTGGGGGGCGGGGGGGTGGAGAGGGGGCGGGGGGGGTGGAGATAGGAAAAGGGGAGAGGAGGTGAAGGGAGAGGAGGGCAGAAAGAGAAAAGCCTAGCAAAGCACAAAAGGAGTTAACAAGGGAAAGGAGGGAGGGAGGGAACGGGGAACGAAAAGAAAGTTTCCTGAGATACCTCTAGCCCAAACAAATCTCCTCTAGCCTCTCCATGTCTCCCTCATAACCCCACAACGCTATGACTTCACAGCGACCACCCCACACTCAGCACCCATCTCATGCTGACCTGGCAACGAGGAACGCAGATAAGCACCGCCACTTGGCAGCACCCGACATGGACGACTCGTACGCCGCCAGCTCAGCAAGCAGCGCACGCACCACGTCAGCAGTAGCCGCCCGGGGAGGGCCCCTGGCCAGGCCCTTGACCTTTGCCTCCAAGGCATCTAGGAACCGCGTGCACCGCACCTCCGCCTCTGCTGCCACCCGCTTCAGCACATCCTGTGTAGGTGCACAGCAGGGAGCAGCGGGGAGCAGCGGGGACATAGCCATGATGGATCACTCAGATCATACAGAAAAGTGTCAGCGGTGAGACGCCTGGAGGGTGGGGAGTCTATTTTTGAGGCGCCTCAAAAATAGACTCCTCACTGATGGATCACTCAGATCATACAGAAAAGTGTCAGCGGTGAGACGCCCGGAGGGTGGGGGGCAACCCCTTGCCAGGCCCTCCTTGGTCTGTACTGAAGGGCGTCAACAAACCGGCTGCATTGCACCTCGGCCTCTGCTGCCACCCGCTTCAGCACATCCATTCATCAACATGCACATACAAGCACAGTTGTATGGATCACATGGGTCAATACCCCCCCACCCTACCCTTGCCTGGAACTCTTGCCACCAACCTGCACCCCCGCCCTCACTCCCCCACCAGAATGTCTCACCTCGAACCTCTTCCCAGCCTCCTCCCTCAGCTTCTCCTCATACTTTTGCCGTGCCTGCCCCTCCCCCACCGCCTCCTCTCTGAACGCCGCCTCCGCTGCTAGCAGGGCTGCCCTGTGGCGAGCTCTCAGGTCGTCCTGGTAAAGGGGAGGCATGGGGAGGTGTGGGGAGGTGAGAGATTCAGGGTTTATAAATAAGACTCAAAAAGAGGCACTTCGATTCTCTGTTACGTATGCTCCCGATGCTGACTCAACCACCTCTCTCCTGAACCCGGGGCACCCAATTCAAATGCCTACCTCATCAGCAGAGGCGGGGTTCCCAAAGGCCCTCGTGTACGCCTCCAGTGCAGCCTCGAACGCCCTGCGGCACTCCGTCTCCTCCACACTCTGGGAGAGGGGAGAAGGGAGAGGAGGAGGAGAGAGGAAGGCAGGGCGAGGAAGGAGGGGGGGACACAGGGAAGGAATTAGCAAGACGAGAGAACTGCAGACAAAGAGGAAGATGCCAAGAACAACACAGAGACGAGGCAAGAGAGGGAGACGCGCGCCCACACACATGCACGCATGCACATGCACCGAATCGGACACTCAACAGCCAGGAGTTGAGGATGGTGGGCACAGCCCCGTTATTGAGTGCGTCACAGTAAATAAATGTGCGCTCGTACGCGCGCGCGCACGCACGTGCGCACACACACACACACACATCGCCAGAGATCCACTCGCACACTCACCAGCCAGGAGTTGAGGATGGTGGGCACAGCCCCGTTATTGAGCGCCTGGATATAAGTCTGAGTGAGCCCGGCCAGTATGGGCCCAGTCATAACTGTGCCGCCCACCCTCTTGGGGCGAGCGCGCGCAAAAACTGACTGCGTGAAAGCGTCCAGCCCCTGCTTGAACTCCGGCCTTAGCTGGTCCATCTGCAAGGGAGAGATGGGAGAAAGGGAGGGAAGGGAAGATTGAAGTTGAGACGTCCCAAAGCAAATCTTCTATCACAAGCTTGAACTCCGGCCTTATGAGTCGACTCAAAAGTCACGAGCTTGAACTCCGGCCTTAGCTAGTTCATCTGCAAGGGAGAGATGGGAGAAAGGAAGGGAAGGGGAAACAGGAAATATGAGGATACAATAAAGATTGCTCACAAACACGGCTTGGGTGAATGTGCCCAACCCCTGCACGGACTTGGGGCGAAGCTGGTATATCTTCAGGGGGGGGAGACAAGGAAGGCGGCTCATGAAGAAGGTGTTTGTACAGCTACTGCGAGGTATAACACAAGCTACTAAGCTAAAGAGGTATAGACACGGCACAGAACAGCACTCACCGGCAGGTGGTCGAGCTTCTGCAGCAGCTTCTCGTTGCTGATGGGGCGCACGAGAGCAAAGCAGTCTCGGTCTGGGAAAAGGGAGCGAATGGACTCGCGGATCTGACAGGGGGAGAAAGGAGGGAGTGGGGGGGGGGGAAGGGGGGAGGAAGGTTTGGGGTTTGACACTGCGACGTTGATAAAGCAAGGGGCAAAGCAGTCCCGACCGGGGAATTGCGAGGGGATGGACTCGCGGACCTGAGAGGGGGACAAGGGGGGAGAGGGGTTGGGTTTGGAGCAGAGAATTCGTCAATAGGCCAAAGGCCAAAGCAGTCTCGGCTGGGGAAAAGGGAGCGGATGGGCTCGTGGACCTGAGAAGGGTGAGAAGGGAGGCGGGGGGGTAGGGGGGGGGAGAGGGTTTGGGGGGGATTGGGGTTATGATTGAGCCGCTTGAGCTGAGAGGTGCCCACATCAAACCTGATGCAAGCCTTGCAGAGAGCGTGAGTGCAGAGAGCGTGAGTGCAGAGAGCGTGAGTGCAGAGAGCGTGAGTGCAGAGAGCAGCAGGAACAAGAAGCAGCCGAGCAGAAGACTGAGCAGTAGACTGCGGAACCCCCTAAGCAGCTATTTCTTCGCCCTGGCTGACTCAGTGTCCTCTGCTATGGACATTCTTAGTCAAGACACTGAGGTACGTGCACACAGACACTAGCACAACCTACAACCCACATCCTAAAACCTGTAACCCACAACCCACGGCCCACATCCCACCTGGTTCTTTACCCGTGCCGATTCGGGGTCCTCTGCCATGGACTGGGACGGGTATGGAGTCAACCAGCAGCCGAGCAATAGACCGAGCAAACCAACTGCATCCCACCTGGTTCTTTGCTCGTGCGGACTCGGAGCCCTCGGCCATGGACTGGAGTGCCGTCTCGAGGTAATCCCGAGGGGTGATCACCCGCCCGTCCTCAGTCAGGTCGAAATAGAAGTCCTGACAGGTAGGGGCAGGGGAGGAGAGTCAGACAGTATGAGAGGCACAAGTGGAGGGAGCTTTAAAGGAGGCAAGGTGTGAGAGGAAAGAGATAGTGAGTGTGAGAGGAAAGAGATAGTGAGTGTGGGAGGCAAGAGATAGTGAGTGTCAGAGGAAAGACAGAATGGGAGGGAGGACACACAGGAGCGACAGGCTGCTCAAGAAAACCTGGGAAGGAAACGAGCATCCTTCACCATGACCATGGCTTACCCTCAGAAGCCAAAAGAACACGGGAGAGAAGAGCCCCAGTTCTTGTGTGGACGTAGACGAGCCAGCACCACCAGCCGACCCTGCTGCTGCTGCTGCTGAGGCTGAGGATGCGCGCACTTGGATGTGCTTCGCCATCTCAGTGACCATGGAGAGGCGGTCGAGTGACGACTCGTCGATGCCACCCATCTGGTTGTACACGAACAGCGACGACAGCAGCACGGCCAGCGAGAAGATCTGCGTGCTGTAGGTGCCCTGCAGCGTTGCACACAGGAGAGGAAGTGCGGGGAGGGGGAGAGTGAGGGGTAAGGGAAGGATAGTGGGGGGGTGGAACATCACTACGGCAGCACGGCCAGCGAGAAGATCTGCGTGCTGTAGGTGCCCTGCAGCGTTGCACACAGGAGGAAACAAGTGGGAAGGGAGACAGTAGCGGCGCAAAGTGAGGGGGGGAAGGAGGGGGGGGGGGTGGGGGGGGTCGGCTAGGCGATTCGAGGTAAACGTCTAGTAGCATCTAATTCTGACCACCTGATCGTACGCGCCGATTCCCTCAGAGGCCAGCAGGGAATCGAGCAGGTGGTACAACATCCCGTCTGGCGCCATCGCCTTTTGACAGGCGAGCTCCAGACCCACAAACCCTCTCTGATGGCCGGGGATGGCGGTACACGGTGCATGGCCGGGGATGGCGGTACAGGTGCTTGGCTGGTGCGCGGGGCGCACTGCGAACAAAACAAGCGTGCTGTGATGCAATCTTGACCGTTGAACCGTCTCACCGTTTGATCATAGGCGTCGATTCCCTCGGAGTCCAGCAGCAGCAGGTGGTACGACGACCCGTCTGGCGCCGTCACCTTGACAGGCGAGCTCCAGATCCACAGGCCCTTCGTGCACGGCCGGTGCGTGGGGCCCACCGTGAACCCGCTGCTGCGACCCAGCAGCTGAGTAGGGGCGGAAGACATGAGAAGAAAGGAGAATGTTGGAGAAACTAGGAGAAGAAGCATGAGAGGTGACGGGGGTTAGGCCCACTGTGAACCCGCAGGCACGAAGGGGAAGAGAGGAGAGGAGATGAGGGAATTCGAAAAGAGGAGAGCAGCTGAAGAGAACCGATCCAGAGTGGAGGGATCACTATTCGTCACCTGACTCACTCTGAATCTCTTCCCCTGCCTTGCTCTTCCGCACAACCCCGAGGGTTCCTATGAGTCTCCTTAGCGCGATAACGGCCTCGGGCTTCCGAAACATCCCTTGCTCACAACCACCTCGTTAATACCTGATTCAGTATGAAGCTCTTCCCCTGCCTCGCCCTTCCGCACACCGCGACAACCCCGAGGGGTCCTCGCAGTCTCCTCAGCGCGCTAACAGCCTCGGGGTCCATCCGAAACACGCCCTGGTCATCCTTGTACACCAGCCGAATCGCGCGTGACGTCAGCGGGTCGGGGATCGACGCAGCAACCGGCGATCCGCCGGCTCGGGATGGAGATAATGGGGATAGGACGGCAGGCGAGGGTTGCGTAGGCGTTGACGCTCCTGGCATCGGTTGCCTGGACGATGACGGCATGGGGGATCGTAGTCCGGTTGCGGGGGAGCGTGCGGCTGCAGCAGGGGATGCGACTGGCGAAGGAGAATTCCCGCTGCCGCCGCTGCCTCGATTGAATATCCAGGACATGGTGGCTCGATGCTGCGGTTCCTAATACGTCCGATTGCTCCTAGGAGCCTCAATGGGTTACTCCGGGTATTTTTTAGAATTCTAAAAAATACCCTGCTAACTCAATCGCCTCAACGGGTTACTCCGGGAACGTCCAGTTGCGTTGTTAGGAACCTCAAAAGCTTTCTCCCGAGACGTCTGCTCGCTTGTGATTGGATCATAAGCTAGAAGAGTAACAGAGCTGACGAATACCGAGCGAACGGAGAGAAGGACGCAGACGAATCCTTGACAGACGATTTCAGCAGGAAATATCAATTGAACCTGATAGAAACTAAATGATTAGCTACTGCTGACCTATCACGCTCTGTCAGCAAGAAGCCGACAAGGAGCCAAAAACGATAATCTAAACCAAAAAAAGGTAAGCCAACAGAATCTGCAGGAACTGGACTGATCTCCACGCGCTGGATGTGGGCGAGGCTGCTCGTCAGAACCTAGAAAATACTGGCGACAACAAGGAGCTCACTAGAACAAAGTCCCTGACGACGTTAGCGTCGATCAAGCGACGTCACTGAAACTGTGACGTTTGTTCACGCGAGGCTCTAGAATCCCAACGAGAGAGACTTGAGAAGGAATCTGAAATAGGCATCCCGAATTCCCTGAGATTGATCAAGCTTTGTGGAGTCATCATGTGACATCTGTGGAAGTACAGTAGATGCTGGCTTTCCCTCTCTGAAAGTAGACTGGCGTGGCGAGTGATCAGAAGGGAAGGGGAAGTGGAACAGAAGGATGGGCCCTAGAGATTCGCGCGGGAATTTCGAAGGTTGGAGGTCTCCTGGCAGGCAGGGGCTGACACCAAGGTTTGCTGGTTCGCGGTTCCGTTGGCATAATTGTGAGTTCTACAGTGATTGATTACAAATCTGCACCTAAGAATACACACTTCAGGAAAAATTCCATCCCATAAAGAGCATGAGATGGGAGGGGGGAGACACTCCCGGTGGTAGGTGGCTCCTCAAAGCCACAACCATGATTTCAGTATATTTTGCAGCCGGCTCGGCTTTCCTAACATTTTTTCCCAGAGAACACGAATTTGTATTTGTATGATTAGTACACCACCACAATTTGGCTACTTTATAAGCCGCTATGAGTATTTCTCATACCTCTTGTTGGAAGGCATGCACAAAGTTCAACCATGTTCAGTAGGTAGTTGCTGTTCGTGAATGAGAGCAAATCGGTATACTGATTTGGGTACAGAGACAATGAATAGCGAGGTGTACGATTTCAGCTGCACAATTTCAGAAGTTTTTCCATATTGACTGGAAGTTAGCAGTTACACAGAGATGGTATGCTGAAGAACATGCAATGATGCCCCATAAGCTATCTTGGAGCAGAGCAGCTATCACAGACAGTGTCCTTGGGACTAGGTTTAGCAATGCAGCACCCATTTATTTGCCAGGGTTCCTGTCCAATGCCTATCGTACTATCTCAGAAAAACAAACCCACCCTCACCTCTCGTTGACACACTGCCCGCTTCTGCACTTGCAGTAGGGGTTCCGGCTGCAGTCAACGCACCTACTCCCCTCATTGGCCGGCACCTGACACTTATTCACACACTCCCCTCTGTAACACGTGCACGGCCCCCCGCTGTCACACCCATCAAAGCACTCCCCGCCCTCGGCATTCGGCAGCTGACATTGGGGTTTGCACTGGCCTGCGGAGCACAAGCACACTTGGCTGCAATTCAACAGGCAGACAAAGGGAGAGAGGGAGAGGAGGATGAGCATAGGCACACACACACATAGAGAGGGCGAGGAGGATACAGTTTCACATGTCCGTCCATGAGGGGATGAGCAGCATTCTTATGCGGAAAATGGCATGGCACACGAATGGAGAGATGATTCATTAGCGCAGGGGAATGAAGAAGATGATTCATTAGCGCAGGACAAGCAGCCAAGAGAATCTCTGTTTCTCCCCTCCCCTTTCCCCCTGCCTCCCTTTCCCCCTGCCTCCCTTTCCCCCTGCCTCCCTTTCCCCCCTGCCTCCCTTTCCCCCTGCCTCCCTTTCCCCCTGCCTCCCTTTCCCCCTTCGTACCTTGTGCAATTGTAACTGCATTGTAACCCGTCGCTTCCAGCCACACCACACCGCGGAACGCACTTCCCGCCGACGCACGTCCCCTGCTGCGAAAACATATCTCCGCACGCGGCTCCCTCGTTAGTAGGCAACTCGCAAAACGGTCTGCACGTCCCTTTCGTACACCTGCATCCGTTCGTATTATCCTTGCACGCCGCTCCACCGCTGCAAACCGCTCCCTCCGCCAATCCCCCGTTACAAGGCTCCACGCACTTCCCTTTAGCGGCACATCTACACCCCGGCGCGGTAACCACGTTAACGTTGGTAACCGAGTAATAATACGCGTTCGCGCACGAGGTACAAGGGTAGGCGTTCGGCGAATTGAGGACGAGCGGAACGGGCGACGGGCCCGTGCACGAGAGGTCCGGCTCGCATTTCCCCGACGAGCCGCAGACGCACGAGCCGCCTTTGGTCGTGTTGCACGTGCTGCAAACGGTGCCGGGTTCTATCGGCAATGGGGGGAACGGGAGGGAGACGAGGAATGGCGATGAGACGGCACTCGTCCAAACGGTTCTCAGGCTGACAAAGAATCGTCTGTATCAATTATAAGGAATTTGCATATAATTGTTTTTCTTTTCTCGCTGCTCGATCACTTCCATCCGTTCGCTATGACTCTGCTATCCGTCATGATGGCTGGCGTACTTGTCGCATGTAATGGCTATGGCTGTAACGTCCACTCACTGGCGATGGCGCAGATGTCGTAGCAGAGACCGGCGCGGCAGTAGCTGAGTCGACTCAAAAGCCTGCTAGATTGCTTCTATTCATCACGAATGCACCTGTCGTTTAAGTGCGTCCACTCACTGGCGATGGCGCAGATGTCGTAGCAGAGCCCGGCGCGGCAGTAGCCTTCGCCGGACGCCGAGTTGGTGCACGGGTAGCCGTCCTTCTCGTTGCAGAACGGCACGCACTTGCCCTTGGACGGCGAGCACACGCACCCGTCCTTACCCGCCTTGGCCCTGCGCATGCCAAGGCAAGCACACACACAGAGAAACGGCCTTGAGTGAGCAGGATATACGTGTGCTAGTAGTGTCTTTCTGAGGCGTCTCAAAACGAAATGAGCGGGATATACCAGGCGAGGAACGTCCCCAATCGTTTTCTTAAACCGTCTGCTTTAGTTGGGAATGGTCGCTCGTAGCATCTAGTTAAACGGTTCGACAGAGGGCGACGAGAGAGCAATACGACTTACGAGCATCCGACGGTGCAAGCCGCGCCTCTGACCAGCGCCGACATTGGGTTCGCCGTGCTGCACGCGTCGACGCACTGCCCGCGGCCGCACACGCACCCGTTGCCCGTCGCGTTCTTGCATCCCGTGCACGGCGTCACGCCGTTGTTATTCTCCGGCAGCGCGCAGAAATCCACGCACGTCTGGCTTCCGTTTATGTCACACGCGCACTGCGCGTTCGGCACGCCGGCGCGCTTGCTCGGGCACGTGGCGCACGCGCGCCGCCACCTGGGCGATTTGTAGTCAACGCCCGGCACGAAGCTACAGCTGGGCCGGCACACGCCGAACGAGTCGCAGATGCAGCCGCCAGGGGTGGTGCAGTTGGTACACCGCATTCCGACGGTAAACGAGGAAGGGCAAGTTCCGAGCGGGGGAGGCGGCGGGGGCGGGGTAGGGGGAGGGGGAGGAGTCGGGGGAGGGGAGGGCGGGGGAGTGGGGGGGAAGGAGGCGGAGAAAGAGGCGGTGAGGGAGGAGGAGAGGAAGGAGGGGCGGGAGGAGGGGAGAGCGGAGGTGAGGGGGAGGTAATGGGAGGGGAAGGAGAGGTGGTAACGGGAGGGGGAGAGGAGGTGTCGGGTGGGGGAGAAACCGACACAATGGGAGGGGAAGGGGAGGTGGTGACGACGGGCGGAGGGGAGGTTGTGACGACGGGCGGAGGGGAGGTTGTGACGACGGGCGGAGGGAAGGTTGTGACGACGGGCGGAGGGGAGGTTGTGACGACGGGCGGAGGGGAGGTTGTGACGGCTGGCGGAGGGGAGGTTGTGACGACGGGCGGAGGGGGAGCGGAGACCTCTTGCAGCCACCGGGCGTGCGCGGAGGAGAGTTGGGGGAAGGCGGCTGCGGCTGCGGCTGCGGCTGTGGTTGTGGCGTGACATGAGATGGCGACGACTAGGAAACTGACTAGTAGGACAGGCAGCTTCGTGAGGAGAGGAGAGAACCGCGTGTGCGAGCGTGATCCGCTCGCGAGGCGTGGAATCGACATGGCTGGTGATGCGATTTCGCGGATTGGCGGTTGTCTGAGAGTATGGGATACGAAGGCAAGCCCGGAGCCCGGAGCGGGAGATTCAGGCTGCTAGACAGACGGGGCAGTCAACCGCACTCGCGGTTATTGTGGCTTGTCAAAAGCAACCTCTGGATGGTCCCTAGGAAAGCAGCCTCTCGTTAGGGGCTGGTCAATTTTGAGTCGACTCAAAACAGGCTGGTCAATTCTGGCTGATGACGTGCAGTCTAGAATAAGCAAAGAGTGCTGGATCCAGTGGTTGCTCTCCGTCTGCCTGAATACCAAAGCTAAGAGAAGAACGCGAGACGGAGCTAAGAGGAAATCGAGAGTCAGCAGGGTGCTGACTTGGTCAATAGAAACGCGAGACGTGATATGGGGTGTTATTGGGGAGGAGTTTGAACGAGAGGGTTCAAATCTCTCTCCGTGGACGGTGGTGGTGGCGAGCGGGAGTGAGAAGAAAGCAGACGCAATGTCGGCCGAAATAGGGATTTATCCGAGCAATGTAGGCCTTTGACGCAATCTCTCTGCGTGGGCGGTGGTGGAAAGAGCGGAACTGGTGGAGCTGGCTGAACAGTCGGATGCTGAGGGATGGGCGTGGGTGGGTGGGTGGGTGAGGTAACGCGGTACGTGCGGAGCGGGTCAACAAAATGGCGTCGGCTCGGCAGTGTTCGCAACTAAAGCAAGCATCAGGGCGGGACGGAATTTGAAATTGACAGAGGAGTTTAGGAGAACGACGAGGCCAAGCTTAGCGCGAAGCGCCAGGTCGAGGAGAGTAAAGAGTGGTGGTTTGACGCCAAACCAGCATTTCGCTAGTCTTGCTCATCCCTTTCTCGCGTTCTCTGCCTGCCTGGCTGCCTACCTCCTCCCCTCCACAGCGTGCTCAGAACTCCAACCAAAATTGGCGAACCGCGCCGCCAACCACGGGAAGGCATCAAATTCGCCGCTGCAGCAAATTGCAGCAGGCAGCCCCGAAATCGCGAGCCGCATTTGAGGGCCAAATTTGTTTGGTTGGGCCTGTCGGCACGGCGCGGGCTTTGCAAATTTGGCCGTTGGCGCGCGCAGTCTTTGCGAAAATAAATGTCGTAGCCGCTCAGTTTGTCGGCTCAGCAAGCTCAGTTGATGTCCCGTGAACGTCAGAAGCCTTAGCATGATGGAGTCGCAACATAGGCTGGTTTGTGTCGCCCGCCGTTTACGCTTAACGGCATGAAGCGCTAGTGACAGACACGGTTTCCAATATACACACTCGGGCAGAATATGACGAGAAAAGCCAGTAAACAATGAGGGAGCATACATCCATAATATACATGCAAAAATCCACTTGCATCTCTTCTATCCCAGAATAGTCAGCATGCTGACCTAAAAGTTAAACCCCATGGTTGGCTAATCATCCGTGTGTTGGCGACATCCATTTGGTCGAAAATGATACACATTTCTCATGACCTGGTTACACATGCCGCAGAAGCGTGTGCGGCAACTCCAACAATGCATGTCATTATTTCGCGCCTCCTGCATGCCACAGCCAAACAGAAAACGTTCAACAAACGACAAACATACAGAACAGCGGAACAGCAAGACCAGAACCAAAATCAGCCCGAGCTTCGACCTGCATGCATAACTTAGGAAATCTAGCCATGAGCTAACCTTATGGTTGAATTGGCGGCAATTTGGACAGCGTCTTGCAGGCAATGGTCTGCCATCCGCCCCAAGAGGAGGCGGGGGTCGATGGTGCTGGTTGTTTGCCGCACCCATGGCTGCCATCTGCATCTCCCACTGATCGATCTCCGCAGCCTCAAACAGCACACACGTGCCGTTGCTGGTGAGACAAGGTGAAGAGGGGAGAATTAGAGGCCAGAGAGAGGGGGGGGGGGGGGTGGGCACGGGTGGATGGCGGGAGGAAGAGAAAGGGGATGGCGGGATGGTAGCATATGCAGCAGTTACATGAGTGAATCGGAAACTCACGTGAAGTGGTCGTAACCAGAGATGCGCTCGTGGCAGCGGTAGCAGAAGTAGGTGCCGCAGGTGGGGCAGATCATCTTGTTGCACCCCTCGCTCTTGCTGATGGACGTGCTGCACACGGGGCACGGCACACTCTCCTCCTCCACCAGCCTGCAGAGTGGGAGGGAGTGAGAGGAGAGGGAGTGAGTGAAAAGAGAAGCTTGGAGAGAGCTCAAGAGAGTGCTGATGGCTGTGCTGCACACGGGGTACGGCACACTCTCCTCCTCCACTAGCCTGCAGAGGGGTAGAGGAAGATGGGGGACCAAGGGGAGGAGACAGGGAGAGATGAAGGTGAGAGGGGCACGGCACGGCAGGCACCCCTCGCTCCACCTGATGGCTGTGCTGCACACGGGGCACGGTGCACCCTACTCCGCCAACAGAACGAGAGAAAGAGAGAGTCTTGGGAAGACCAAGGCTTGTTGGTTTTGAGGTGCCTCAAAACCGAGACTCGTCAGACCAAGTCAGTTCATGCGATCGACTCATGCTGCTGAGGCCACCTCGAAATGATGACATTCTTGAAAAGTGAGACTTACTTAAGACTGAGTACTTGCTTAAGACCGAGCACTTACTTAAGACTGAGTACGTACTTAAGACTGAGTACTTACTTAAGACTGAGTACTCACTTAAGACTGAGTACTTACTTAAGACTGAGTATTTACTTAAGACTGAGTACTTACTTAAGACTGAGTACTTGTTGCTCGAGATCCTTCTGCTTCCTGAGCTCTTCTTCCGCCAGTGTTCGCTCCTGCTGCCGCAGCTGAGACAGAACGGATCGACACAAGGCAGAGAAGTGTGTGATGAAAGTTGAGCTTTGAGACATCTCAAATCTTCTGCTCCTGGAGCTCTTCAAGAGCCAGTGCCCACTCCTGCTCCAACAGCTGAGACAGAGAAGAGGAAACCAAGTAAGGGAGGAGGGGCAACAGACTTTGCTTCGTGACGACTCTCTGCTTCCTGAGCCTCAGCCAGTGCTTGCCCCTGCTGTCGTAGGTACTTGCTTCCTGAGACAACACGGAGCGGCACACAGGCAGAAGAGCGGTTGAGCAAGGAAAACCAAAAGACAAGATTTCCAGCGTTCTGTCAGTCCCCTCCACCTCTTTCACCTTGGAGAACTCAACCGCACCTCTCTCCGCACATCACACTCACCTTCATGAGTTTAAGGGCCAGCTCCGGAGTCACACAGGTCTTTCCTCGGTGGAATCCCTCACGGCACATGCCGCAGAAGGAGAAGAAGCACCCGGGGCACAGCGCGTGGTGGTCGGAGGGGTCCTCCACACATGGCTGGCTGCAGCGCGGGCAGAAGACCACGTCGGGCATGGCGTCCAGGGAGCGCTGCAGGGTCAGCTGCTCCCAGCGAGTGAAGAGTTCATGTGGGAGCAGCGAACGCAGCAGGTCTGTTGAACGGGCAGAGAGGGGAGAGGGACAGGGGAGGATGGAGGATTTAGGGTCAGCTCAGCTGCTCCTAGCGAGTGAAGAGATCAGGAGGGAGCAGCGATCGCAACAGGTCTGTTGAACCTGGGGGAAGGGGGAGGTAGGAACTTAGGAAGGGAGGAGGAGGTTGTGGCTGCAGCGCCTCAAAGGCAGGCGTGCAGGGAGGGACGCCGCGAAGTGCCTGTCGTGTCGTCCATCTCCTTGCTCCACCGCCTCAGCAGAGCCCGGAGGGGAACGGGCAGGCAGACAGGTAAAGAGAGGCGCAGGGAAGCAAGCAACAAGCACGTACCATAGGAGAGGGGCGCCCGGCACTTGGTGTCAGGGCACTTGAGCGCCTGGAGGTTCCCCTCACCCACCAGCGTCTCAGCAAACGCGCTCATGCATGCATGGTTGCAAGCACGGTTGCAAGCACGCACATACCATAGAAGCATGAACGTACCATAGGACAGAGGTGCTGGGCACTTGGTGTCAGGGCACTTGAGCGCCTGGAGGTTTCCCTCACCCACCAGCGCCTTAGCAAACGCGCTCAAGCAAGCGGTGTAGAACGCGTGGTTGCATGCCGGGCGCACGCACTCCGTTCCAGGCTTCTACGGGAAGCAGATGGCGCAGGCGTGCAGGGACGCCTGGAAGTGAGGGAACGAGGGGCACCTAGCAGCATGCATGCACGCACCATATGAGAGGGGCGCCCGGCACTTGGTGTCAGGGCACTTGAGCGCCTGGAGGTTCCCCTCACCCACCAGCGTCTCAGCAAACGCGCTCATGCATGCATGGTTGCAAGCACGGTTGCAAGCACGCACATACCATAGGAGCATGAACGTACCATAGGACAGAGGTGCTCGGCACTTGGTGTCAGGGCACTTGAGCGCCTGGAGGTTCCCCTCCCCCACTAGCGCCTCAGCAAACGCGCTCATGCAAGCGGTGCAAAACGCGTGGTTGCAGGCCGGGCGCACGCACTCCAACCCAGGCTTCTGCGAGAAGCAGATGGCGCAGGCGTGCAGTGAGGCGCGGAAGTGGCGGTCGTCCATCTCCTTGCTCCACCGCCTCAGCAGCGCCAGGTCGTCGTGCAGAGACATGCCCTCGGGCACTGCCCTGCAGTAGGCAGCTGGTGCGTCCTGGCATGGGCATGTCGCCTCGTCCTTACTCTTCTTCTTCTGCCGCTCTCCTCCCTTTCTGTCCCCTTCCCCCCCCACTTCCCCCCACCCCCCTCCACCCAGCAGTCGCAGCTCCTGACCAATCCCAAGGCACACAAGAGCCTCCTCCCCCAGCCATGCTGCCCACGTGTACACCACGACCAGGCCACTCTGCTGCTGCCACGTGGCGTCCAGCTGGGCGCAGAGGCGTGCCAGCTGGGCGTGGGAGAGCCAGGACGAGAGAAGAGCGAAGAGGGGAGGGGAGGCGGAGGGGTAGGAGTGGGGGAGGAGACAGAGGAGGCGGAGAGGGGGGAGGTGGGAGATGAGGAAAGGAGGAGGGAGGGGGGGCTGGCGAGAGGCGGATGTGGTGGAGGTGGAGGGTTGGGGGGAGGAGGAGGAGGAGGAGGAGGAGGAGGAGGAGGAGGAGGAGGAGGAGGAGGAGGAGGAGGAGGAGGAGGAGGAGGAGGAGGAGGAGGTGGTGGTGGTGGTGGAGGAGGAGGAGGAAGGGGTGGAAGAGAGGGAGGAGGTGGCAGTGGGAGGGGAGGAGACGACCAAAAGGGGCGAGGGCATGGCAATGCGAATGTCAATCTGAACGGGGAGGGGAGGGGGGAAAGTAAATGAGGGCATAGAGAGGGGGCAGGTGTTAGGAAGAAAAAATACATCTCAGTGTTAGGCAGACAGCAAGGAGAGGGATGCTATTTAGGCAGGCGTGCGAAAAAACAATCAAGTTAAACAAAGTGTTTGGGCTCAGCAGGCAATCTACTATAGTGTTATACTCGCATTCGACGACCTCCCTTCATCATCCTACTGTGCGATTTATAAAAGGGTGACTGCCATACCAGGAAACTGTTGTAAGGCGCGGTTGTGAAACTCGCTGTTGGTGACGGAGGGGAGTCATGGGAGGAGGAGGAGGAGGAGGCACCTTGGGAAGCAGAGGCGGCGAAAGTGGAAGTGGGGGAGGGCGGGGAGGAGGTGGCGGACGATGCTAGCCAGATGGCTTCAAAGTCGGTATCGAAAATGGACTGGAGGGCTTCGATCTGGTATGGGTAGAAACACAAGAGCGTATACATCTAAAAGTCAGTCTCTTCTCATCCCTGCACTCGATTTCAATTCACCCTGTCTCTCTCTCCGTTCCATCTCACCTCCTCCCTCTGCTCCCCCAGGCATTGCTGCCTTTCGCCATCAGATAGGGCCGTCCCCACCTCAGCCCAAGCCACTCGCTTCCTCCGTCTCCCCTCACCTCCTCCATCGCTTTCATCTCACCTCCTCCCTCTGCTCCTCCAGGCATTGCTGCCTTTCGCCATCCGACAGGCCTGGCCCCACCTCCTCGTTGATGTGCCTCGCTCGATCGCACATCAGCCTAGGCCGCTCTCTCCCTCCCTCTCTCTGTTTCAACTCACCTCCTCCCTCTGCTCCTCCAGGCAGTGCTGCCTTTCGCTCTCAGACAGGCCCGTCCCCGCCTCGTCGTCAATCTGCCGTGCGCGCGCACACATCAGCCTGAGACGCTGTTCGAATCCCATCGCTGACATTTTGTGGCTGGATGCGTTGGAATTGGTAACTGTTGCTGGAGGAGCAGCGGACGGTCCCGCGCTCATGGCCGCGTTATAGTACGATGCGTTAGTTCGCGAATCCGAGACGTCCGAAAAAAATAAATAACAAATGGCGTAAGGGAATATGTACAAGGAAACGAGGATTGTGCTGGCTTGAAAGAGCCTGTCAACACGCTAAAAATGAGGAATTCTAACCGCGCGAATTTTGAGGCGCCTCAAAAACCGCGCGAAGTTACCAAGACATGATTCTAAAACAGGGTCCTTGGCGGAAGCCTGCTTGGTGAAGCTAACGTTACGAGACTGCGACCGCCATTGGTGCTCAATTTCATGAGCCCTGTAACATCGGAGAAGCTAGTGCTACGAGACTGCGACCGACATTGGTAAGAACTCTTATCTACAATGCTCGAAGATTCTCGACCTGATCAGGATGCAATGCACGTCAAGAACAATCTGGCAGCCAGAAAATAGGTATCTCGGCTCAGTCGGCACGTGAAATATGTCGGACGCGGAATGACGATTGAAGAACTACACGAACGCGGGATGAGTAGGAATTTGAACTACCAGTGGAGCGGGTGAAACCGTTGAACCCGGCAGACTCGTCTCCAATACGGTACAGTACCACAAAAATGGAAGGGAAACGTGCTCTTCAAGAAACAGCCATTTCCACCACATGTATGAGACGCCACCAGCAAAAATGCCTGGATTTCAAGATTTTACTTCTCGCAGGGAATAAGATTGCGTGTATGAGAAATGCTGGAGCGGTTTACAATGATGTTCACTCGAATGTAAAAACAGTAATGCCGAATCCAACTTTCAACTCTAGCGCAAATGTTTCTTGGAATCGTTTCGGAAAAGCTTTATATCGGGTGTTTGGGGGCCAAAACGCTTCGGCGTTCCCAAACAGCAGAACATCAAATATAGGAGTTGTCGAACAGCAGCAGCCTGAAATGCGCCTGACAGATATCAAGCCAACGGCTCTGACAAAAAATATCGGGAGGGTTGCCTGCCTGGCATTAGACCCACGCATGGCATCCCAATATGCTCGGTATAATAGGTTTCGGTTATTTGCTCCCACATTGAGCCTTAAAAATGGCTCGGGCACATTGGAGCCTGAAAGCCGTTCAGGCATAAGGCGTGACATACAAGCCTGAACGCCTGCATGTCGCGTGTCAGGCTGTCAGGCTGTCCGTATATCTCACTCTCTATTTAGCCTCCACCATTATAGCTTCACGAAGTACAGCGAAGCTAGGAGGAAAAAGTTACACCTAGCCTCGTTTCTCGCTCATGGGCCTTCGTCCTGCTCCTCGGATTTCTGCTGACCGCGAATCTTCGCCTCACAATGCGCCTCGTAAAACGTCTCTCAGGCGTCTCATTACCGACAAGACATTGACATTCTTATCAAGTAGCACTCTCTAAACGCCTGCTCAAGCGCGGTGGTGGACCTGAAATTTAGAAACCTCCTCTCCTCTTCGTTTATTCCGCGTCCTCCGCTCAGGCTTAGCTTCTGCTTACCACCAACCAGAATGTAGACTCAGCTTAGCTCCACCCAGATTTCTGATTCAGCTTAGCACCAACCAGTTTCCTGATTCTGCAGATTCTGCAAATTCTGCACAGCACCAGCCAGAGAAGCTTAGCACAACATAACTACCTCGTTGGGAGCGAAGCTTGTTTGTGCTTACTGGGGTGCAAATCTCTTATCAGCGGAAGACTTAGAGACTACTGCCTCCCATGGCGGAGCGCGTCGAAAATCTGACGTTCGAGCTTGCCAAGTGGACGGACGTGGTATGTGGGCAGTTATCTGGCTAAAACTAAGCTGGTGCTTGGAAAAACAGAAATAACGAAGATTCCAGCATCTCACTTCCATCCCAGACTTGCCTAACAGTTGGCTATACTCTTTGTCATGTAGGCGGAATTCTGTTTTGAATGCCAAGATGACCGTACTAGTTTCTCTGAGACTTCCTCCACCCCCGCCTCCACCCCTCCTCCCCCGCCCCCCCAAAATCGTCAGGAACGCTGGTCGGTGCTCAAATGCACCAAGCCTGCTGACGTCAGCAGTTCGCTTCTGGGGGTGCGGGATCGGAAGGAGAGCCGATGTGGCATGTGCGGAAAGCCTTCGCAGACGTGTACAGGTGAGTGAGATGACTGCTGACGTGTACAGGTGAGTGAGAGGGCTGCTGACGTGTACAGGGTTTAGTGCTGCTGTACCACCCCCTGTACCACCCCCTGTTGCGCCCTCTGTGCCCTATCATCTTGACCACTCTCTAACCTTCTTGCTTGCCTGTTCTAAGGCGCCTCAAAACACTTCCCTCTCCCCACCCCACGCCCCTCCCTCTCCCTCCAGGCCATTTCGGGCACATAGCCTTGGAGATGCCGCTCTATCACCCCCTGCTGCGCCCTCTGCTGGTCACCACCCTCAACTCCTTCTGCCTCGCCTGTGGCAAGGAATGGCAGCCCCCCCGCCGCTCACCCACCCAAGCCCAGGTAAGCCTCTCACCACGTGTGCCCAAGCCCAGGTACTACCTGGCAGGTAAGCCACTCGCCAGCGTACGCTCAAGCCCAGGTGAGCCCCATGCAGAAGCACACACAGACCTGTACCACCTGCTCCTGCCACCGCCACTCACTGACCCAAGCCCATGGATGCCTCATACAGAAACACACTACAGACACACACGGACATGTACAAACCCTCCGCTCCTGCCTGCGCCCCTGCCTCTACAAATCATCAGCTCTGCCATGGCCCTTGCCTCTCTGGCTATCACAGCGCGAATGCTCGGTCCAATTTGTCACATGGTGCATTTGTGCCCGCCCTTGGGTCGCTTTAGTCGTTTGTTTCTGCAAACGGTGCATTCTGCCTCCGGTTCATTCCCGTCTCACTACGAGACCCTGTTGTTGTGTCCACGCTCCCCTGTCCTGCTCTCGCCCCCGCAGCTCTTCTCAGGTTCCCTGGCAGCAGCGGGCAGCAAAGCGAACAAAGGAACAGTGCAGAAGCGCCGGCGGGGGACAGAGGGGGAGGAGAGGAGGGGAAAATACAGAGTGAGGGAGGGGGAAAGTAGAGAGAAAGGGAAAGGGAAGAGCGAAGCCGTTCAGGCTGGAACGTCAGCTGCACCAGCACCAGTAGCAGCAGCAGCGGCAGCAGCGGCAGTAGTGGATACAGCCGCAGCAGTGGACGCAGAGGCTGCAGGAACAGTCGACGAAGTCAAGGCAGCAGGAGCAGATGGTGCAGCATCTTCCCCCGGTACCCCTTCTCAAGCCACTGAGAGCAAGGGGCTGAGCGGACAGAGAGAGAAGAGCGAGGAGGAGCAGGAGAGGGAGCAGAGTGGGGAGGCACAAGATAAGGAGAAGAGTGAGGAGGGTGTCCCTGCTGTAGGGGAGGCGGTGCAGCAGACTATGGGGCGAATGGATGTGATGAGAGGAGAGGGAATGCAGGGTGCGGGAGAAGGGGATGGAGGGAGGGGAGGAGAGTGTAGAGCAGCAGGCGAGGCAGGAGGAGGGAATGGTGAGGGTGGCAAATGGGAAGGGTGGGGAAATCAGGAAGTGGTCTCGCTTTCGGATTCTGAATCTCGGAGCGAGAGTGGTGATGAGGATGACAAAGAAGATGGTGACAGTGACAACGATACGCCGGCTCCTCTTCGCGAGAAGTTCCGACAAGTTGGCTTCATTGGGCCGGTAAGCCCCCTCGGCGAATCTTTCGCTTCCTTGTTCCCACATTTTCTATCTTCCCACCCTCGAGTCTTTCCCACCTCTTCTGCGCTCCCCTTGCGCTGCCCCCTCCCTCCCTCCTTTTCTGCTGCTTTTCCTTCTTTTTCAGGGTGGTAGGTGGATGCTGGCGGATGTCCTTGTCGAAAATGGAGATGATGCTATATCCTGTGATTCTTCCATTCCGTCCCTCCCTGCCTCTCCCTCCCGACCGTCTCCCCCTCAGGGTGCTAGGCGGATGCTCTCAAGTCTTCCTGATGACGATGCTGATGATATTGATGGCGGTGCTGGTGGTGTGGGGGGGCGCAGGGGGGCGGAAAATGGGGCGCTCAGAGGCAGGGGGAGTGGGGGAATGAGAGACAGGGGAGAGGAGAAAGGTAAGGATAAAGGGGTTGTTTCGGAGGGGGGGCGGAGAGAAAGGAGGGAGAGGGGACGGGCGGTGCTGAAGGGAAAGGGGAAGGGGAAATTGTTTGATGAGGATGAGGATGAGTGGGAAGTGGAGGAGTGGGAAGAGGAGGAAGAAGAGAAAGTGGGGGAAGGCGAGGGGGACGAGGGGGCACCTGTGGCAGGGCCGAGCAGAGTACGCGCTGCTGGGAGTGAAGGTAGAGTCGAGTACGTGCTAGGATCGGAAGATTCGGAAGATGATGATGGGGGCGGCCGAAGCAACGGTGGGGGCCATGGCATTGGCGTTGGCAATGGCGGTGGCGATTCCCAGGTTTTGAGGCGTCTCAAGCCTGGCCGAAGTGATGGTGGGGGCGATGGTTCGGATGCTGATGCTGATAATGATGATGCCCGTGCCTCTGACAGTGAGGGTGACGTCGTGGAGGTGCCTGGGGTCAAGGCAGGGGAATTCGATTGCCGTGTGACAGCCTCGGCAACCCCAGAGCTTAGTCGGGAGGAAGGGGAGGGAAGAAGGGGAGGGAGGGGAACTGGGGCTGGAGGCGGAGGCGGAAAGAAGAGCCCCAAAAAGAGTAAGAAAACTAGCCCCGTATCAAGGGAGGAGCAGCGGAGGATTTGGCGGGAGTATGCAGCTGAGCGAAGGAGGAAGAGGCAACGGGAAGGAGAGGAGGAGCGAGAGAGGGGAGGGGGAGAGCGAGAGAAGGGAGAGGGAGAGCGAAGGAAGGGAGAGGAAGCGGAATCAGGAGGTGGGCGGGATGATGAGGGTGATGGACAAGGGGAGGGGCGAGGGGAGACACAAGGAGAGGGGCGAGGAGAGGTGGGACGTGCAGGGGCGTTTCGGTACAGTATGCGGCCGAAAATGGCTCTTCACAGGCCGGCTGGCATTGTGGAGAACGAAAGGAGGGTAGCTGAAGCGAGGGAGCGAAGGGCAGCTGAGGCGAAGGAGAGGAGGGAGCGGAGGAGAGGGGAAGGAGGGGTGGGGCGAGGCAGGAGGAGGGGAAGGAGACGGGAGCATGGCGGATGGGGTGTTGATGGTGGGGAGGAGGGGGAGGGGAGGAGGAGGGGGATGGGTCTAGTGAGAGTGAGAGTGATGGAAATGGGGGTGGAGAAGAGAAGTCAGCGAATAAGGAGCAGGAGGAGGAGGGGGAGGGGGAGGAGGAGGAGGAGGAGGAGGAGAGGCGGTTAGAGGAAGAGGAGCGGAGGCTGGAAGAGAGGGCGGAGGAGATGGAGAGGGGAGGGGTTGGGGAGGGAGGGGCGCATGGGGGGGTGGAGGGAGAAGATGGGGAAGACGAGATGGATGAGGATGGGGGTGCGGGTGGCAGGGGCTGGGAGGATGCGGGGGATGCAGCTGCTGCGAGAGAGGCGGAGGAGGAGGAGAGGAGGGAGCGGGAGAAGGAGAGGGAGAGGGGGATGGAAGGGGGACTTTTTGGTGGTGAGGAAGAGGAAGAAGAAGAGGAGGGAGCGGAGGGAGCGGAGGGAGCAGAGAGGGCAGGGGTGGAGGAAGGCGGGGAGGGGGGGGCAGAGGAGGAAGAGGAAGAGGATGAGGATGAGGAGTTAAAGAGCGACCTGCTTAAGCATAGCAGGATGGAGAGAGATAGTGAGGTCAGCGCGAGAGGGGAGAGTGGGGTGGGAGGAGAAGAAGGTGGGGAGGGTGGGGGTGAGAGAGTGGAGGTGGTGGTGAAGAAGCGGAAGCAGAAAGAGGCGGTTGGGAGGGTGGGCAAAGGCAAGAAGAGGCGGGGAGAGAAGAGCTGTGCTGCAGGGGAGGCAGAGGGTGACGGTGGACGAATGCAGAAGAATGACAACGAGACAAACGAACAGAAGAACTTACTGGAAGATGAATGCGTCTGGTGCCAGGTTAGTGCTGGGTTGGGGAAAGAGAATAATAGGAGATGCTATGGGTCTGGTCTGGGCAGTCTATTTTGAGGCGCCTCAGAAGAAGAGTCTAGTGGAGGATGAATGCGTCTGGTGCCATGTTAGTGCTGGGGAGATGGAATAGGATAGGAAATGGATGAGGATAGGATGGAATAGGATACACTATGGGTCTGGGCAAATAAAAATGGGGTGGTTGTTCCGGTCGAAAGGGGCAGGTTTTGTCAAGCAAAAGATGGTGCTCTGTCGGCCTTTTTTTAGGTCGTCTACCCTCACCTCACCTGAAAATCTCCCCTTCCCTCTTCAGGTGAGGTTTTCCTCACCTCGTTACAACAAGCTTTCCTTCTTCCCCTCTCTCTTCTCCTCGTGCACCATTTTCCCACTTATCCCTCACCAGCGCCGAAAGTGGTACCAGGTTGTGGACGGCTGGCGCAATGAGAGTGCAACATCCACAGCAGCAGGGGGGGGCGATCCCTTGGCCCACTGCTTTCTGTGGCTCCGCCCGTGCAAGAATGACAAGCTGCTGCTGGGCCTCTGGAATCTGCTGTTCCCAGAGGGACGATTGGGAGGAGAGATGGGGGCGGGGGCGGAGGGAGGGGATGGGGCGATCAGGGTCTGCCCTGCACAGGAGATCCCACCCTTCATGGTGCGTCCTGTTCCCTACGCTTGGAGCCAGCACTAGTATTGAGGCGCCTCAAAAACTAGGGGATGGGGCGATCAGGGTCTGCCCTGCACAGGAGATCCCACCCTTCATGGAGCGTGAGCGTCCGGTTCCCTAAGCTTGTACTCAGCGCTAGTGTTGAGGCGCCTTAGAACGAGGGGATGGGGAGATCAGGGATTGCCCACCACCGAAAACCCCACCCTTGGTGGATGGCCCTGTTCCTTACCCCCGTGTAGTCGGCGAGTCGGTTTCTTTCAGTTTTTGTTCCTTTTTTTTTCTCTCTTTAGGCATGCTGGCTGTTTGATATCTGAGAAAGTTTCTGTATCGTTTGCTCTTGCTCTTGCCCTTGCTCTGGCTGACACCTCTTCTCGTGCTTCCTTGTGCGTGCGCGTGTGTGTGCACACACGCGCGCGTGTGTGCATTTGGCAGGCAAAAGATTTCTTAGAGAAAGCCCTGCATGCAAATGCGGGCCGGCAGGGAGGGGAGGAGAGGGGCGCTGGCAAGACAGCAGAGACGGATAATGACAAGACAGCAGATACGCATAGTGACAAGGCAGCAGAGACGGATAATGACAAGGCAGCAGAGACGGATAATGACAAGACAGCAGAGGCGGATAATGACAGGACAGGACAAGGGCAAGGGAAAGGCAAGGAGAAGGCAAGCGTAAAGAAGAATAGGGGCGTGATGGGGCAGGTGGTGGAGGTGGATGTGGGGCAGGGCGTACGTGTGCCTCTGCTTAGGGCGGTGCAGGTGTGTCTGGAGTCGGGCATTGTGGGGGCGTGGGCCGTGCCCCCACACCACCTGCGACACTCGGAGAATGCTGACGACGAGAAACAGGAGGTGAGGAAAGAGGGATAAACGGAGAGAACTAACTAGGGGGAAAAAGCAGGCGTGTTGCGTCTTCAGTTAGGGAGTGTTGGGGCGTTGACCGTGCCGCTGCACCATCTGCGACACTCAGAGACTGCTGACGACAAGAAGCAAGAGGTGAGAATGTGGGAATGAGAGGGCTGGGTAGCAAAGAGGTGGCCAATATGGGATACGTGAAGAGCTAAGGGGTATGGGAGACTTGAAAGAGTGAAGGGGTATGGGAGTAGGTGAAGTGAAAGTGGTGGAATTTGACGCTATCTTTGTCATGCCATCTGGATCCCCCGTATCTCTCTTCCCCCCCCCCGTCACCCCAAGCAGGTGTACCTGTCTGTCTGTACGCAGAAGAAGAAGCTCCGGTGCATGGGAAGGGCACCCCACACAGGACTACCTGTCTGTCTGTGCGCCTAAGGGCGATGGTGCGGCTGAATGCAGAGAGATAGGGGCTGTGCTGAGGGCGATGGTGCGGCTGAACACAGAAATCGAAGCTCTGCTGCATGGGAAGGGCAAGTACCGGCGGGTGCAATTCAACCATCCACGCCCCCATCCCCTAACCCCAGGACTACCTGTCTGTGCGCCTAAGGGCGATGGTGCGGCTGAACACAGAAATCGAAGCTCTGCTGCATGGGAAGGGCAAGTACAGGCGGGTGCAATTCAACCATCCACGCCCCCATCCCCTAACCCCAGGACTACCTGTCTGTGCGCCTAAGGGCGATGGTGCGGCTGAACACAGAAATCGAAGCTCTGCTGCATGGGAAGGGCAAGTACAGGCGGGTGCAATTCAACCATCCACGCCCCCATCCCCTAACCCCAGGACTACCTGTCTGTGCGCCTAAGGGCGATGGTGCGGCTGAACACAGAAATCGAAGCTCTGCTGCATGGGAAGGGCAAGTACCGGCGGGTGCAATTCAACCATCCACGCCCCCATCCCCTAACCCCAGGACTACCTGTCTGTGCGCCTAAGGGCGATGGTGCGGCTGAACACAGAAATCGAAGCTCTGCTGCATGGGAAGGGCAAGTACCGGCGGGTGCAATTCAACCATCCACGCCCCCATCCCCTAACCCCAGGACTACCTGTCTGTGCGCCTAAGGGCGATGGTGCGGCTGAACACAGAAATCGAAGCTCTGCTGCATGGGAAGGGCAAGTACCGGCGGGTGCAATTCAACCATCCACGCCCCCATCCCCTAACCCCAGGACTACCTGTCTGTGCGCCTAAGGGCGATGGTGCGGCTGAACACAGAAATCGAAGCTCTGCTGCATGGGAAGGGCAAGTACCGGCGGGTGCAATTCAACCATCCACGCCCCCATCCCCTAACCCCAGGACTACCTGTCTGTGCGCCTAAGGGCGATGGTGCGGCTGAACACAGAAATCGAAGCTCTGCTGCATGGGAAGGGCAAGTACCGGCGGTGCAATTCAACCATCCACGCCCCCATCCCCTAACCCCAGGACTACCTGTCTGTGCGCCTAAGGGCGATGGTGCGGCTGAACACAGAAATCGAAGCTCTGCTGCATGGGAAGGGCAAGTACCGGCGGGTGCAATTCAACAGTGCAGAGGGGGATGGGGGCGTGGCGGAGCGAGTGCAGCTGGCGCTGATCAGGCAGAGGAGGCTGCAGGTGGAGCTGCAGCACTACTTTGTGCGGCCTCCCAACCAGTACAGGGTGAGTCATGTTGCATGCACTGTTGGGTGCGTGTCGACATAAAGTGGGATGGAGGCATGGAAGTGTGTGTGCAGGTGGAGCTGCAGCGCTATTTTGTCCGGCCTCCCAATCAGTACAAGGTAAGTCTCGTTGCATGCACTGCTGGGTGCGTGTCAACAGTTCTTTGTGGGATGGATGGAGGGAGGCATGGCTGTGCGAGCGAGTGCAGCTGGCGCTCAGCAGGGTGAGGAAGTTTCAGCAAAGTGCAGCTGCAACCCTAATTTGCCAGGCGTCCCAACCATTGCAGAGTAAGTCTCAATGCATGCACTGTTGTCTGCAAGCAAGTCAACAGTACTTTGTGGGATGGAGGGAGGCATGGCTGTGTGAGTGCAGCTGGCGCTCAGCAGGGTGAGGAAGTTTCAACAAAGTGCAGCTGCAACCCTACTTCGTTGCGTGCCCGCCCAATCAGTACATAAGGTGCGCCCAACTCCCTAGTGCGTCCATTGCTAACTCCACTGATAAACAGTAAGCAATCCTCTTTTCTCCTCCCTTCTAGTCCTCCTTCACACCCCCCTCCACCCATCGCAGGCCATCCTGCATGAGTCCGGGCTGGGTCTGGAGCAGCGCTTCACGGGCCACTCGTGAGAGGCTTCCCTTCTCTCTTCCCACCCCACTCCCTCCCTACCACCCACCGCAGGCCATCCCACCCACGAGTCAGGGCTGGGCTTGGAGCAGCGCTTCAAGGGGCAGGGCTTCCTCAAAGGCCTCCACTTTTTCTCCCCTTTCTTCCACCCCACTCCCCTCCCCACTCCCCACTCCCCACTCCCCACCACCCATCGCAGGCCATCCTGCACGAGTCAGGGCTGGGCATAGAGCAGCGCTTCAAGGGGAATTTCTGAGAGGCTTTCCTCAAAGGCCTCCACTTTCTCCCCCTCTCTTCCACCCCATTCCCAAACTCGCCCACCGCAGGCCATCCTGCACGAGTCAGGGCTGGGCATAGAGCAGCGCTTCAAGGGCCACGCCACCTCCTCCTCCGCTCGCTCCAAGGGGTTCATCCGCGACGCCATCCTCGGCAAGCGCTCTGAGTCCTCCGCCCGGGCTGTCATCGCTCCCGACCCATCTCTTGCCCTGCATGTGATTGGCGTCCCTCCATCGATTGCTGCTGGGCTCTTCGTCCAGGTGAGTTCTGGATCTACCCAACACTCCCTCCGCGCGCTCCAAGGGGTTCATCTGCGATGCCATCTTGGGCAAGCGCTCCGAGTCCTCCGCCCTGGCTGTCATCGCCCCAGATCCCTCCCTCGCTCTGCACGAGATTGGCGATCTGCACAGAAGTATCTTAGGCAAGCGCTCCGAATCATCTGCCCGGGCCGTCATTGCTCCCGACCCCTCCTTCGCTCTGCACGAGATAGGCGTTCCACCTTCCAACGCTGCTGGTCTCTTCATCCAGGTGAGCTTTAAATCAACTCAGCACCTCCTCCTACTCCGCTCGCTCCAAGGGGTTCATCCGCCACGCCATCCTCGGCACGCGCTCCGAGTCCTCTGCCCGGGTTGTCATTGCCCCAGATCCCTCTCTTGCTCTGCACGACATTGCTGTCCCTCCATCGATTGCTGCTGGTCTCTTCGTTCAGGTGGACTCTGGATCCACCCAGAAGTCTCTTCGGCAAGCGTTCTGTGTCCTCCGCTCGCGCCGTTATCGCCATTGACCCCTCCCTCCCTCTGCATGATATTGATGTTCCGCCTTCCATTGCCGCTGGCCTCTTTGTTTTGGTGAGTTTGAAATCACACCAGACGTCACTCCACTAGGGTAAGTGTTTCGAATCCTTTGCCGTGATGCCATCACACCGAACCTCTCCCTTGCTCTGCATGATATCTGTGTTCCGCCGTCCATTGCCGCTGGCCTCTTTGTTCTGGTGCGTTTGAAATCAACCCAGACGTCACTCCACTAGGGCAAGCGCTCTGAGCCCCCTTTAGACACAAGAGTCTGTGCGTAACTTAAAGCTTATTCCCCTTCCTTTCTCCCTCCCTTTTTCTGTGGTTTCCCTCTTCTTTCCCCAGGAGCTCGTGTCTGACCTCGATCTGGACTTCCTCCAAGCCTATGTCGATGCAGGCCCCCATGCTCTCTACCCTTCCCACCGCCCCTAGACACTTCATCTTGTGTTTGACCTTATGCCTACCTCTCTGTTTTCCCCCTCCCTTTTTCTGTGTTTTCGCTCTGCTGTCCCCAGGAGCTCGTGTCTCACCTCAACCTGGACTTCCTCCAAGCCTGTGTCGATGCAGGCCCCCATGCCCGCTGCCTCTGCTCACAATGTGCACTTCTCCCTCTCATTCACCTCTACCGCCCTCCCCTCTGCCCCTCTATATTTTTCCCAGGAGCTCGTGTCTCACCTCAACCTGGACTTGTTGCAATCATGTGTCGATGCACCCCCATGCCCGCTGCCTCTGCTCACAGCTTGCACCTCTCACTCTCATTCACCTCTACCGCCCTCCCCTGCCTGTCTATGTTTTCCCCAGGAGCTCGTGTCTCACCTCAACCTGCACTTTCTGCAAGCCTGTGTCGATGCAGGCCCATGCCCGCTGCCTCTGCCACCACCGCTGGACACAGGCGGGGAAGGGAGTGCTGGTGGTGGTGGTGGTTGGAATGGTGGTGCGGGTGGAGCCAGGGGTGCACCTACTGATGAGCCGTGGGGTGCTGGTGGTGGTGCTGGTGGTTGGGGTGGTTCTGTGGGTGCCGCTACTCCTGGAGCGGCCAATGCTGCTGCTGGTGGTGGTGGTGCATGGGGAACGGATGGTGGTGGTGGGGGGGGTGCATGGGGATCGGATGGTGTTGGTGCCGCTGGTGGTGGTGCGGATGGCGCTGCTGCTGCAGGTGGGAGTGGTGGGGATGGTGGTCGTGCTGATGCTTCTGCTGCTGCTGGCAACGGGTGGGGGGCTGATGCTTCTGCTGCTGCTGGCAACGGGTGGGGGGCTGATGCCTCCGCTGCTGCTTCTGCTGGTGGTGCTGATGCGGGTGCATGGGGTGCTGATGCGGGTGCATGGGGTGCCGATGCTGCTGGTGGGGGTGCGGGTGATGCTGGTGGTACTTCTGGTGGTGCCGGTGGTGCTACTGCTGGTGGTGATGGTGGTGCTGGTGATGGTGGGAATGCTAGTGATGCTGCTGCTGCTGCTGGTACTGGTGATGGTGGAAGATGTGATGAGCGAAGGGCAGGCGTGGAGACAGAGGAAGGTGGGGAGAGGGGGGGCAGGGGCGGCCAGGGCACAAGGGGGGTGGGGAGAGGAGGAAACGGGAGAGGAGGAAACGGGAGAGGAGGAGAAGGAAAAGCAGGTGGAGGAAGGGGCACAAGCACAAGGGGGGCGGGGAGAGGGGAAAAGGAATGAGGAGGGAGCGGTGCAAGGGGAATGGGGAGAGGGGAGAAGGAGTTAGAGAAGAAGGGGAGGGAGTGCAGTGTGGATGGGGAGAGGAGGAAAAGAAAGAGGGGGGGACGACAAAGGCGGTGGCACAAGGGGTATGGGGAGAGACGGAGCAGGGGGGGATAATATGAAGGAGCCAGAAGTTGAGGCGGGGGGAGGGTGGGGTGGCGGTGCTGCTGCTGCTGCTGCTGCTGCTGATTGGGGAGGGAACGATGGTGGTATTGGTGGTGGTTCTGCTGGCGGTTGGGGTGTAATGACGATGCTGCTCCTGCTGCTGCGGGCGGTGATGCTGGTGGTTGGGGGTGGCGGCGGTGGTGGTGATGCTGCTGCTGCTAGTAGTGGTGGTAAGAGTAGTGGTTGGGGTGGTAACGATGGTGCTGCTCCTGCTGCTGCTGGCGGTGATGATTTTGGTTGGGGTGGCGGTGGCGGTGCTGGTTGTGGTGCTGCTGGTGCTGGTGCTGCTGGCTGGGGGAACGATGATGCCAGTGGTGGTGGTCCTTCTGGTGGTTGGGGTGGTAACGATAATGATGCCACTGCTACTGCTGCCGGTAATGGTGGTGGAGGTGGTGGTGCTGCTGCTGCTGGTGCTACAGGCTGGGGGAACAATGATGCCAGTGGTGGTGGTGATGGTGGTGGTGGATGGGGAAGGAATGATGGTGCTGCTGCTGGTGATGGTAATATTGGTGGTTGGGGTGGTGGTGGTGCTGCTGCTGCTGGTGATGGTAATAGTGGTGGTTGGGGTGGTGGTGGTGCTGCTGCTGCTGGTGATGGTAATAGTGGTGGTTGGGGTGGTGGTGCTGCTGCTGCTGGTGATGGTAATAGTGGTGGTTGGGGTGGTGGTGCTGCTGCTGCTGGTGATGGTAATAGTGGTGGTTGGGGTGGTGGTGGTGCTGCTGCTGGTGATGGTAATAGTGGTGGTTGGGTGGTGGTGGTGCTGCTGCTGGTGGTGCTGCTGGTGGTGCTCCTGGCTGGGGGAGCAATGATGCCGGTGGTGCTAGTGGTGCTGGTGGATGGGGGGGAGTGGCGGTTCTGCTGCTGGTGCTGGCACGAGTGCAGGTGGTAACGCCTGGGGGGCAGGTGGTAACGCCTGGGGGGCAGGTGGTAACGCCTGGGGGGCAGGTGGTAACGCCTGGGGTGCAGCACCTGATGCTGGCTTAGCTGGACCCAGCGCCCCACCACAACAAGCAGCACCTGCACCCTTCTCTTCGTCCGGCCACGCCCCTCCCCACCCGCCCAATCACGTACTGCCACCTGTCGGCGCATTCAGCGTGCTCATTGGCTCAGGTGCTACTGGTGTTACCGAGGCCAGAGAGGGCAAGCCTGATTGGACCAAGGTGACCCTGAGCCGATGGCCGGTCCCGTGGTCTTGACCTGCAGGTGGGGACTGGGCCAGGCGTTACCTCGTCACGAGTTGCCATGGTCAGTGGTGTCAGGATCTGTGCTCCTGCTGACCCGTTTCCAGCAGCACCAGGAGCAGCAGCAGCAGGAGTGGCGCCTGCACCACTTTTACCTGCACCAGCCGCGCCTCCCTCGTCAGTGCGTGCGTCTGCTGCCTTAGCAGCATAAGTGAGCTCAGCCTTGCTTGCCGGAATAACACCCACTGCTGCTGCTGCTGCTGTTGGCGCTGCTGGTGACAACGATGGTGGAGGGACAGTGGTAGGGGATGATGGTGCTGCGCCACTTGGCGGATGGGATTGGTTGCTGCTGAACCGCACCCCATCGCTGCACAAGCAGAAACCTCATGGCGTTTCGAGTGCGCCTTCGTGCCGGCTGCCATCTCTGCCAATGCTCTCCTGCTCAATCCTCAGGTATGGCCATGTGTGGTATGGCCATGTATGCGGGGCATGCGTGCGGTATTCTCTCCAGCATGCATGACCACGGATGTGCAAGCCATAGTTGGAGACTTTGATGATGTACATGAGCGTGAACGTGTTCACTGTCCAGCAGAGCGCCATGGCACCAGAGGCAGCAGAGCTCATGGCCGTGGACAAGCAGCTCTTTCCCTTTCCCCCCTCACCTCCGTCCCCCTGCATCCCCCCCCCCCCACCCCTCCCCCCACCCCCTCCCTTTTTAGGTGTGCGCAGCGTTAGCGGGTGATTTCGACGGCGATGAAGTGAACGTGTTCACCGTCCAGCAGAGCGCCGTGGCAGCAGAGGCAGCAGAGCTCATGGCCGTGGACAAGCAGCTCTTCCCCACCCTCCCCCCTCCACCGCTCCCTCCTCCTCTCCCCCCTCTCCCTCCACCACCTCCTATCAATCCCACATCTGATCCCTCTTCGTCCCGTGCCGCTGCTGCTCCCCCTGCAACTGCCATAGGCACCACCGCAACTGCTGCTACCTCCTTCCATCCCTCCTCCCGTTCCTCCTCCCGTTCCTCCTCCCGTTCCTCCGCCTGTTGCTCTTGCCACTCCTCCTCATTCTCTCACCCGCACTCCCCTCGCCACGATGCTGCCGTCATGTCTCTCCAGCAGGACGCCCTGCTCGGTCTGCACCTCCTCGCTGCCCCTCCCCCCTCCTCCCCCTCCCTCTTCCTCTCCCGCCCAGATGCCACCCAGCTGGCCCTACAAGCGTGGGGAGGGATGGGCAGGTGACTGGGGGCGGGGGGAAGGTGGGGGAGGGATTGGAGCAGCAGGCGGGGCAGGAGGGGTGGCAGAGAGGGGAGAGGGGAGTTGGAGTTTGATTGCTGTTGTGGATGAAGGGGAGTGGGGAGTTGGGGTTGGAGAGGGGACGAAGCGAGGACAGGAAGGAGGGAAGGCACCAACAGGAGCAGCAGCAGCAGCAGCAGCAGCAGCAGCGGCAGGAGCAGGAGCAGAGCAGGAGCAGGAGCAGGAGCAGGAGCAGGAGCAGGAGCAGGAGCAGGAGCAGGAGCAGGAGCAGGAGCAGAGCAGGAGCAGGAGCAGAGTAGGAGCAGGAGCAGGAGCAGCAGCAGCAGCAAGAAATCCTTATTTTCCTCTCCCCCCCACCAGCTATTCTCAAGTACCCACTCCCAAAACACCAGCAGCCGCCATCCTCCCCCCCTGCCCCCCTCTCTGGACCTCCCTTCAGCTGCTCTCCACCGTCATCCCGCCCTCCCTGTGCTTTCCAGTATCGGAAGTGCGGCGTCGGGTGCATCAGGGGAGGTCGTATTCGTGAATGAGCATGGGCGCATGGGGGTGGGAAGAGGCGGGAGAAGGCGTGGGGTGCAGGTTACAGGCGGGGAGAGAGTGAGGGTTGAAGGTAGTTATGGAGGAGGATGAAGAGGAAGAGGAGGAGGATGAAGGTACCAAAGAGGAGGGAAAAGAAGGGAAGGAGGAGGCGGAGGTGGAGGTGGGGATGGGTCGCGGTGGCTGAGGGGTGGCAGCGATGGCTTGCTGGCAGCCATATGGCGGCAACCATCCGCCAATGGCAGCACGACACCTGGCGGGCGTTGCAGGCACTAGCGGTGACCTATCTGTCCACTGTAGCCGGCCTCAGTGCCGGACTCCAGTGACTTCTGCGGCCTCCCTGCCAGTGAATCCCACGGTGACTCCCACAGTGACTTCTGCAGTGACTCCTGCAGCCTCCCACAGCACTCCCCTCTCTCTGCCCACCCCTCCAGCTCCCCTCCTCCGCCTCTCTTCTCCGGCGCCTCACCCCTCTTCCCGCGGGGCAATGCAGTTCGGGAGATGCTGGGGCGGGCAGCAAGGGCAACCCCAAGCAGATCGCCCGAGCAGGTGCAAGATTTGGGGCTCCACGCCCTGCTGCCCCCCGGCCGCTACCCCATGTCGTGGACCCCATTCCGACTGAACCTCACCGCTCCTAAGTCCACACTCACTAACAACGCCCCTAACTCTATCCCTCTTGCCCGTTCCCCTGCCAATTCCCGTGCTCATGCCCCTGCCTGGTCCCCTCCCCAATCCCCCTGATTTCGGACCTTCCGTGGCCTCTCAACCTGCCACCTCTCTCTCCCCTGGCTTTTCCCAAAGCTTGGGCCTAGGCTTGGCCCGAGGCTCCCTGCTGGCGGGCCTTTCGGCTCGGGAGCTCTTCCAAGCCGCAGCTTCGGCCAGGCCTGCTCTGGTAGCCGAGGCTACGAGCGTGGCTCGGCCGGGGGAGCTCTCCAGGAAGCTAAGAGAAACGCTTAGAGATGTTGTGGTGGCTTATGATGGGTCTGCGAGGATTGGAGGAGTGGGGGAGGGCGGGAGGAGGTGGAGGAGGAGGGAAGGGAGGTATGGTGGTGCAGTTGTCGTATGGACGACTGGGGATAGAGGAGGGGAAGAGGACGGGGAGGGGGTGAGGCGAGGGACGAGGACAGGCAGGGGGGTCGTCTGGGAAGGGCAAGGTTGGGAGAGACGACAGGAAGGACCGAGGAAAGGGCAAGGAAACGGGAAAGGAGAAGGTGGGAGAGAAGAAGACTGGTGAGAGGAGGGAGGTGGGGAATGAGGGGGGTGTGTGGGCGGAAGCAGGGGATGCAGTGGGCATGGCAGCGGCGCAGGCAGTGTCTGGACCAGCGACGCAGATGGTGCTGACGGCGGGGCATGATGGCGCGCACGGCGGTGCCTCCTCCCTCATTGCCCGACTGGAGGTGAGGCCATCGCAGCGTGCATTGGGTTCAATGGGTTGGCTCGAAGTCATTCCACACAGATGGTGCTGACGGCGGGGCATGATGGTGCGCATGGTGGTGCCTCCTCCCTCATTGCCCGACTGGAGGTGAGACCATCGCAGCATGCATTGGGTTCAATGGGCTGGCTCGAAGTCATTCCACACAGATGGTGCTGACGGCAGGGCATGATGGTGCGCATGGTGGTGCCTCCTCCCTCGTTGCCTGGCTGGAGGTGAGACCATCGCAGCATGCATTGGGTTCAATGGGTTGAGACTGGAGGTGAGACCAGGGAAGGGTTGAGAGAGGAAGAGGGGAATGTGGGGCATGATGGCTTGCACGGTCAGTGGTGACGAAATGCCTCCATGGTTTTCCGGTGAGGGTGATCTGATCGAGAAGCTACGCTTGAAACTTTGCTTTGTGGGGAGAAGTTGCGTACTTCTCATGCAATTTCTCTCTATGACAACAGCTTCCAAGTTCGCTGTTCCTTTTCTTCCCTGCCCCGTGCCCTCTTCTTCTTTTCTTCTTTTTGTGCACTCCCCCTCCAACTCCTCTCCTCCCTTCCAGCGCCTTCTGTACGCAACTGACTCCTCTCCAAGGGTCCAACTGCGATTCCTTCCCGCTCATCCCACCTCTCCTTCCAAGGACAGCACCACCTCTTCTGCAGCGGCAGCATCATCATCATCAGCTGCTGCTGCTGCTGATGCTGCTGCTGCTGCTGCTGACTGTCGGTTGGCTCTCGCAGCACAGGGCCGTCTGCTGCCTCTGCGGGTCAGGCAGCTCGCCTCTCATGTCATATGATCGAGTGAGTGGCGGACAGTGTGGGGCTTGCTTTGCTTTCAAGTATTTCCGTCTCCTTGTCGTAAGGTGTGATTTGGTTTGAACACTCTCCCATAACACTTGTCATAACCCTCCTTCCCACCTCCCACGTTCCTGCCAGATGGGACGAGGGAGTGAGGGCGACTGAAGTGACTTCTAAGTCGACTCAAACGTGACCCTGCCCACCCCTTCCCACCCCTTCCCACCCCACCCACACCTCCGCCTGCACCCTCCCATCCACCCCCCCATTCCCCCCCCCCCCCCATCGTTTCCTCTCAGGTACCGGAGAAGGGAGCTGAAGCGGTGGGACGAGGGAGTGAAGGCAACTGGAGCTAAAGCGAGGAGAGAGAGGGAGAGGGAGGATGTGGAAGCAA
>BQMB01002086.1:0-42500 GCA_027943415.1 Closterium sp. NIES-67
CGGGGACAACCGACGGGAGGGGAGTGACGTGGGAGACACCAGACGGGGCAGGACGAGGCGGGAGAGGGGCAGGGGCTACCGGGGGAGAGGGAGCAAGGAAAAGGGGGGGGGCAACTGGGAGACCTCGGTGAGGGAAGCGCGGTAGAAGGAGACGGACTCATCAAAGGTGACGTCACGAGAGTGGAGGAAGCGGTGAGACGGCGGGTGGTAAAAAAGCCAGTCAGACGAAGTCAGGGGGGAAACCGAGGAAGACACCAGGGGATAGTGCGGGCAGTGAGCTTGTCCGTGCCAGAGGCACGAACGTGAGCAAGGCAGCCCCAGACGTGGAACACAGACGCGGTCACCGGGGGACCGGTCCAAAGGAGGGTCGGCGAAACCTGCGGCCGCTGGGGAGCGTGGCCACAGGTTAAGCTGGTGAGCCGCGTAGCGGAACAGCGAACGGCCCACAGAAAATGGGGGGCATCGGCATGGATCATGGAGGTACGGGCGACCTCCATGACCAAGCCGATGCCGGCGCTCAGCAACCCCATTCTGCTGTGGCGAGTCCGGCAACGTGTACGACTGGGTGATGCCCTCCGGCACGACAGAACTGTCCGAGCCCGACCAGAGGCGAACTCGCCGCCACGGTCGGAGTGGAGACACAACACGGGGAGACCCGGTGGAGACGCGCAGCCACAACCCACGGGAGAAGAACGTCGGGCACGTCGGCCTTCCGCTCCAGGGGAAACACCGTGGTGTAGCGCGTGTAGTCGTCGACAAGCACAAGGAAGTAGCGCTCACCGCGCGGTCCGGGGACTGGGGCAGGGCCCCAAACGTCCAAGTGCAGGGTCTGAAGGGGGGCAGTAGCAGGACGCAGCGAGGAGGAGTGAGGAGCACGGCGGAGCCGACCCTCGACGCAAGGCGTGCACGGTGGCGCAGTCGAGGGAGGAAGGGCAGGGAGCGACGCGGGAGACCTAAGACAAGACCGTGCTGGGACATGTGACGCAGACGCGGGAGAGCAGGGTGACCTAAGCGGTGGTGCCAGAGAAGGGAGGGGTGAGTGAGGGACCGACACGAGCAAGCTGCAGCGACCTGGGAGGACGCACCAACCGGGGGGGAAGCGGTGTGTAGGGTAAACAGACCGGACACCGGGTCCCGGGGGAACGTCGCAAGGGGGGAACCTGAGACAGCCTCAGAACAGACAGCGAACCGCTCGTGCCCGGGGAACGTGGTGGTGACGCCGAGGTCCTGGAGACAGCCGACACCAACCAGGTTCCTGGAGAACGAGGGAACGTGGAGGCCAGTAAGGGAGCCCGAGGGAACTGCCGGACAGGGAAGGGACGTAGAACTGCGCGCGACGACCGGACCCGCAGAGGGGTCAGCGAGAGAGACAACAGCAGGTGCAGCAAGCGGCGTGAGCGTGGAACGGTCGCGGAAGAAGCAGGCAGAAGCACCAGAGTCGAGAGTGAAGGACAGCGACGCAGTGGCGGGGGCCGGGGACGGAGGCGGTGCAGCGACTAGACTAGGCAACCTAGGCAGTCCTACGCCTGTCGCAGCAGGGGAAGCTAAGCTACACAAGGGTGAAACACCTAAACTAGAGTACACAGGGTAGTAAGATCCATCAACACTAGAAGCGTCAGCATACAAAGCATGCAAAGCAGCACCTATCTGATCCATGTCTAACTCAAAGATCAGCACGCCCTGGCGGAGCAGGCTGTGCCAGTCAGGGAGGTCCGGGCCGGGCCAAAGCGACGACGAAAAAGATCGTCGAGGCGGCGGAAACAGCGGGCGGTCGGGTGCGGGCGGCGGCACAGAGTGCCGCGGAGAGGCCCGGTCTGAAGTTGGTACTGGCAGGTCACAGCACTGGAGCCGCTGGTAGACGCCAAGCTGCGCGGGCCGCCACCACGGCCACCGCCTCCGGAGGTGCCGGGCCAACCAGGCGGGAGACGAGCCCACGGCTGCGGCGGGTGCTGCTGGGACGGCGGCTGCGGCTGGGGCTGGTCCTGCTGCTGCTGGGACTGCTGCTCCTGCCCACCGGTGGTAGTCCCCTCAGGCGGACTACCGTCACCACCACCACGACCACTACCTCCTGCGTCACCACCCCTACCTCCCTGGCGGCCACGGCCACCGCGACGCGAGCGCTGCTGCGGGTGGACAGCAGCAGCCGTCTCGGTAAGAGGGGTCGCCGTGGCGACCGCAGCCGAAACGTCAGTGAACGTGCACGGGGATGGGGCACAGCCGTGAAAGATAGAGACTGGCGGCGCACCGCTCGACTGAGCGATAGTGCGCTGGCGAGTCTCGATCTCAGTGAGGGTGTCGATAAAGGCGGTCAGGGTGAGGTCACCCGGGTGCTGGCTAAGAAAGTGGTCGCGAGCACTAGCGAGGCGGTCTGGCAGGCGCATAGCGATAAAATAGAGCGTCATGCAGAAAGGAGGGGGGAGCGCAGTGAGCTGGGCAGCAGTGCTGGCAGTGCGATAGCGAGTCTCTAGGGCACGCAAATGAGTGGCAAAATCTGCGACAGTAGGGAAGGCAGCCAGGTCTGGGAACAGCATCGGAAAGAGCAAGCGGCCAGCAGAAGCGGAGGCAGGGGTGGAATAGCGAGCAATAACGGCGTCTAAATAAGCTTTGGCCGTTTCAACAGTAGCAAAACGCGAGCGCTCAGACACAGGGAGGGCGTGACTAATAGCAACCTGAGCTACTGCATCGCGTGAGTCCCAGATCGCACAGGCCAGCGCAGCAGTAGAGAAAGCCTCACGGTCATCAGAGGAGGGGTCAGCAGGGAGGGGAGTAGGTGCAGGGGACGGGGGAGCAAGCCATCAGCATGGACAACCAGAGAGTGGCCATCCTGGCGCTGACCTGTAAGCTGGCGGCGAAGATCGGAGAGCCAGGCGGCGAAGTCAACCGCGTGGCCCTCAGCGTCCAGGCGGAGCACAAAGTCAGCCATCGTGCAGGGTCAGCGGCACAGCTCCTCAGCGACACAGCGGCACAGCAGCACAGCTCCTCAGCGGCACAGGAGCATAGCGGCGCGGGGACACGGCGGCAGCACTCTCCAGTAGGGCAGCAGCTAGGCGTCCCAGCGCAGGCAAGCAGAAGACACAGGGCCCGAGAGGACACGGCAGGCCGAGCAGGGGAGGCGGGCAGGTGCTCTGGGGCCGGGCTGGTGCTGGGAGGGGCCAGGCTGGTGCTGCTGGGGCCGGTCGGGCACGAGGAGGGGCCGGGCAGCGCTGAGGAGAGGCCGGGCGGCGCTAGGAAGGGGCCGGGCGGCACTAGGAGGAGGCCGGGCGGCACTAGGAGGAGGCCGAGTGGCACTAGGAGGAGGCCAGGCGGGCGAGCGCTAACAGCAGGCGCGACAGGGGCCAGCGGGCTCGACGGGGCCTAAGGGGCGCGACGGGGCCCAGCGGGCACGACGGGGCCCAGGGGGGGCGCGACGGGGCCGAGGAGGCGCGACGGGGACCAGCGGGCACGACGGGGCCCAGGGGGCCGCGACGGGGCCTAACGGGCGCGACGGGGCCCAGGGGGGGCGCGACGGGGCCTAGCAGGCGCGACGGGTCCTAGGAAGCGCGAAGGGGCCCAGCGGGCGCGACGGGGCCTAGGAGGGGCGCGACGGGGCCGAACGGGCGCGACGGGGCCCAGAGGGAGGGGACGCGACGGGGCTTAGGAGGCGCGACGATGCCTAGGAGGCACGACGGGGCTCAGCGGGCTCGACGGGGCCCATGGGGGCGCGACGGGGCCTAGGAGGCGCAACGGGGCCCAGCGGGGGCGCGTTAGGGCCTAGGGGTCGCGACGGGACCCAGCGGGCGCGACGGGGCCTAGGGGGAGCGCGACGGGGCCTAGGAGGCGCGACGGGGCCCAGCGGGCACGACGGGGCCCAGGGGGGGCGCGACGGGGCCTAACGAGCGCGACGGGGCCCAGGGGGGGCGCGACGGGGCCTAGGGGGCGCGACGGGGCCTAGGAGGCGCGACGGGCGGAAGCGGTAGGCGGGGGGATCCTAACCTAAGCGTGATACCATGTTAACGTAGAAATGAATGATTACTAGAGGTGGAAACCTAGAACAAATACTAATTGGTTGTACTCACTAGAAGCATACCTCAGTCTAGCCTATAACTTCTACATAGATAATATGTATAAGTTGACAAGAGGTTGATTGAAATGCACAACCCATTAATACAAGGCTCTTGGCAAGAACCAGCCCAAGGAAACTCGTCAAATAAATTACTAACTTCTATAGAATCAAATACTCCTAACACAAGCATTCCAGCCTCCTAAACACCTTGGATCATATACGGCGGTTGAGGAGCCTCAAAAGCCCTAAGCAGTGCGCGCCATAGGCTTTTGTGCCCCTGGGGTGCATATTGTACCACTTGGCTTGCTTGCGCATGGTGCATGCATTCCTTCACCACATGCCTCCCAAATACTGGTACCACCATAAGACCAGGTCACCGCGCTGATGGGTGGAGGGAAGCTCTTGGGGATGGCAGGGATGGCAGGACTGGTGGGGCTGGTGGGGCTGGTGGGGCTGGTGGGGCTGGTGGGGCTGGTGGGGCTGGTGGGGCTGGTGGGGCTTGTGGGGCTGGTGGGGCTGGTGGGGCTTGTGGGAGCATGCAGGAAAGGACACTTCAACCAAACAGGCACTTCTGCCACTTCTGCCCCTTCTGCCGCTGGTGCCGCGATGCTGCTGCTGCTGGTGCCGGAGCTGGTGCCGTTGCTGCTGGCGCCGAAGCTGGTGCCGTTGCTGGTGGTGTCGATGCTGCTGCTGCTGGTGCTGCCGCTGCTTGTTTTAGCAGCTAGAGCTCCCCTCAGATGCGTTGAAAAAGCTGCCATGAGGACTGGCAGGCACGCTTATCTTAAACTGCTGTTGGCTGGATCCTCAAGCAGCAGCCGCAGCAGCAGCAGCAGCAGCCGCAGCAGCAGCAGCAGCAGCGGCGTCAGCGTAGTGAGCGAAAACGGTTAATGAAACCCATCCCCATTCCCGTCCCCATCACCATCACCATCACCATCGCCATCACCCTCTGCCTGCCTCCACATCTTTAGCAGGCAGCAGCGGCACGTGCAGCTGCGGCGCTGGAGCCGACACTCTCACCATCAAACCACCCGCCGCCCCTCCTCCTCCTCCTCCCACTCCCAGCCCTGCCCCCAGCCCTATCCCCCCTGCCGATGCCCTGCCTGCCACGGGCACAAAAGAGCCCTGGGTTTCGTCCCACGCCCACGCGCGCATCACCCTGCCCCACGCCTTCTTCACAACGCCCATGCCATCGTCGCAGTACGCCACGCCGCCCGGTATGCACCCCGCCCTCACTGCCCCACCCTCCTTCAAACCACCACTGCTGCTGCTGAGGCTGCCGCTGCTGCTACTACCGGTGCTGAAAGCCCCGGATTTACCACTGCTGCTGCTGACGCCGCCGCACTGCGTGGCTTGGCCATATATGGCCATGCCGAGCACGGCGAGCGACATGCCGAGCATGCTGTGCAGCGACAGCGGCGAGCGGAAGAAGAGCACGCCGATGCCTATAACGAGGACGGTCTTCACGTGGCCCAGCACCTGGTAGGTCGTGGCTGAGAAGCGGCCGATGCAGAGGTACACGCTGAGGTTGCACACCACGGCGAGGAGACACGAGAGCAGGAGGAAGATCTGGGGGGGGGGAGACGAGGGACGAAGAGGATAAGGGATACTGACGGTTAGAGGATGGGAGGTGCAGCGGAAGCGAGCGGGGGGCGGGGGGGGAGAGGGGGCGTGCAACGGATGGACAGGCATGGAGGTGGGGGAAAGCGCGGAAGAGCGCGCGCGCGGGGCTTACCAGGGCGCCGGGGGAGAAGCGGAAGGAGAGGAGCGAGCGCGAGGTGAGGTAGAAGTCGAGGGGCGGACCGATGAGTAGTAAAAGGAAGGCCTGCAGCGGCGCCGTCTGACTCAGCAGGTCGAACGATGACGTGGCGTAGTGGACTTGCAGCCAGCCAATGAGCTGCGAGTAGTGGCAGGGGTAAGGGACAGGGGGGAGGGGGGGAGGGGAGGGGAGGAGTGGGGAGGGAAGAGAAAGTGAGAGAGAGACAGAGAGGACATGAGAGGGTGGAAAGGGACGCATAGACAGAAAGGGGACGATGAAGAAACGAAGGGACGTAATGAGAGCAAGCAGGCACACGATTAACCGCCCGCAATAAAGCAGCACCACACGCACACGCAAACCATGACGCTTCAAGCCCCACGCACCGCACGCACGCACCATCATATGCAGCGCGGAGCAGAGCACGGCGAGGGACGCGACGCAGAAGCCGACCACGTTCAGCGTGATCTCCGCGTTCGTGCACAGCCCAACGCCCACCATCACCACCACCATGGCCGCCCACACGCGGCTCGGAATCGCGCGGCTCCACGCCAGAGACTCGAAGACGCACACCAGCGGGATCACCGCGACTTTCGAGATCTGATAGAACCCCACGGAGTTAAGGAGCAGGCTGAAGTTAGTAGCGACGAGACTCGCGTTCCCCAACAACGCGAACCCTAGGAGCACCCACAGGGGTAGCACCCCTGTCGTCGGTCTCTTTCCTTCTTCTCCTCCGCCGCCGCCGCCGCCGCTGACAACGATGCTGCTGATGTTGCCGCTGCTGCTGCTGCTGCTGCTGTTTCGGCTGCTGTTTCCTGCTGCTAGAGCGGACGTGAGCAGGCCGACGATCGCGGTGACGGCGAAATGCAGGCCGGTTAACGTGGAGACTGCGAGAGGCAGGAAACCGGACAGGGGGAGAAAGGGAGAGAGCGGGAAGAATGATACACAGGCGGAGTAGTTCCTCTCTCTCTAGTCGTTTCCTCTCCAACCGTTTCCTTTCCCGTCGCTTTCTGCCTCACTTGACGGGAGGATTCGCGATATCTTTCCCGTTGGACTCGACAGGGCCGCTGCTGACTAGGAAAAGATTCGGATGGAACTTATTGGCGCGCTTACCGAAGGTGAAGTCGTATGCGGACATGAGCTGCTTGTTAACCATAATGATGCCCACTGCACCGAGGATATTCATCGCCCATATGCCAGCCGACACCGTGTGCGACGTCCGCGACGACGACAAGGACATGGGCGACGGCGGCGGCGACGACGGCGACAATGGCGACGGCGGAGAGTTCTTGCGATCCATGGTTCTGATCGTCGTGAAACCGGATGGGAACGCTCTCTAGATATGGCCTTTAGTTCGTCGTTATTAGTGTTGAGATCCGCTGCTCGTTGTCTGTGCGCCTAACAGCCGTATGATGCGTGTGCGTCGGTACCCGTACGCGAGAGCGTTATGCGCCGAGGGCAATGCGGCGAGGTAAGCAGCAACGGAGGAGCAACTATACTACCAAAGCACGAGGCCGCTGCGACCAATCGAAGTACTACTAAGCCGCTGTCGAGGCGCTAAGGAGGTGCTACTCGCCAAGTCGCATTGGCTGTTCTAAACTTCTAGAGAGTACTACGAAGTACGACGCCAATCGAAGTACGACGCCAGACGCGCCTCTCCCAATCGCCTGTCAGGGCTCGTCCGCTACCAAGGATCTTTGTGCGGCAAAGCCACGCAAACAAGCAGCACTACTGAGACACGTACCCCGACAAGCAGAGGGCTTTCAATGACTAAAAGCGGTGTTCGTGAACGAGAGAGGCTACGCGAGCCGTTTACCCCGTGGCACTCAACGATCGACCTTCCGTGGCAATCCGCCTTAGGCCCTAGGATACTAGAATGAGGGCGATCCTATGCCCCAAGTGTTCGAGACTGGTTAGAAATTTTGAAATCGATCCTCCAGTGTTATAATGAGTTTATGAGACTGTCCTTAGGCTAGTTAGACTGGGACGCGCGAAGTTAAGTGTGGACCGCGCCTGCTTGTGCTGCCACCGTCTCGCAGCGAAGCGCTGCTTCTCTGGCAGCTGCAGCAGTACGTGGTGGTCGTGGTGAGTGAGTGAAAGTGGTGCTTTCCTCGTTCGCAAAGATGTGTCCAGTACAGTTCAGTACAGTACAGTATTTGGATTGCGGACGCGCGGAGCAGCACCGCAAGGCGGAAGGTGATGGGGCGTGCGGGGTGGGGGGGAGTGGGGAAGTTCTGTGCATCAGAGAGATTGTGAAAGGATGGATGGGGGTGAAGTACCGTGCCGCGATGTGAACTGACGTGGGAGGGAGGGGTAAAGTGGAAGGCAAGGCAAGGCGAAATACAGATGTGACGTGATGCAGAAGTGCGGTTGAGCAGGGGGATTGGGGAGGGATGGGAGGGGGGGTTGCGGGGGGAGAGCGCAGAGCACAAACGCGCCCCCGAGAACACCACCACCGAGAGCTAGGCTACGAGACAGCCAGAGTTGTGAGGTACAGTAAACCTACTGTACCGTCAACACCTTGGCACTGCTGCCTACCGGGCGACACGCACAACGGCTCACACACACCACCACCGCTACCTCGGCCACCGACCTGGGGAAATTGCGCGGCTCATCGAAGCTGAGTGTTGTTGAGGTGTCATCGAGAAACTTGGCATGCACGAGTGCCTACTTTCGTGGCTTCCGCTGATGGGAAAAATAGATATTTTGCTTTCTGTCCAGAAACTGCCCGAATGACCCAGGTACAGGTTTCCAAACGGAAATACGTCAGGGCAAATCCATTTATGAACTGATCAAGGTTGCATTACTAGCGTTTATAAAGGTTGTCGTCGTACTTCAACTGCTAGAAAAACCACCCGATTTGCCCGAGAATGGAGTCAACTGCTCAACTTCTCCTGTCATATTCCTCTCCAATCACAGTCGTATTTTTCGAATCGCAGCAGCTCAAGTGCTCAGAACGTATTGACTAATGACGGCCAGACAAAACCTTGACTGGGACGAGGAATTTCAGCATTCCTAACCCCAGGAGACTTCCTGCGTCGTGTCATCCGCGGACATGAGATGCTGGAAGACACTGGTGTAAGGAATTTTGTACTGCAATCGCGTACACCCGAACTCTCGGAACACCAGGCTCGGTCCGTTTCCGACGCGAACCCGAGGCACGCCCGCGCCGCCTACGAACCTTTCGACCGTGCCTGTACCCAACCTAGCCCTCCGGCTTCGTCGCCTAGCTAGAGCTTTCGCTATATAATGCTAGGCTCGCATTCTTGTACTCGTCATTATTATTCCGCGCACTCTCAGTTATTATTCATAACATCTGGTATCAGAGCTACTTTCCTGGTTCACCCCGCTTTCTCAGGGTAGTTTATTTCCAAGGCGTGGTTAACCCTGCGGGGCTGCAAAGCGGTTGTCCGTGAGCTAGAGTTATTAGCTCACACAACTACGATAGCGTTTGCGCCCCCTACGGTTTCTTACCACGGCCTTTCCCCTGCCCGAAAGGCGAAGCATTCGCATCATGTCCCAGGCCCAGCTAGACGAGGTCATGGCTCAGATGCAGGCAATGCAAGCCCAGATGGCGAGTTTGAACAGTGAAGTCGTGAGACTTCGAACGGAGAACACCGAGCTTCGCCAGACGCGTGGTGAAGCGCGTCAGGAGTTGCCTGGAGTCGCCGAAGACGAGGTCAAGCAAGGTGCCGACGACGCAGCGAGCGAAATCGTCCTTGACGAGCTCGCACGGGAGTTGGAGTAGGACGACGTGCGTACTGTGACCGTAACGAAGATTAAACTCAAGCCAGCAACACCGCCCCCGTTCAACCCTTCGGATAAGGCAACGACGGTGCAAGGGTGGCTGTTCAGCATGGAGCTATTCTTCACGGCGGCAAGTGTGCATACGGATGACGCGCACATTAATTATGCCGTGTCGCTGCTCCGAGGACCGGCGTTGGATTGGTGGCGACGACAGTTGGCGATTGGGACTCCGGCAGGAGTGAAGCAGGCGAAGGACGGGACTTTGGACTCTTCAAACCAACAGGCAGAAACAATATTCGATACGACCACGATTTGCACGTGGAAACAGTGGAGCACAGCTTTGCGTGCTCGTTTTGAGCATTCATCCGCCTCAGACGACGCTCGCTTGAAGCAGCGCAACTGGCGGCAGGTGACTACTGTTTAAGATTACACTGCGTCGTTCTCGGCACTTGCGGACCAAGTCGACGACCTCAGCGAAGCGGAAAGGCGGGACAAATACGTTAGCGGACTGCATTTCGATATTCAATACGAGTTGCAGCGGTCCCGTCCCAAGGCGTTCGATGAAGCTGTCCAGCTGGCGTCAGCAGCCGATGCAGTGCAGCAGTGGGCGAGAAAGAACAATAGGAATGTTGGTCGTTTTCGTGGACAGTCTCCCCGCCCCACAATCAATGGCGTGTCAGCGCCCGATGAAATATTTCACGGGCTATGCTTTCGATGGGACAAGCCAGGTCACCGAGCTAAGTACTGCCCGACGGCGCCCAAGAAGACGAAGAACGACAAGGAGAAGCCGGGAAAGGGGAAAAGTCAGTAGCAGACGGGCCCCCTACTGACGAGGCTTTGTCGCCCAAACTTCAACGTTCCCACCAAGTTGTGGTACCGATACACGCTATCGACCGCACTCGGACGAATAACGGGAGCGAACCTGAAGATCACCCTGTGCTGGTCGAAGGCAAGGTTAACGACAAAAAAATAAATTTATTTGTGGATGGCGGAGCTAGTCACAGTCTCATATACGTCACAACAGCGAAGCAGTTGAAGCTGACGTTGGAAAAATGTCTTCCCGAAATTGACGCGCGACTGGTGGACGGAACTCCACTTGCAATTCGAGAACGAGCGCGCATGGTGCGGATGAAGTGTGGCGACGACTTTGGATTCAGCATGCCCATGCTAGCAACGACGCTGGACGGCTGCGACATTCTGCTTGGGCGTGATTGGCTGCGAAAATACAATCCGAGGGTCGACTGGACAACTGGCGAATGCAGCGTACACTGTGCGAACGGGTGGCGCGTACTTCCGAGCTGGCGTGGGAGGGATCCGATGTCGACACGTGTCAACGCCATCACCCTCCAGCGAGAAGTTAAAAAAGGAGCTGATCTGTACGCCGTCCACCTGGCCGAATCGACGGTCGACGACACGCCAAAGGACATTGACACACTTTGTGCCAATGTCCCTGCTGAGCTCACCGTGCTGATTCGACAGTACCCGGATATTTTTCCGGACGATCTGCCAGCAGGACTGCCACCCGAGAGCCCCCAGGACCACAAAATTGACCTGGAACCCGGTGCGCAGCCTACAGTCAGGACACAGTGGCGGCTGACTCAGCCCGAGCTCACGGAGTTGCGGAGCCAGCTGGACTACCTCTTGGAGAAGGGGTTCATTCGGCCCAGCACGTCCCCGTTCGTAGCACCAATCCTGTTCACGCCCAAAAAAGACGGCGGTCTGCGAATGTGCATCGACTACAGGGCGCTGAATCGGCGAACAATCCCGCTACCCAATCCCACGCGCGAACGATCTTCTCGATCAACTTTGCGGAGCTCGCTTCTTCTCGAAAATCGACTTGCGCGGCGGTTACCATCAGTTCCGAGTCTTCGCTGACGACTGCCACAAGACGGCGTTTCGAACCCGCTATGGCAACTACGAGTACACAGTGATGCCGTTTGGCCTCACGAACGCGCTCTCCACTTTCCAACTCACCATGAATGGCGTATTCCGAGATCTACTCGACAAGTGTGTCATCGTCTACCTTGATGACATTCTGATCTACAGCAAGACACAGGAACATCACCTCAAGGACCTGGAGCAAGTTTTCCAGCGGCTGCAAGAACACCGACTCATCACGAAGGGTTCTAAGTGCGAGTTCCTAAAATCCGAACTGGAATTTTTGGGACATGTCGTGGGAGCGGATGGCATAAAAATCGACCTGAAGAAAATCACAACTATTCGCGACTGGAAGCCGCCGACGAATTTACAGGAGTTGCAGAGTTTTCTGGGGTTCGTTAATTACGTCTGGCGGTTTATCCCCAATATGGCAGGGATAACCGGACCATTAACTGACCTGCTGCGGAAGGGAACTTTGTTTCAGTGGGGGGAGAGATAGCAGGCTGCTTTCGATGAACTGCGAAATTTTTTGACGTCGCCCCCGGTCCTCCGAATCGCCGACCCATCTCGACCGTTCGAAGTCCCGACGAACGCTAGCGATTTCGCCATCAGAGCGATACTGTTAAAAGATTTTAGCGAAGGACTCTAACCAATCGCGTACGAGTCTAGGAAGTTGCAGGCAGCCGAGCGCAACTATCCCGTCCACGACAAAGAAATGCTCGCCATCGTGCACGCATTCAAGGTGTGGCGATGCTACCTGACGGGAGCCGATGTGACAGTACGGACAGACCATAAATCTCTACAATACCTCCGCGCGTAGCCGAACCTCAATCCACGACAGATTCGCTGGCTGGACTTCCTCGAAAGCAACTTCCACTACACAATCACGTACAAACGTGGGGCGAATAACATCGCCGATGCACTGACAAGACCATCCGCCCACCTCGCCTCCATCATCGTCGCAAAATCCAATCCGCTGCTCACTGGCCTATTTACCCACGGCTACACCACAGATCCCTTTTTCACCCGCAACCGCCATCAGCAAGCCACCACAGCCAAAGGACCCTACTTCCTAAAAGCTGGTACTGACCGTATCTGGGTCCCCGCCTACTGACTCCTCCGCAAATTACTTATTCAAGAAGTCCATGATTCCAACCTCTCCGGTCATTTCGGGGTTGACAAAACCCAGAAGTTACTTTACCGTTTTTATTATTGGCCTGATTCGGCGTCTGATGTGCAGAGATTTGTATCCGCATGCCCGATCTGCCAACGCATGAAGTCTTCTCGACAGCGGCCAGCTGGACTGCTGCAACCGCTCGATCCACCCCAACGGCCGTGGCAACACGTTGGGCTGGACTTCGTCACAGGACTACCGGCTACCGCCATGGGCAACGACGCCGTCCTCGTCGTCGTCGATCGTCTGACGAAGATGGCACATTTTGCCCTATGTCGCACAACAATTACTGCCGAGGATACAGCGAAACTTTTCATCTCCACAGTTGTTCGTTTGCACGGCTTACCATCAGCAATCATCAGCGACCGCGACCCATGAACCAATCAAACCATGGAGCAGCTGATACGCACCAACTGCCCCGATCATGCCCGGTGGGAAGAATTCCTGCCCATGCTAGAATTTTCCTACAATAATGCCCCATCCTCTACGACCAATCACTCGCCGTTTTTCCTAAACTACGGGATGGATCCAATCGTCCCGACGACTACCCACATCGACAACCCAGTGCCACGTTCCCAGCAGTTCGTGACCAGTTTGCCACTCGTCCGGGAGTAATAACTTCCCTGAAGACGACACCTGGGTCACTTCCGACTCGATTCAGGAACACTCGGTGCTCAAATCTTATTTGACCCGAAAAGGCGTTCCCGATATTAATCACCTTCCTTAAGAGGGGGGGTAGTGTAAGGAATTTTATTCCTTACCGGGTTGTACTGCAATCGCGTACACCCGACCTCTCGGAACACCAAGCTCGGTCCGTTTCCGACGCGACCCCGAGGCACGCCCGCACCGCCTCCGATCCTTTCGACTGCACCTGTACCCAACCTAGCCCTCCGGCTTCGTCGCCTAGCTAGAGCTTTCGCGATATAATGCTAGGCTCGCATTCTTGTACTCGTCATTATTATTCCGCGCACTCTCAGTTATTATTCATAACAACTGGGGTTTGATAGGTTACCCCAGTTTCAACAATTTCTGTGATGGGAAACCAAAATACTGTACACCTGTCCTACTCTACACTTCATTCTAATCACCACTGCGTCTCGGATTGTATGTATGCGTTTTGCTGGTACCCTTGGCAAAACGGATTGTAGCGGAAACTTGTACAACGCTCGGCTCGCATAGGGTGTCTTTTGCAAGAGTGGTCCCGAATCGTCACCAGAAAGAGCTTTTGGGCCCGGGCCTGCTGCTTGTGCCTCAGCGCCCGGGCCTTCCGGGTGGATGACTGAGCACCTTCGTGATACCTTCCTCTCTGAGCCCTCCTACCTTCCTCACCTGCTCGGGGTGTTTCAGCAATGGACTGCAGGGGAGGTGGCCGAGTGGGTTCAGCCCTGGCTAGCAGCGTCGAACTTGGTGGCCTCCCAAAGCCGGATGGCGGCGTTCGACCTGTGGCAATTAGCGAGGTGCTCCCGCGCATCCTGACCCGCGCGTTGTGCCTTGTGCTGCGTTCTCAAATGGTGTCTCACTTTGTGTCTTGTAACCAGCTTGGGGTGGGGTCTCGGTCGGGCGTGGAGGCGCTTGCGCATGCTTTCCGCTTGGCCCTTAAGCTCCTTATGGAGTGGTGCGCACTGGAGATCGATGTGGCGAACGCTTTCAACTCCTTTTTCCGGCCGGTCATGTTCGAGGACCTTCGTGACTCGTCATTTACCGGGTTGATTCCGTTCATACAGGTGTTCTACGGTGCCCCCAGCGACCTCTACCTCAGAGCCGGCCCTTTCATGGAGGTGTTGTCCTCGGAGCGAGGCTCGCGGCAGGGTGATCCTTTTGGTCATTTCCTCTTTGCATTCACCCAGCAGTTGGCGATGGAACCCACCATCCGCGATTTCCCGGGCATCCAATTCCTCGGTTACGTTGATGACATGTACATCTGGGGCCTCAAGACTGGGTCCTATTGGCGTACGACGTCCTGCGCGAGCGGTTGGGGGGGCTTTGCCTGGAGGTGCAACTACACATGTGTCGCCTTTAGGAGCGTGGGGTGGCGGACGGCGGCGGGGGCAGGGGTGTGACTGGGAGCGGCGACGAGGCCAGCTGGGGCAGGTGGTGGGGTTCGCAGCTTGCGAGCGGGAGAAGCGCAAGACGGCAGACTACAAGGCATTGTTGCAGCGGCATCGGGGTGTGTAGTTTACTCCGCTCATTGTTGAGACGTGGGGTTGCCCCGGGGGAGGGTTTCGCCGATGGCTGCGCCAACAGAGGGACGTACAGCTCCAGGTGGCGAGGAGCAAGGGGGCGGGTGGTGGGAATGAGAAGATTTTTCCAGCTTATTTGGTGGGGTCTCTCAAGGCTGCTATCGGCGTGGCACTGCAGCGGGCCCAAGAGCGGGTCATCTTGTTGCGTGCGGCTTCTATGATGGGTGGGCCTGACATTGTACGGGCAGAGCAGGGGGATGGCAAGCGGGAGGATGGGTGGGGGGCCCCGTGGGTGGATGCGCCCTACCTGGTGGACTTGCGGGTCTAGGCTGTTTTGTGTGTGTTGGCTCTCGTGTTCGGCGCTCTCCCTACGCCTTCTCCTAGCGTGTTTCTTTTCTTTGCGCGTCCTGTGGTGTGGTTTTTTGCTTTAGTTTCATCATTTCCCCTTTTCGAGACGACCCGTGTGACCATATGCTCAGTAATCGTTTTGCTAAAATCATTAGACAGGAAAAAAAAGAAGAGTTTTTTATTGGTTCATTTTGTAATACAGATCAAGATTTTCCCAAATCGCTTGAAACTTGTTATGGATGAAAACCCAAGAGTAGCGCGGAAGTGAATATCGAGATTCGAAATGACAGAATTACTGATTCGCTAAACAATGAATGACGAGGCAAGATACATGAACACCAGAGCGAATCCTAATTGCATGATGCACAGGTTCGGAGAAGGCATCCGAGGACGCGGAGCGCTTCGGAATGACGCGGAAAAAGGTTCGGTCTAGCACGTACGGTGACAGAACTAGGGCCTAGTCCGATGACGTGTACGTTTGGTGTACACGCTAGAAGTGCGCCTCAGTAAGGAATTACTAATTCCTTACAGAACTTCTTTTGGTGTAACTGTTACCATTGACTACAAGCATTTGTAAGGAATTTTCCATTCCTTACCGAGCCGTAGTGCTATCGCGTACGCTCGAACACGCGCGAAGCCTCGGGTCGGTTCTTGACCTTTCTTTGAAAACCGCCTTGGCTTTTCCAGACCTTCCAGTTCGACCTTCGGGAGATCTCATGGCCTCGCCTCGTCACTTCGCGACCCTTCGATCTCCTTTCGAACCCTCGCATTTCATGGCTAGACTAGCTCTTGTTTTCCTATATCTTGGCTTGCCATTCCATGTATCGTCATTCAATTGTTCAACGCTTCGATGTTCATTTCCGCAATTCTTTGCTTATTAATTCACAACACCTAGTATTCAGAGCTACTTTCCTCGCTCACCCGTCTCTGTAAGTTATTATTATTATTATTATTTGGGTTGGGCGGGGGGGGGGGGGGGGTAGGTCCCTTATTTAAGCTGCAATGTGGTTGCTCACGAATTAGACTGATTACTTCGCCCAACTATGATAGCGTTTGCGCTTACCTGGGTACAGGCACACTACGGATTTCCCCCTGCCTCGGCGGAGCATTCGCCAAATGGACCAAGCTCAGTTCAACGAGCTTCGGGAGCAGTTCAACGCCATGAGCACGTGTATGGCTAGAGTGCTAGAGGCAACGGGTGACTTTGCATAGAATTTGCTGAGTTACGCCAGGCGCAAGAGGATTCGCGTTAGAAAGCTGCCGCCTAAGAGGATGTCGACAGCAGCGGACGCGTCGAAACCGTTTTGGACAAAATCGCACGCCAGGTGTCTCAGGAGCGCAAGGACAGCGAAACCGCCGCAGCAGCTGACATGGCAGCATGCATAGCAGCCGCAGCAGCAGCCGCGCGGTCAGAAGCAGCCGCTACTGTTGTCACACCGGAAGTCGTGCTGATCGTGACGAGAACGACAATCAAACCAACAATGCCGCCCCCATTCAAACCCACAGATAAAAACTACTGTTACTGGCTGGTTATTTTCGGCGGAACTTTATTTTAATGCCGTTGGGATCAGTGCTGAGAATTTAACAATTCGGCTTACTGTATCACTACTACGTGGACCTGCGCTAGATTGGTGACGATATACCCTACAGGAGGGGGAGTTTTTGGCAGGCGCCACACAGTGTTTTTTTTGGAAACTTTGGGTCTACTACCTAAGGGTCAACCGCGATTTTCGGATCGACCAGAATTCGCACGTGGAAGGCGTGGGGTACAGCTATGCGTGAAAGATTCGAGCCCATATCCGCCTCGGACAGCGCACGTACGAAGGTGGACAACTGGCACGAGTGGAGTTCTATCCAGGATTTCCCGTCAGTTTTCATGGCGTTATGCAATCAAATCCCGGACATGCACGACTCCAAGAAAAAGGCTCGATTCATTTCAGGACTGAAGCAGGAGATCAAGTGCAAGGTTCGCCTGCGACTGCCAGCGACGTTTAACGAAGCAGTTCGGATCGCTGACATTTTCGACACGCATCGGACGTATGCGAAAGCGAGTCCCTGGGAGGGAAATCGTTTTCACGGCCAGGATCCACGGCCCACGGCCCACAATTGACGACATAGTGGCGAAGGAGCACATGGAAGATTTTCGCAAAGGACAATGTTTCAACTGCCACCAGCCGGGTCACCAGTCTTACGAATGCCCCCGAAAGAAGCAGACAAAGAAGTACGATGAGGGCAAGTGGGGAAACGCCAAGCGTCAGTTGCGGTCGGGGCCCCTACTAACCCTGCCCCATCGCCCGAAAAACACCATCCTTACCAAGTGGTAGTTCCGATACATGCTATCAACCGCTCCCGGCTAAATAAGGGGGATGACCCAATGGATCACCCTGTGCTGGCAGAAGGACGACTCAGTGGGAGGAATAATAAAACATTTATAGATGGAGGTGCGAGCCACAACCTGATAAATCGGGAGACATCACGAAGATTACACTTATCCTTGGAGCGGTGTCTGCCTGAAATTGACACACGACTGGTGGATGGCACCCCGTTGGCGATACGCAACAAAGTACAGTAGGTGCCGATTTTGTAATTGATTTGCCGCCTTTGGTGTTTAGTAAAAACCGAGCGTATTGAAATGAGTCGTACCTTTTGGCGGAATGCCGTTGGAGTCGCTGTCCTCGTCGTCCATCGCAGCGGGTGGAGTGGCAAAGGCTTGTGGCGCGGTGGCAGGCTGCTCACCAAAGAGCTCGTCGGAAATGTTGTACCACACAGGGACCTCGCGTGGCCAGTCCGCCCCAGTGCGATTGAACCCTCGCTCCCTCCAACGCCGCCACATGTCCTTCATCCTGAATAATTTAGCGCGTATCGCGGTAGTGTCGTGTCGCCACCCAACATGGCGATGGCGCAAATCGCGGTGAAGTGTGCCATACAAGGACCGAACTTGTTTACCGGTCCTTCCCTCGATAGCCTCGTCCATCTCATGGCGCATGACCGCCAGTTGATACTCTTTATCGCTCGTCCAATGGGCATTAGTGCGCGCATCGCTGCGCTGTCCAGTGGTGGTCGACAAGGTGCGTGTGGTCGACACTGATACTCTTCAACTCTCGTCGGGCTCGCCGAGCTCCGTCCCAAAAATTGGGGGCCGGAAACCTATGCACCTGCTTCGCACGTTCGCGAAAGTGCTATGCACCTACTATGCTCGTGAAGGCTATGTCTAAACGTGTTCATCAGTGAAGCATAAACATAGTTCCGAAATGCAAAGCTCATACAAAGCACCTACTTAGTGCGAGGAATGTCGAGGTGCATTGCGTTTACATTGTCCATGCTGATCGTCGTGCTATGATGTTGCGCTAGACGTAGCATGCGCTATGCATGTGCTTTGTGTGCTTTCGTCATTGCTATGTTGATGCTATGCAGACACATAGTATTTCAAGCCTGAAACATTCCCGCCACAATTCATGTTGTTTTATATCTAGTACACTAGGTGCAGTAATTCTGTATTTACATTTTCATATAACATCTTGATTGCACAAATAAAAAATACAGCAAAATTGAACTACAAATTCAGCACTTCCGTAGCTCGATTTCGGGAAGGTGACAGATCATGAGAACGGGATAAAAGCGGTGACATGGAAGCGGATCCCGTTCAACGGCTATTTCCACCATGCCTTCAAATTTGCTTCATCAAGGTCGTGACTGGGTTCTGTCCACTCTTTTCCAGAGCCCTGCATGCCAGCTGAGTACAGGGCAGAGAATGCAAGGCGACAAGACAGGTAGAAATTCTAACAGCATAATTCAACTTACGGATTTCGGCATACAGTAGTAGTACAATCAAAATCTTGTCCAGCAAACAGGAAACCGGGACCGGAGGGTGAGTTGATAAGAGAAATAGGACGGGAAACGACGGAGTCAGGATACATTCAGACTTACCGTTTAGGCCGCCATGGTGATAGTGCCCGGATCGAGGATCGCGGCTGGTACACCATACGGAGGTGCTGCCTTTTGACATAAGAATTTTATTGATGAGGAACCTGCAACGAAGTAAGAAAAACCAAAGTTATTAGTCAGCAGAAAGGGGCTGTACTGTGGAACGCTATAAAAACGATGAACGGTATAACTACCGATACGCAGGAACGAAAACGCCACGGCTCCTACTCAGTGCAGTCTTAGATCTAGGAGTTCAGAGTGGTATGAAAATGGAGAAGGAAGACTAGCGGGTGGGAGAGCGAAGTCTAGAAATGAGGAAGAGGGTTCTGAGCACATGATGGGTCATATGAGAAGGAATTGAGACGTGAGGTGAGGAGTTTCCGTGGCTACATATTCTGGGTGTGGGTTGATAAGGGGGTGACGTGGTGGTTGGGGATTGGTCAGAAGTTGGCTGCACAATTTTTGCTGGCTCGACCGTTCTTTGGTACGATACAAAGTGTCTCGTTTCTAAGAAATCTGTGTTGCGTCTCTTTTACGGTCACCATAAACAATCGCAAATTATACAGCTCCCCTACCCAGTTTGTCGAACTGATTTTCCCTTTCGCGAAGCGTGTCGAGTTTTCGCCGAAGCGCGTCGAGTTTTCGCCGACCATATTTTCGCCCATATTTTTTTGAAGCGCGTCGAGTTTCCATTGACCAATTACAGACGAGAAATTTGGCCTCTCTCGTGTTTTCTGATTGGCTGGTACGATATTTGTCCTTGGCCAATCACAACCGACCCAGCATGCTGCTCTTGGCCTAGGCAACCCGTGCTTCTTTGGTATGGTCGTTGGGATGTGGCTGGAATGAAGCGGAAACCTACAGAACGCTAATAATTCGCCACGGTAGCGGATAGGTTTAGGTTTGGAGGGCCCGATGAAGCGGGGACATAGGGCCTCTGGACAAAGCCTTTGCCAATGTGGACTTTGCTCCCACGAAGCCTTCGTCCCTGCTTCATTCCCATTTCCTCTCAACCTCGTCCAGGGGGACTTCGTAAACCCTTTGTCACAAATGTCCAACCCAACCCCGATTCACATTTTTGGGATGTCCTCGTCTATCTCAGCATGACCCGCGTCGGTAGTCTCCTCCGTGGCGCCGTCATCAGCGTTGGTGTCGTACGGGGTCGTGGGTGACGGGAGGCAGTTACCCTACCAATTGTGGTCGTCTAAAGGGGATATGGATGCTGTTGGGCTTGGCGCCGTCTGGTTGGCAGGTCGTGGCACACCTCCGTTGGTGGCGGCGGGTGGAGGCTGGCCGGCGCGGCTCTCCTCTGTGTCAAGGAGGACTTGAGCCAGGTCTGTCGATGGGTTGTCATGCTCCTGCGATGACTCGCTGCCTGGGGCTTCGAAGGGCAGGTTGTCCTCATTGATGTCGTGGGGTCCGTGGCAAGAGATCTCTTGCCGGGGAGGTGTTGAGGTGTGAGTGACGCATGTGTTGGCTGTATTTGTAATACTCATGGACGTGTGAGGGAAGATATTAGGTTGGGTTGGGTTGGAGAGATGCGGCCCAGCGGGCAATGTTTCACCCATGACCACCCTGGGCGATGCGCAGTTCGTCGTCGTATGCTCGGTGCACGGGGATTCCTTGTTCAGCTAAGTTCTGGTGACATTGGCGCGCAAAATCCATCGCAGGTGTTCGTCCGCGTCGTCGATGGCTGGCGGGAAGGCCGTTCGATGGCCATTGGTTGTCCGTGCGAATGACGTTGTTCGCACTTTTTTTTTTTTTTTTTTTTTTTTTTTTGCCTCGGTGTTTTGCAAAATTTACGAATCCTCTCGCAATATTGGCGAATTAGGCAACATTCTACAATGCTCTAACATTTTTGCAGTTCGCAAACAGATGACCCACGCCCTGAAGGACTTTTCACGCAGGGAATTTGTTGCGCATTCGATAAAGTCAGTGTCGCGAGACATACAATTTGACTATGAAGACTCTAGGTTTGCTCCTGAACAGGATGCCACCCTAAGTCTAATATAGCGCATGAATCTTCCCTAGTGGAGGTTCTAGTCAGGCCTCTCTAGTTACGATCGTGGTGCACATTCATAAGAAATTCAGATCACGTGATAAATATTTGAAAAGAGGTTACTGAAGTTGTGTTCTCGCTTGCCGAGGTAAACCTTGAGCAAGTTGTGGCAAATGTGTACTGAAATTTCCTCAACCTCGCAAGAAGATTTGCCCCCTCCCACCATTCCACTCCCCCCCCCAATGATTTTGTTTCCCCCCAGCCCACAAAAATATGACTCGCCCCCCAAGCAATTCTGATTCCCCCCAACTGCCCTCTCCCACCCCCCCCCCCCCCCGCCCCCTCCCCCCTTCCCCCCTCCCCGGCAATTTCAATTCCTCCCAATCCTCGAAATTCCAGTACCCCCCCACCATCGAAATTCTAACACCCCACGCCCTGGCAATTCCGATCTCCCCCAAACCTCGCAATTTCCTACTCTCCCAAGTCAATTTTGATCCTCCCAGTAAATCTCCCTCCTCGACGAAATCCCCCGCATTTCACGTCAGCCCTTTCTCTTTGCATCTCGCTCTTCAGTCATCTGAGTCCCCTTTTCTTGACCTCGGCATTGCGTCTCTGAGCCTCATTGAATGTGTACGGAGACTTTAATGCATTTACAGCACGTGAGCTGTAACAAGACTTGTAATCATGATTTGGAGGGAATCCAAAGTGCTTACGTGTATGATGGAACGAGAGAGCAAGGATTGCACTATCGGAACAAGAAAGGCATGAGCGGACATATATGGAGAAGGAAATAACAGATAACGCGCGAAAGATTGGTTGAGCGCTGCGAGCCTAGCGCCTTACACTATCCCCCCCCTCCCCCTCCCCACCCCCCCCCCCCCCTCCCCCCCCATCTCAGGGAGCCCTTTTGTAAAAGAGAGGGCCCTTACGTCACATAAATTGTGGCTGCGTAGGTACACTGTAAGGGCAGGGTGATTTTCAATCAGATACAAGGGAACCAAGTTGTCTTCAATGGGCATGCGGTCTTTCCAACATACCAGGATTTCCACGTGGCAGGCTCCTAATGAGTTGGTTCTGGATTTTCCCACGCTCGAGAATAGGTTCTGCTATTGGTCAGGTCATGCTCGGCGGTCAGATTTGTGGCAGTTGACCGGTCGTAGAGACGTAGGATCGCAGTAGGTTGACGCGGAAGGATAGAGTAACGTACCAGTCTGCGAATAGGAGATGGGCGACAACGGTGATGATGGTGTGCGAAATCTGAAATGGCCCACAATAGCGGGGGCAAATTCCAACAAAAAAATATGTCGACGCTACACGTAACAAGGAGGGGCGACGAGGGTCCGCACACATTGCTGCCATTCTAATTTCCCACACCAACCCTTTACTCATTGTCATATTTTACCCATGGCAACACCACTAACCCCTTTCATTATCAATGCCTGAAATTGGTTTTGGGACACCCTTAGGAATCAGGGCATTCTTATGATTTCACCCATATTTGCAAGGGTGCTAGGGGAAATATTGGCCTCAAAACATTTTTAACCATTACAAAATCAGGGTATGCTCCAAAATATGGTTGCTGGTAAGGGTAATCAGGGTTCTTCACCCACAGTAGTAATCAAATCGCTACGATGCAAGAAGGCGTCTACTACGTTAAAGTGGGGATTGACCCAATGTGGGTTTAGGAGAAACGTGCCTTAAAGTCCGGGTCCTAAATGCAGGGCCGAGCAAGTCTCAGAGACTTGCCGGGTGGTATGTGAGAGTTTGGTTTGCCCCGATTGGAGCTCGAAGCTTGCAAACACAGGAAAAGTTTCGGGCGAGAGGTTTTACGTTCGGAGTGGGTAAAAAACGGTTCGCAACAACCTTTGGGCAATGGGTGTTCGCGGTGTCAGAACTCAGTCACTAACCACTGAGTTAAAAGGGCTTGTTAAGTAGCAGGTAAGTGCGCCCATAACTCCCTAGGCTCTACACCTGTGACCCTTTCCCGAGGATCTCAAGGGCAACCCCAGTGTGTATCTTGATACGCGACACTTAATACACCCCTTGGCCAATCGGGCGTTGACTTTTTACAGCTGGTATATTTCGTCAGCCGCTGTGTAAAATCAAGTATCCAGTCCAACTCCCACACCTAAGCCAGATCCTTCATTGACCACGCCTTTGTTAAAGTGTTCTTAGAGACTAATGTATTCTTAGAACCTCCTCCTAGAGTCTAGGATGCTTAGGAACCAAATTGGGTGACCTATTCTTAGGAGACACATCCAATATAAGAAGTGAGATCCAACCAAGTCACAAACAGACCTAAAGGTGCTGGGATTTTATTCTCTAGAAGCATTTCCAACCCATCCAACCAAAGTACTCTACACTACCCACTTTATAATCTAACTTCTATATCTTTGTTTATTGGAGCAACCTAGATACTCCCATGATTCTAACACCCTCCCTTGCTCCAATAAGCATCAGACCCTGTTTCCATTCAAAAGATACCACCTCCTGTAAGGGATGCCTTGGCCACTTCGATCTTCACCCTCATGCCGATGCGCTCATGGTCCGCGTTTAGCTTCAAGCCTGGAAGGGCTTTGGTGAGCATGTCGGCATCTTGGAGGTGAGAGCGCACCGACTGCACCACAACCTCATGCTGGTGCACTGCATCTCGAACAAAGTGCCAAGCCATCTTAATGTGCTTCGTGTGCTGATGGAGTACGGGGTTGTGAGCAAGGGAAACAGCTGACTCATTATCACATAGCAAAGGAATCCCCCCCCCATCACCAACACGCATCTCAGCCAGCAAGCTCCTCAACCATATGGCCTCCTTGGCCCCCTTTGATAGCACCTTGTAGTCAATCTCAGTACTACTGCAGGCTACACTATCCTACTTCTTGTTGTACCAAATGATAGTCCCTCCACCCAGCTTGAAGAGATAGGCCACACGACTCTTTCCGTCGGCCTCACCCGCCTAATCAAAATTAGTGTACCCAATGACTTGCTCACCACCCTGTCGCTCATACCGGATCACTTGGGTGGTTATGTCAACCAAATACCTTAGTGCTCTCAAAGCAGCATGCAAGTGAATGCGCCTGGTTGCAATACACGACTGTGCAAGTGTGTTGAAAGTGAAAGAGAGGTCAAGACGAGTGGTCACATCAGCAAACATAAGACTGCTGGTGAGACACTTGTATACCTTGACGTCGGCAGGCGAGCCTTCGTCGGCAGACCATGTACGTTTCCTTTATCTTAGTGAGATCATTTGGTGACATAGGAGTATGCACCCTATGAGTCTCCCCCAACAGATCACCAAACCTGACCTGAAGTACATGGACATACTTCTCCAGCCATCCACCCTCATGCGACCTGCGTACCTCCACCCCAAGGTACATAGACTCCTCGCCGAGATCCTTCATCTGGTACTTGTCAGCAAGGGTTTTCTTGGCCTGATCGATCAATTCCAGGCGTGGGGAAACCAGTAAAAGGTAATCCACATACACCAGCACATACACAGGGACCTCATCCATGAATCGGATGTACAAAGCCTCGTCACATGCACTGCGAGTAAACCCTGCAGCTACCAGTGTGGCCCCAATCTCCTCGTTCCAAGCACGAGGTGCTTGCTCGAGTCCATAAAGGGCCTTTCACAAGCGGTACACTTTACCTGTACCATCATCAAAACCCTTAGGCTGCCTCACATACACCTCCTCCCGCCGGGGTGCATTCAAGAAAGCATGGTTGACATCCTCTTGATGTACATGCCAACCTCGTACCACTGCTTCTGCAAGAAGCACCCGACCTGAGGTCATTTTGCCGACTGGGGCAAACACCTGATCATAATCCTTGTCAGGCTCTTGGGTATAGCCTTTAGCAACAAGGCGAACCTTGTGCTCTACCACCTTGTCCTCCTAATCCGTTTTCCGGCAGAAAACATGCTTGATATCAATGGCCTTTATACCTTGAGGCAAGTCAACCGGCTCAGGATCCCACACCCCCATCGTGCTCATGGCAGTTACCTCCTTCCTAGCCCCAGCATCCCAAGATGGACCCTCAGGGCCATGCCTTGCCCCAGCCAGTGTGCGCGACAGATCACTAGTGCTCACACCTGCTAGCGCAACACTCTCTTCCTCCTTGGCCAAGCAAAGCATGCCCACACCTGCACCAGCATCCTCCCCTACCTCCTCACCACTGAAATCCGACCAGATACCAAGGACCTGCAAACCTGTTACAGGTGGTGAGGAGGGAGTGGCTGGTGCACCAGACGCACTAGCAAAGGGAAGAGGTGGGCTCGGACCAGAAGAGGAGGAGGAAGAGGCAGGTGTCACGGCACTGTGTTAAGGAACAGAACGGGGTGGTTGCTGCACGTCGGCAAGCCATACCGACATACTCATTGGTGCCGACATACTCGTCGGTGCCAACACCCGCAGCTGGGCTGATGACAAAGGCATGTCGGCAGAATCTTCCTCTCCTCTAGGGCGCTCGAGGGGAGGTGGAAGGAGCTGAGAGATGGTAGCAGCATCTTGCCACATTTCTCCAGAGGCTTTGGCTGTCTCCCAATCCTTCCACATCACATTCTCGAGAAAGTCGACATCTCAAACACAGTGAGAGAAAGGTCCAGTCCATCCTGACACATGCGCAAATAACAGCCCTTGTGTCCAGCTTCCCACCTCGCTCCTATCCATGCAACATGACACTCACCATGTAGCCCCAAACCCGAGCCATGCCGACATGTGGCTTAGCGCCTGACCAGGCCTCTATTGAAGTGATGAGAGCTGGCAATGCACTATGGGGTGCCCGATTCTTGACCCACACCATCCACATTAGGGCCTCATCCCACAGGCGCACCGGAAGTCCGTTGTCGACGAGTAAGGTGCGATTCCCCTCTATCATTGTTCTGTGCTACCGCTCTACCACCCCATTATGCTATGGCAATTCTGCTACAGTCAGATGAGTTTGAATGCCAAACTCACTCTTCCATGCCTTCACAGCTTCCCCTAGAAATTCGCCATCCCTGTCAGTGAATCTCTTTTAGCTTTCACCCTGACTCCCACTCCACATCCTTGTGCCACGTGCGAAGGACCCGTGCCACTGTGGCGGATTCCTTGTTGGGGAATGGAAATGCCTAGACCCACCTGGTGAAGTCATCAATAAGGCTGAGCATGTACACCGCTCCTCCCAAGGACGGAGTGCGCATCGGACCCACCTGGTGAAGTCATCAATAAGTCCATGTGAACCTCATGAAGTGGTCCAAGGGCGCGATGCCTCATGAGGTAACGGCTTCCTTGCCGACTTCCCCAACGGGCACGACTCACAAGGGGGGCAATCTGCAGCTGCTCCCTCGATATCCAACCCAATCACACTGCTGCCCTTGGCCATCTGCTGCAGAGTAGTGGGCGCGGTATGACCAAGTCGGCGATGGGCAAGTGTGAGAGGAGAGAGGGAGGTGGATGGTCGAGCTGCAAGAGCCTTGCCTTGAATACCTCGAGCTAGTGAAAGCAGCATCCGCACGAGCCCATGATCCCCTCCACCCTTCTTCTCTCCTGTCGCCAGCACTCGCTCCCCCATTGTAAAGCTGAGCATATGTGTTTGGGTTTTTTTCTGTCCCATTTCCCCCATGCATCGCCCGAGGTTGGTCGCTCCTCCATGTTGAATAGAGCCATGATCTTGCGAAGGCTGCAGAAGTCTACCGAAGCAGCATATCAACAAAGTCTGCGGATTTGTCGACAAGGCAAGGCTGTGCGGGGAAAAGCTTGTTGCAGTAGAGTTGTTTCGTCAAAGTGGCAGAAGTGTTTCCATCGAAGTGGTAGAAAAGCGGTTCTGTTGAAATGGCAGAACATGGATGTGTCGAAACAGTCTTGGACGAAATCGCATTCGAGGTGTCGCAGGAGCGCCGTGATGATGAAGCTGAAGTAGCCAAGAAAGCTGCCGCACGAGCCACGGCAGGTGCAGCAGCTGCAACAACAGCCGATGCCCGCTCCGAAGCAGCAGCAAAAGTTTTGGCAGCAGTCGCAGCCACGCCAATCGTACCAGTGGCCAAGATAAAACCGCCGATGCCGCCCCCTTTTAACCCCGTGGACAAAAACACCACCATCACGGGCTGGCTTTTCGCGATGGAGCTTTGTTTTGCTGCCGTCGAAATTACTGTTGATAATTTATAATTCAAACAGGCTGTTTCACTACTGAGGGGACCGACACTGGATTGGTGGCGATCGACGCTAAGTGCGATAGGGACTTCGGCAGGAACACTCAGGGTTTTTTTCGGGAGTTCAGAATATGCTGCCTGGGATGCAACATAATTTTTTGGATCGACCGTGATTCGCACGTGGAAAGCGTGGGGTACAGCTCTGGGTGAACGTTTCGAGCCTATATCCGCCTCGGACAACCCACGCACGAAGCTGGACACCTGGCACCAGTTGACCTATGTCCAGGATTACGCGTCATCATTTCAGGAACTGTGCGACCAAATCACCGACCTATGAGAAGGCGAGAAAAGGCAACGGTTCATCACTGAGCTCAAATCCGACGTTCGTTACGAAGTGCACACGCGACGCCCAACGACGTTCCAGGAAGCAGTGGCGATCGCCGACCTGTATGACGCCAATAAAAAATATGCGAGATTGGGTTTCCGAGAGGGAAATCGTTTTCGTGGCCAGGATCAACGATCCTCGATCAACGGCATAGTGGCAAAGGACGAGGATAGTAGGAAGCGACAGTGTTTTCATTGCCCCTAGCCGGGTCACCGATATGCTGACTGCCTTAACTAGAAGCAGAGGAAAAACAACAATGGGGATAAGCCGGGAAACGATTCTCGTTAGTAGCAGACGGGCCCCCTACTGACACGGCTGCTTCGTCCGAGAAACAGCATCTCCACCGGGTAGTGGTACCGGCACACGCTATCGACCGCTCTCGGACAAATAACAGGGATGAACCTGAGGATCACCTTGTGCTGGTAGAAGGATGGGTTAACAACAAAAAAATGAAAAATCATCACCGACGGTGGTGCGAGCCACAGCCTGATTCACTGATCGACGACGAGAAAAATAAATTTACCCCTGGAGCGGTGCTTGCCTGAGATCGATGCCCGATTGGTTGACGGCACCCTGCTGGCATGCGAACTGTTCGCATGAAGTGTGGTGACAATTTCAATTTCAGCACGCCGATGCTGGCGACGACACTCGACGGCTACAATGTGCTGCTGGGACGAAATTGGCTTCGGCGACACAACCCACAGATCGATAGGACGACAGGCGAGTGCACAGTCATGTGTGCGAATGGTCGGCAGATCCTCCCAAAATGGCGAAGAGCAGAGCCAATAACGACATTCGTCAACGCCATCATGCTGACATGCGCGGTCAAGAAAGGCGCTGAATTGTACGCCGCCCATATGAAGGAATCGACAGACAACGATCGACTGGTCGACATCGATAAGCTCTGCGTAGCGGTCCACGAAGATTTGGCAAAACTGATTCGCCAACTCCCATATATTTTTCCGGACGACTTGCCACCTGGCCTACCACCAGAACGCCCTCAGGACCATCGGATCAAACTCGAACCTGGCGCAGCCAACTGTCCGGACACAGTGGCGGCTGGCTCAACTCGAGCTCCAGGAATTACGGGACCAGTTGGACTATGTGCTGGCCGAAGGGTTTGTTTGACCGAGCACGTCCCCGTTCGCAGCTCCGATCCTGTTCACACCTAAGAAAGATGGGGGCCTCTGAATGTGCATTGATTATCACGCCCTCAATTGGGTTATGATAAAATCTCACTACCCAATCCCTCGCGCGGACGAAATGATTGACCAGCTGCGAGGCGCTCGCTATTTCTCGAAGATCGACCATCGCGGCGGTTACCGCCAGATTCGAGTCTTTGCCGACGATTGCCACAAGACCTCGTTTTGTACTCGCTACAAGAGTTATGAATACATTCTCATGCCGTTCGGGTTAACAAATGCCCCCTCAATGTTCCAGCTGACGATAAACGGGGTATTCCGGGATCTACTTGATACATGTGTGATCATTCATCTATGACATTCTGATTTATAGCACGGCATGGGAGCAACAATTAAAGGACCTAGAAGCGGTTTTTCAGCACCTGCAGCAGAAACATCTCATCACCAAACTGGAGTTTTTGGGGCACGTTATTTCAACAGAAGGCGTGAAAACTGACCCCCATAAAATTCGAACAATTCAGGAAAGGAAGCCCCCGACCAACCTCCAGGAGCTGCAATCGTTTTTGGGGTTCGTCAATTATGTGCGCCGGTTTATACCCAACATGGCGGAGTTAATTGGGGCACTAACAGACCTACTTCATAAGGGCACTGATTATCAGTGGGGGGAGGAGCAGCAAGCTGCGTTTCACAAATTAAAAAAAATGTTTTAATCTCGCCACCAGTACTTCGGATTGCTGACGGAGAAGGACCATTCGGGACAGACGCAAGTGACATCGCAATCGGAGCAGTTCTGCTACAGGATTTTGGCGACGGCCTTCAGCCAATCGCGTACAAGTCGCGAAAGTTACAGTCAGTCGAGCGAAATTATCCCGTACACGACAAAGAAATGCTGGCGATTGTGCACCCGTTCAAGATCTGGCGATGCTACTTGAGGGAGTCGAAGTCCCTACAGTTTTTGCGCGCGCAGCCAAATCTCAACCCGCGGCAGATTCGCTGGTTAGATTATCTGTAGTCGAACTTCACGTATCGAATCATGTACAAGAAGGATGCCAACAACATTGCTGACGCCCTCTCCAGACCATCTGCCCAGACCGCCGATGTACTAATCGCCCAGACGAACCCATTGCTGAGCGGACTATTTACCCATGGATATTCGACCGATCCCTTTTTCGTAAACAACAGTCACCAGCAGGTCATGACTACACGGGGAGCTTATTACGTAAAAGCGGGAACGGAGCGAATTTGGGTCCCGAGTTACCGTCTACTTCGTGAATTACTAATTCAAGAAGTCCACGATTCAAACTTATTGGGACATTTCGGGGTTGACCAGACTCTGAAGGCACTGCAACGGTTTTATTATTGGCCCGACATGATTTCGGACGTGCGAAAGTATGTGGGCGCGTGTTCGACCTGCTAGACGATAAAATCATTATGCCAGCGGTCCGCAAGACTGTTACAACTCCTTGAGCCACCCCTGCGACCTTGGCAACACGTGACAATGGATTTTGTCACCGGCCTGCCGGCCGGGCCAAGTTGAAACGACGCGGTTCTTGTCGTCGTCGACCGCCTCACAAAAATGGCTCACTTCACGCCATGTTGCATGACGATCACTGCCAAAGAAACCGCATGTCTGTTCCTCTCGGCCGTAGTCGCCTGCATGGTATCTCGGCGGCGATCATCAGCGACAGAGACCCGAAATTCACCTTGCGTTTCTGGCAAGACACGTGGAACCAATACGTCACCTGCCTACAGTTCTCATGTGCCTATCACTCGCAAACCGACGGTCAGACAGAACGGACGAATCAGACCATAGAACAGTTGATTCACACAAACTGCCCGGCCATCAGCAAATGGGAAGATTCACTACCCATGCTTGAGTTTTCCTATAGCAATGCACCCTCCGCTACGACTAATCACTCGCCCTTTTCCTGAATTACGGGATGGATCCGACAGTAGCCATCTCCACCAACGTCGAAAGCCAAGTCCCTCACTTGCAGCAGTTCGTCGAAGACCTTCAAACTACCCGCACAAAAGCCATCGAATTTATCTGAAAAGTCAATGTCACTGCCCGCCAATACGCCGACTGCCACAGACAGGATATTTCTTTGACTGTAGGGAGACTAGTCCTACTTGACACCAAAAACCTTCGCCTGTAGATACCGCCGAAACCTCGACCCCGCTACTGTGGACCACTCAAAATCATCAAGATGATAACGCTGGCGACTGCCCAACTCCGCCTGCCCGACGACACGTGGGTTCCTTCGGTACAAGTTCAGTCACCTACTGTACTCCGGGATCATTTATCCCTCAAGCACGTCACAAATATAGACTACCTTCGCTAGAGGGGGGGTAGTGTAAGGAATTTTCCATTCCTTAGCGTGCCACACCGCTACCGCGTACACCAACCCCACACGATACTGACATCTGCCCTAGCTTCGGCCCGAACATGGCATCGAACCATTTCCGCGCTACTCTGATTAAACACTCATAAGAGTTTCACACCTGAAACGATTAACAGAACTACTTCTAAGTAGGGAAAATTTACCAACCAAGCATGTGCTGTAATTTTAATCTGCCATTGCTGACTTGGCTAAGCGCAATTTAGAGTAGTTATGTAAGCGTTCTCGTGCGAATGTTCTCTCTGTGTTCATGAGGTTCAACGTGGTTGTATTAGTGCTTGCCTTGTGTACCATAATTTGTAATCTTGATTCTAGTGAATATGTGTGCCCAAGCTTTCTCAAGCTACTCAGTGAAACACACAATTCTGAAGGCTATCTCTCCTTAGAGAACTATAGAGATAGATTAGCTCTATCTGCGTTAGGCACTTCCGCATAAGCTCTGGTTATATTAGAAAACTCTGCATGGTGTGGTGAGCGTGGAACGAACACGCGAACGATATAAGTAGAATCTGTTACGTTAGATCTTGCAGAAGGTCTCGATTGTCAATATGACGGACGACGATTCTGACATTCGTGAGGTGGTCGGCGATCTCGACTTGCAGGAGGCTGCCCTGATAGCTCACTATGAAGACCTCCTGGAGGAGGAGCTAAACTTCATGCTGATGGGGTTACGAGCTCAATGGGAGATGGATCCACTGCGGGAGCATGAAGAGAAAGTCTTTCGGTACAAGGAGAACGTGGACGATTTGGTGGGAGGTGGAGTGCGAGAGTCGTGTGTTGTTCTGCAAGAAGGAGAAATGCCGAACAGTGAAGGATCAAGTGTGGGCGACAGAAAGGACCCTGCAAAGGAGTCAAGCTCGAAGAAGAAGAGCGCTGCAGAAGAAAGTCGTTATGCCAATTGTGACGGCGTAGACAATGCTACTGACGGCTCTACTGTCTTCCTCCCGACAGCCTCGAAGGATGGAGGGATAGCTACTTGAGGGATGGCACGACTTGGCGTCGTGGGTTGAGTCCATCCAACCTTTGTTGGAGATTGCACAACTGAAGCGTTTTGTCGATGGGTCGACGAAATACCCTCCTATGTCACATGCATCGCGGTATGTGCCGTTCCGCTATGCCCAGCTACTGACATTCATGGTGATCTTGCGCTGCTATTCACCCGCTGTGAAGATGGCATTGAAGGCGAGCTGTCTACAAGTGGATGCGAGCTACCAAGCATGGCGTTTCATCATGAAGACTTACAAGGCTACTGACGGAGGTATAGTAGCCACTATAGTCTTTGAAGTACAATCTTAGCAAGAAGAATTCGAGATTGAGATGGTTCCCAGCCTCTACAAACCCCAAGAGCCGATGTCCAGGTTCATGGTACACCACCACAGAGTCTCCAACCATGAAGAGACTCGAAACAAACCCTACAAGGGGCTACACCAAGTGAAATATAACACTATACGAAGTAGCATTACTATTTTTCACTATTTAATATGTATCCACGTCCTTCGAGCTTGAAATCTTGAGCTCTTGGTCTTAGTTCGGCAAGATAAATTCTTATTGATCTGATAGGGGCTTGCTGCATACACCTGCGATGCGATGGACACTTCACACCCGACAAAAATAGAAAAGACATGCGACGCGCAAACGACGACTTGACATGCGAGTAGTGAAAACTCGCTAATGTATTGATCGACAAAAACCACATTGTGATACACCATTCAAGCACACACACAAGCTCTCTGGACTTCCGAGAGTTGAGGGCGTACGCGCTGTAGTCCAACCCAGTAAGGATAAAGGAATTTCCTTACACCACCCCCCCTTTCGAGTCGAGACTACCCACTTTCGGGACACGTCGTCGGTGTAAATAGTCCCGAACAATTCTGTGTTCGTCGAGCGTAGCTGCGGGAATCCACAGGTCATCGTCACTCGTGCGATCGACCCATTGTACAAGGAATTCAATGGCTGTTGTATCACGATGTCCTCGTACACGATGAGCGAGAATCTTGGACGGTCCTGTCGTGGGCTCGGGTACTCGGTTGACCATAGAATTGACGTGTTGACGGTCGAGATTGGTCGCATTTGAGATGAACGGTCGCAGGAGACTGACGTGGAACATATCATGAATTCGCCAGTCGGTCGGCAGTTGCAGCTAGGTGTCACCATTCAGATAATGCGGAATGTTCTGCAAAATCTTGGTCGTAATTTATTTGGGAGGGAAATTCCCAGATTCTTGGTGTCGAGCAAGACCATTTGCCCAGGGGCAAGTGTTAAGTCTCGGCGTCGTCAGTCAGCTTGCTGCTTAGCCGTCTGGTTGGATTTTAGGATGGCATTGATGGCTTTTTGCTGAGACTGTCGGAGATTTTCGACGAGCTGCCGAGATCTTGGCGCCGGGTTTTCTATCGGTGGTGATAGAGGGGTTGTCGGATCTATCATGTTATTATGGAAGAGCGGGGACTGAGTAGTCGTGGGTGATGGGGCATTGCTGTACGCAAACTCGATTAAAAGAAGGGCTTCCTCCCATTGGGCCGGGTCTGTGCATGTCGTGCGGATCAGCTGCTCCATCGTCTGATTGGTGCGCTCAGTCTGACCGTCCGATTGCGAGTGGTAAGCTGTGGAAAGATGCAGATGTGTGCGTACTACTGCCTAATTTTTGTCCAAAATTTGGACGTGAAGCGTGGGTCACGATCGTTGATGATTGCCGAGGGGGTGCTGTGTAACCGCACGATGTTCGTGAGGAACAGTTTCGCTGTCTTGCACGCGGTGAAATGGGCCATTTTGGTCAACTTGTCAATGAGGACTAAGACCGCGTCGTTACCGCTTGGACCAGTTAGCAGGCCAGTAACGAACTCCATCATCACTTGTTGCCAGGGCCGGCTGGGTGGCTCGAGCGGCTGCAGCAATCAAGCAGGCCTAAGCCAGGACGACTTCATGCGTTGATACGTGGTACACGAGGCGACATACCGCTGTACGCCTGTTGGTAGGTCGGGCTAGTAATAATTACGGCTCAGTAATTTTGCAATTAAGTCGATGCCGTAGTGACCCAAGAAACTCGATTCATGTACCTTCTGGATCAGTAATTCCCATAGGGTACGGTAGGCAAGAACCCAAATTCGATTGGTACTGGATTTTAGATAAGAGGCCCCTTGTCTAACTATCAGTTGGGGATGGCTGTTAGTGGCAAAGAATGGGTCAATACTGTATACGTGGGTGAATAGGCTAGTTAGCAGCAGGTTAGTTTGGGTAATTATGACGGCGGCGATGTGGACCGATGGACGGTTTAGTGCATCAGCGATGTTGCTAAGCCCTCGTTTGTAGGTGACTCTGTAATGGAAGTTTGAGTCGAGATAGTCGAGCCAACGAATTTGTCGGGGTTTCAGTATTGGTTGGGCACGGATGAACTGTAGCGACTTGTCTATTTGGAATGTGACGTCAGCGCCCGTCAGGGTGCAGCGCAAAACCCTGAAAGCGTAAACGATGGTGAGTAACTCGTCGTGGACATGATAATTTCGCTCGGCCTGGTTCAACTTCCGTGACTCGTAGGCGATGGGTTGTGGGCTTTTCGCCGAAGTCTTGTAATAAGACTGCGCCAACGGCCAGATTGCTAGCGTCGGTGATGAGCTCGATGGATGGTGAGGATCCACAATCCGAAGAACCAGAGGTGTAATCAGAAATAGTTTGAGCTTTTCCAACGCAGCCTGCTGCTCTCCCCCCCACTCAAAAAACGTGCCCTTCTTCAAGAGATCTGTGAGAGGGAAAGTTTCCCCCGCCATGTTCGGAATGAAACGGCGGACGTAATTTACAAACCCTGGAAAACTCTGAAGTTCGCGGATATTAGTCCGCGGCTTCCTGTCTTGGATCATCGCAATCTTCTTGGGGTTAACACCTTCGATGGAGATGACATGGCCCAATAACTCCAGTTCGTGTTCTAGAAATTCACACTTAGAGCCTTTGGTGATGAGTCGAATCTGCTGCAGGAGAGAGAAATTGGCTTCCAAATCCTTCAAATGCTGCTCCAGGGTAGTGCTGTAGACGAGGATGTCGTCGAGGTACACGATGACGCACTTATCCAGCAGTGGCAAAAAAATATCGTTCATTGTCAGTTGAAATGTTGAAGGCGCATTTGTCAAACCGAATGGCATAACTGTGTACTCATAACTCCCCTACCGAGTCCGAAACGCCGTCTTGTAGTAGTCAGCTTTGTCCACGCGAATCTAGTGATAACCGCCTTGCAGATTTTTTTTTAGAAGAACCGGGCCCCGCGAAGCTGGTCGATGAGTTCGTCGGCACGCGAAATTGGGTAGCGAGATTTGGCAGTGACCCGATTCAATGCGCAGTAGACGATACTCAGACGTAAACTGCTATCTTTCTTCAAGGTGAACAGTATTGGAACTGCAAACGGGGATGAGCTGGGGCGGACGAATCCTTCCTCGAGCAAGTAGTCCAGCTGGCAGCGAAGTTCATCAAACTCGAGCTGCATCAGTCGTCACTGGGCCCGAACAGTCGGTTGCGCACTGGGCTCGAGCTCAATCTTGTGGTGATGCGGTCGCTGAGGTGGCAAGCCGGCCGGTAGGTCATCCGGAAAATTGTCAGTGTGCTTCCGAATCACGGTTGCCAAATCATCTGGGTCAGCTGCGCAGAGTTTGACGATGTCGATCAGCGTGTTAACAGCTGTTGATGCGATCCATCGGACGGCATACAGCTGCGCTCCTCGAATAATCGCTCGCTTGATAGTCATAGCGCTGACCGTCGACGTGGCCGAGTCTTGACTGATCCACCTGGGTAGGTGTTGCCACTCGCCACTCCACTTGATGCGACAATCCCCCGTCCGCCAATGGATGCTTGGGTTGTTACCTTGTAGCCAATCGCGTCCCAGCAACATGTCACACCCATCTAGAGTTGTCGCCATCACTTTCATTGTGAAACTGATTTTTTTGCCATAGGTGAGTCTCACGTGAGGCACGCACTCCCGAATCACCAGTGGGGTGCTGTCAACCAACCTCACGCCTATTTTGGGCATGCAATGCTCCAGCTGCAATAGAAGTTTCTTCGTTTTTGTCACATCCATCAAACTGTGGCTTGCCCCGCCATCAACAAATATTTTGATGCGGGGTGTTGCCAACTCTTCCTTCAACCAGCCCAGGGTGATCAACCCATTCACCCCCCTTTTTCAGCCAGGAATGGTCGATAGCCCAAATCAGCACTATAACCTGGTGGGGGTGATGGCGTTTGGGCGACGCAGTCAACTCTGTAGGCGGCCCATCAGCTACTGACGGTTTCCATTTCCCGTCTGCTTCTCGTTGTTAGCTAAGTTCTTCTTCAGCTGCGGGCAGTCCTTCACCATGTGACCCAACTGGTTGTAGTTGAAACAGCGTCCGGAAAATACCGGGGCTGCAAATACATCCACGCCATTGATTTATGTGTGTTGAGGCTGGCCTTGAAAACGGTTTCCCTCCCGGGAACCCACCCTCGCTAGTCCATGTCTCGTGTCCAGCGCATCTGCAATTCGGACGATTTCGTTGAAGGTCACGGGGGCTTGCAGGATGATCTCTTGCTGAATCTCTTGCTTGAGACCACCCACGTAGCGATCGATTTTCTCGTCGTCGCTGAGCCCGCCGATTTGATCGCATAGCCCCAGGAACGAAGCCATGTACTCATGGATTGAGCCCAAGTGTCTCCACATCCGAAGCCTTGTGCGGGCGTTTTTTCGCATGGATATGTGCTCGAAGCGGCTCTTCAATGCTTCGCCCCACGCTTTCGACGTGCGGATTGTGGCCGACCCAAAGATCGCTTTTGCCTGTGCCGTTGTTGAACTGTACTACCCATCTACTGCCTGTTGTTTCCCTACAGAGGCTCCCCCCTCATCCAGATGCATGCGCCATCAGTCGATTGCCGGTACCCCCAGCAATGACACAGCCAAGTTGACGCGTCAAGCAGTGTCATTAATGCTTGCTGCTGTAAAGAAGATCTCCATGGCGAACAACCAATTGCTCACTGTAGTGGATTTATCGATCGGGCTGAACGGCGGTGGCATGGGTGATTTGATTTTAATGGCCGCCCACAGCTCGCTGTGGATTTCTTCAGCTACTTCAGGTGTTGCCAACCCCCTCGCTTTGCTCGCAACATCTTCGTCCCGGGTAACAGGCCGCCCCTGACGCGTTTCACCCCTCGCCTGGTAAAGGGACGAGTTTTCGTTGCGCAACGTCTGTACTTCGCTTTCCAGTGCCTCCAACTTCTCGGCAAGTTGTTGAAGCTGGGCTTGCAGTGTCGTCAATGTAGCCACCCTAGCTTGCAACTCGTCAAACTCCTCCTGAGTAACGTTCCTAACACTACGGCGGGCAGAGGTTTCCGGCGTGGTAGGCATGCTAAAAATTTTACCTAACAGATCTGAGGGTGCCCACGCTTCTAGTTGGAGGAGCCTTAACGAGCTCACCTACCAAATGTTGGCCAAACCCCTATTATGTCGGGTCCTCTCCCAATATAAACGGGCTACTCTACGGAAGACTAAGCGGGCAGGAACGGAGCTCTGATACCAGCTATTATGAATTAATAAGAGTAATAACAGGTAGTGTAATAAAGGAGTCATGATTTAAGTCTGTCAACACAAATGAGGGCCTAGGCATTTATGGGCACGAGCATGGCTAGCCGAGAACCACGCGAACACGTTGGGGCGGTTCGGTTGGCGAAAGCTACAAAAGCGCCACGCGTCTAGGTTTGGGTTCACAAAGTGGTTTCGGGACCGAAGAAGTTGGCCAAGCCTGGACTTTCAAGAGTCAAGGGCGCACACGCTATGGTTCAGCCCAGTAAGGAAAAGGAGTTTCCTTACATTTCGTAACTGCGGAAATGTGCATAACAGCTGACAGTTTCACAACATGAAACTGTTAAAACAACTACTTCAAAGTTGGTGAAATTTACCAACTAAGCATGTGCTGTAATTTTCACCTGCAATTACCCATTTAGCTAAGCGCAGCTTAGAGTTGTTGTGCAAATGTTCTTGTGCGAACGTTCTTTCCGTGTTCAATCAGGTAGTACTAGTGCTTGCCTTTTGTACCATATTCTGTATTATTGATTTTAGTGAATTTGTTTGCCCAAGCTTTCTCAAACTAAACTGTGAAACACACAAGTCTGAAGGTTATTTTGTATGTCCATATTTATGTCTATGCCAGACACTTCCACATAATCTCCCGCTATAGCAGAAAACTCTGCAATGACAGCAGTGGTTGAGTTTGTCTGCTCAAGAAGAGTCTCTATGGTTTTAGGCTGAGTCCAAAGCTGTGGTACAAAGAACTCGACGGAGTTTTGCACAGCAAAGGCTGGTCGAAGAGTCAGGTTAACGACGCCTTCTACTTCCACGAAGTTCAGAACGGTGACAAGTGCTACCAGCTCGTCTATGTCGATGATCTGCTAGCTGCAATTCGGAGCAAGGTGCATTTGGCAGAGTTGAATACTTTGCTTGAAAATGCATTCAAGCTTCGAGAGATCACCCCCGTGCAGAAATACCTGGGATTAGAGCTGATCAAGGACAGAGCTGCTTGAAAGATCTGGCTCCACCAGAGAGGCTACATCGACAAGTTGGAGAGGCGTTTTCTGCCAGAGGGGCCTCCTCGCGTTCAAGGAGCTGACGTTCGACGATACAGAGTTGCAGGGGCGTACAGAGAAAGAGTTTTGCTAGAGAGTGGGATCTTTGCAGTTCGCCGCCTGCACAATACGTCCGGACATCGCTTTCGCCTGCAGAAAGCTTGCGTCTGGGCAGACTATTCGAAGTGATCAGCAATGGAAGGAGCTCGATCATTGCATTGCATACAATATCTTGTTGGGACTCACGATGTGGCTCTCAAGCTCGGCAGAGAAGCCACACATTTGCACTTCGTCGGATTCACAGAAGCTGATGATGCTGGCGACCAGCTGATGAGCACAAGTGGCTACATTTTCACACTCGGTGGAGCAGCAATTTCGTGGGCAAGTAAGAGAATCAAGTGTGTCACCCCTCTCGTCTACGGAAGCTGAGTACATCTCTGCTATGGAAGCGGGCAAAGAAGCTCGCAAGCTGCACTTTTTGCTGGCAGAGTATGGGCTCCTCAACGAGGACGAGCCCACGACGCTCTATGTTGACAATCAATCTACCATTGCTGTGTCTGAAGGGATGGGGCTCAAGGGGAGCATTAAGCATATGGAGAGGCGATACATTTGGTTGCAGCACATGGTGGAGCGTCGCAAGCTGAAATTCTAGTACATCCCAATGAACGAGTAGCCGACAGATTACTTGACCAAGGCGTTGCATTTTCCTGCGTTCGATCGATGCTTCGACAGAGTGGGTCAAGTGAGATTATCTGCGGAGGGGGACGCAGAAGAAGAAATTTCTTCTAAGGAGGCATAGCTGCCATGAACTTTTTCATGGCTGGTGCGGTGATTCAAGCGTACGAAGAAGTGTAGATTCTCGCAACTTTCTTGTGTGTTTATTTTGTGTGCTTTCTTTTCTACTTAGGGTCTCCTCTAGATCGGTTCTCTGCTCATTGGTGATTTCACATGACTAGTGCAGGGGCATGTTGAGAATAGCCTAGATCTTGTGAAGGCTACACAAGTCTACCGAAGTGGCATATCAACGAAGTTTGTAGACCCAAGCCCGGCCGAAAGGTCTGTCGACGAGAGCGGATTTGTCGACAAGGCAAGGCTCTGGGGGAAAAAAGCTTGTTGCATAAGAATGGTTCCGTCAAAGTGGCAGAAGTGTTTCCGTCGAAGTGGCAGAAAAGTGGACCTGTCGAAGTGGCAGAATAGGGGCACTTGTTCTGCCTTTAGGCTTCTACAACGACATGTGGTTTTTGTAGAATTGGCCTCGGCAGAGTAGAGAATGCAGAAGAACTCTATCGATTGATGCCGGGGGGTGTTCACATAAGTGACTATCGTGTGCGGAACTCCTTGCGGAACACATTTTGGCAGCCGATCCATCGGCAGAGTCGGAGTTCGATACTGCGCTGCAAAAGGACTTCAGGCAGATTGGCCAAAGGGCTCATTTGTGCAAAATTGCTTTCTTCCGAAGTTCGGCAAAAAGGCAGTTCGGCAATTTCTTCTGCAGGCGACCCTCTCGGCAGAGACAAAATTCGGTAGAGGGGCGGCAGAGAGTCATTTCGGAACTCGGCTCTGCGAACGGCCCTTTCGGCAAGAATCATAACTTATTTTCCTGCTGAAGGTGGGAGAAAATCTAGCGAATCCCGTCCTAGAGCAAAACTTGGAACATACCGTAGTCGTTTGGCGTGAATTCAAATGTGTCTCGCGCCTAAGCCTACTGAATGTTATCGCTATTTTCCCACGATCCATTGAATAAGGGCTCCTTAAGTTTAGAATATACAGGTAAACTCGTCTCCTCTTAAGGTAATATTCGAATTGAAAACGTTTCTCCAACTAGAGAGGTTTCGGGCAGCAGAATACAAATATAAAACCCTTAGGGGCCACAGATGTGATTCAGGGAGACATCAACCCTAAACTCCTATAAGAGCAATGAGGTCAGGGTTTACACTTCTCGAATGGGATGCAGGTCCTATCGGGTTTTAGAATTCAAGTTTACTGATGAAGGGAAAATCGCGATGTACCACTGATTTTTATTCAAGACGTTACGAATACCTTTATATTGCAGATCGTGTGGAGCTGGTGATGATATTCAGTACGGGTAGGCATGTTACGCGATTGAATTCACGCCCCGCGATTATATTCCAGTTTTTTTTTTTTTTTTTTTTTTTTTTTCAGGACAGGATTCGCGAGATTCTCTCTGAAGGTGGCGTTCATAAATCGCGAGAACCGATCTGAACCGAAAAAACGACAAATCTACCTGAGATATTGAGAAATTGAAAACGTGACACACATTTCGTAATTGCGGAAATGTGCATAAAAACTTACAGTTTCATAATTGAAACAGCTAAAACAACTACTTTTAAGTGGGTAAAAAATACCAACTAAGCATGTGTTGTAATTTTCACCTGCCATTGCTGACTTGGCTAAGCGCAGCTTAGAGTAGTTATGTAAACGTTCTCGTGCGAACGTTCTCTTCGTGCTTAAAGAGGTTCAATGTGGTAGAATTAGTGCTTGCCTTCTGTATCATGATTTGTTATCTTGATTCTAGTGAATTTGCGTGCCCAAGCTTACTCAAGCTACTCAGTGAAACACACAATTATGAAGGCTATCTCTTCTTAGATAACTATAGAGCTAGAGTAGCCTATCTACATTAGACACTTCCACATAAGCTCCTGTTATAGCAAAAAACTCCGCACTCCGAACCATCATAGAATCCCCAAATATCATGTGCTTCCTCCCATTGCTCAAACCGGAAGCTCCAAGTCCAATTAATTATTCCCATCGAACTTTGGCGCACTCTCCCATTTCTCATCACCCTTGTCCTGCTCCATGCCCAGCATCAGCGTCGGCAGTGATGTCAACAATGTCGGTGGCGGTGGCGGCGACAGTGGCACCGTCGGCTGTGACATTGGTGGTGGCGACTAGGGCAACACCGGCAGTGATAGCGGCGACAGCTGCGGCTGTAGTGTCGATGTCGGCAGAGCCACCCCCTCCTGGTTTGTGGAGCGTAACTCCAAGCCCAGATCTTCAAATAATGATATGTCAGTGTCGACATAATCCTTCATCCGAAGACTTTGCAGCAAGGCATTGCACCATCTGTTCCCACAGCCAGTTTTCGCGCTTAAATTCACCAAATTTTGTTGAGTTGTTGTCGGCGAGTCGACCGGGTCGTTTGAAGTGAGATTTCTTGATGCGGCCGCCACCATTCCCCTCAAAATTTGGCTTGTTGGATGTGCGCTGATGTTCACTATTGGTGTTTGAGATCCACTCCCCTTCCCCTGGCCGCGATCAGCAGCTAATCGCGTTCTCCTAGATTCTTTGGATTTTCCGTAATTCATCAAATTTCTTGATTTTCTCCCGATCCACTTATCACATGGCGATGAATGCAAGGCAAATATTATAGATCATGTTAAGCTCTTTCCAACGATATGCTGATTGTCTCCAATGCTTGTCATCGACCGAACACCCTTGAGAGAAGATGCCGCTCTTCTCGTCCTCCCAAGTGGATCAATACGTTGTCCACCGTGTTTCTCCTTCCCTTCACTGTTGTCATGTCCAATTCCTGCCACAAGGATGTGCGGTGCGATTTTGGCAACCCTTCGGGAGCAGTAGGAGCTCTTTTGTTTCCACCAAGGAATACGACTTTGTTACACAGTAGGTCAGTCTTCCAATGGGTCAATAGACTCCCCTCAGCTCTGATACCATGCTAAAGTGTTCTTAGAGGTATTCTTAGAACCTCCTCCTAGAGTTTAGGATGCTTAGGAACCCAATTTGGCATGAGCTATTCTTAGGAAACACATCCAATATATGAAGTGAGATCAAACCAAGTCACAACCAGACCTATGCTAGGA
>BQMB01002086.1:47500-71256 GCA_027943415.1 Closterium sp. NIES-67
GTGGAGTTCGGTGAAGTTGGGTGAGTCGGGCTGGCAGCCACAGGTGGGGAGGTGGAGAACACGGGAAGGAAAGGATCAAAGGAGAGGGGGGATGGGGTGATTACATGGGGAGATGGGATGGGGAGGGCGGGTGGGGTGATTTCTGCCTGTGGATATTCATCGCCTCTCCAGCTTCCCCTTGCTTTGCGCTCACACCCTTGCATTGCTTTTTCTTGGACTTGGATCAGTTCACCTGTCAGTACACCTGTCATGCGCCTTTCCTCTGTCATGTGCTCACCTCGTGTTTGCCCTCTGTCCCCTGCCATGCGCTATGCACCTGCCATGTGTGTTTGCCCTCTGCCATTCTATTTCACGTGCACAGAGGGAGCCAATAGCACCGGAAGATGGGCCGATTACCGTCCTCAGACAGGTGCTTCGCAGTGGGATGGGATGGGATGGGATGGGGTGGGATGAGATGGGGTGGGGTGGTGTAGTGTGGTGTGTTGTGGTGTGTGGTGTGATGTGATGTGGTGTGGTGTGATGTGATATGATGTAATGTGATGTTTTGTGACAGTGTTCATGGTTCCGTTGCTTATCTTTACCCCCATCCGTTTCCTCGTTCTTTCAACCACGTTCTGACCCCCCCTTTGTCCACCCCCCCAGACCACCCTGCCTGTGCTGCATCTGGTGGACACCCTCCATAAGCGGGGCTTCACTGTGTGCACCTCCTTTGACGCCGGCCGCTTCGTGTGTAACTACGTGTACTACCAGTCACTGCGACATGCCGCCATGCTCTCCTCCCCCTCCCCCTCCCCCTCCTCCCCCTTCCCCTCCTCCTCCTCCTCCTCCTCCTCCTCCTCCTCCTCCTCCTCCTCCTCCTCCTCCTCCTCCTCCTCCTCCTCCTCCTCCTCCTCCTCCTCCTTCTCCTCCTCTTCCCCCTCCTCTGCCTCCTCTTCCCAGTCGCTGGGACATGCTGCCACTGCCACCATCACGCCCAGCACCACCAGCACCGCTGCTACTACTCCCACCACCATCAAAGCAGCAGCGGAGTTTGCACCAGCAGCAGCAGCAGCTGCTGCTGCTGCTGCTGCAACAGCTGCAACAGCAGCACCAGTACAAGCAGGAGCATCAGCAGGAGTAGGATCAGACACTAAGCACAACCTACACACTCACCCCCAGAGCTCCTCTCACTCACTCCCTGCCCTCTCCACCACTCACACTCCTCAATCTCCTGCTGTGGCGCAAAGCATGCAAAGCGTGCAGCAACACCTACCGAGAGTGCAGAGCGTGTTTGTGCATGTGCCCACGTTCGAGACCATCTCCGAGGCTGCTCAGCTGCGCTTCGTGGCAGCGCTGCTGGAGCTCCTCGCATGCACTTGCCCTCCAGACACCTAGGACGGTGCCGTGGTACGGTGTGTCTAGGCACGTGTCCTGACATCTAGACAGGTGCCATGGTACAGTGTGTCTAGGCACGTGTCCTCCTGACATCTAGACAGGTGCCATGGTACAGTGTGTCTAGGCACGTGTCCTCCTGACATCTAGACAGGTGCCATGGTACAGTGTGTCTAGGCACGTGTCCTCCTGACATCTAGACAGGTGCCATGGTACGGTGTGTCTAGGCACGTGTCCTCCTGACATCTAGACAGGTGCCATGGTACGGTGTGTTAGGCACGTGTCCTCCAGACATCTAGGCAGGTGCCGTGGTACCGTACTTTGCAGACGACGAGCCAGGCGTGTCTCGTGGCAGCGCTGCTGGAGCTGTACGTGTCTCCTCGCATGCACTTGCCCTCCTGACATCTAGGCAATCACGGTGTTACTGTTGAGTTGCCTCAAAGCGGCTCCTCCTCACATCCACAACAAGCCAGGAGTGACTCGGAGTGACATCTAGGCAAGTGCTGTATGATACTCTGCTAACAACAGGCCAGGCGCGTTTTGAGCAGTGCTGCTGGAGCTTCTTGCCTCCACCACACCACGTGTTGTTGTGACACTTAGGCAATTACCGTACAGTGCATTTGATAATGCTTTTGACAGTAGTTTGATGGTGTTTTTCTAAGTGGGTAGCAAGCCAGACGTGATATTTGAGCAGCCCATTGTGACAGCAGCCTGTTGGTGTTGCTAGATCAGGCCCTCAAATTGCAGCCTATTTACGCTGATTCAGCCTTTTCTCAGGCCTTTTTCTGGTACCTACGCTGATTGGTCAGCCTTTTTTTTACCCTTAGCCTGATTCTTCAGCAAAGTTTTGTGTTCCTAAGCTGATTTTTCGGTGTTTTCGTACAAGTGCACACTGATGCCCCAGCGCTATAGGGGGGCTGTTATCAAACTTGAAAATTGAATAATAGTTAGAGTGAGAGTACACAAAGATATACCTAAGTGTTGTACTCTCTAAGAGGCGACCCTATACAGTCTATACAAACATGACAAATACACATGTTTGACACACCCCCTAGACTGCATAGGGGAATGCCCTAAACAAACAGCTCAGGGCGGCACTACTAGTCCAACCTCTGAGACAAGGGTCTGAGAGACCAGTCAGAAGGAGTACAAACAAGGCAAGAACAAGGGCAGGGCGGCACTACTAGTCCAGCCACTGCGAGAGGACACAAGTCCAGTCTGAGTATACGTATAAAGGACAGTACAAAGTCAAGGTCCTAGCAAGTGAGAGGCTACAGGAACTAGACCAAGCTGTACACAGTGCCGCTGATGATCTTTAGGCGCAAGCGCCTTCGTAAAGATATCAGCCATGTTGGCACCTGAGGCCAAGTGTACTACGCGAGCCTGACGTCGCTGCTGTAGCTCACGCAGGAGGAAGTACCGCAGCTGAATATGCTTCGCTCTGCCCTCGAGTCGAGGCTCCTGACACAGGAGGATCATGGCCCTGTTGTCAGCGAACAGGACCGGGGCAGAGCTAGGCCGCTCACCTAAGTCAGTGAGCAAGAAGGTCAGCCAGCGGAGCTCCTGTGCCGCCATGGCACCAGCGTAGATCTCGGCCTCACAGCTGGACTGCGCAACAGACGAGGAGCGGGTAGCTCTCCACGAGACGGCACCTGAGCCAAGGCTGAAGCAGTAGCCCTGGGTAGACCTGACTGTCTCAGCGTCGTCTGCCCACGAAGCGTCTGTGTGTCCAGTAAGGACCACTGGCCTGCGTCCTCCTAGCACTAACCCCATGCCCGATGTACTAGCAAGATAACGCAAAACCCTCTTAGCGGCAGACTAGTGCTGCGGTCGGTGTCTGCCTGTGGCCACAAAGCGAGCCAGGATGCTGAGAGGGTATGCGAGATCTGGGCGAGTGCAAGTCATCAGGTACATGAGGCAACCCACCAGCTCTGCGTAGGGGCCGCTGGGCTCTACCAACTCCTCAGACACTGGAGCGGAGAGTCTGTGGTCTACAGGCAGAGGGGTGGGCTGTGCAGAGGAGAACTGAAGGCTGAACCTCTGAAGGACCTGGCGCACCAAGTGTGACTGAGTCAGGGTGATGGTGCGCGCAGCTCTGTCCCTGGAGATCTGCAAGCCAAGGTAATGGCGCAGTTCTCCAAGGTCAGTGCACGTGTGTCTCTTCAGCAGCTCTACCTTCACGGAGGCCAGTGTGTCCCTATCAGCTGTGGCAAAGACCAGGTCGTCGACGTAAACAAGGATGTAGAACGGAGTCTGGCCAGCACGAACGAAGAGTGAAGGGTCTGCGGAAGACGGAAAGAACTGCAGGTCAGCAAGCGTAGCACGGAGAGTGTCGTGCCACTCACGGGGAGCCTGGCGCAGGCCGTAGACGGGGCGCCGCAGGAGCCACTGGGTCCCAAGAGGGAAGGTGCCAATGAAGCCCTGAGGGCGCCGCAGGTAGACCTGCTCGTGTAGGCTGCCCTGAAGGAAGGCAGTGGAGAAGTCGAGGGAGTGAAGCTCGTAGTCACGCTGAGCAGCTAGGTGTAACAGAACCCGAAGAGTAGTCATCTTCGGGGTCGGAGCGAAGGTCTGGAAGAAGTCCACCCCCTCGCGCTGACTGAATCCTCTAGCCACATAGCGCGCCTTGAAGACAGGCGGCTCTCCAGGAGGGCGCTTCACCTTGAAGAGCCAGCGGCCATCGACTACGTTCACCCCAGGTGGGGGAACTGCGTCGACGAAGGTGCCGGTGGATCTCCAAGATGCCATCTCCTGCTCCATGGCAGCTATCCACTGCGAGGCCAAGGGTCCCGAAGTCGCCTCAGCGTAAGTGCGAGGGGTCGGGATGTCGAAAGCGTCTGGGTCACCCTCAGGGACTAGCAGCATGGAACAGAGATGGGGAGCAGCCTCGGAGAGGAAAGCAAGCTCGAACTGGCGGTCCTCCAGGACGTCACTGCCAAGGGCAGGAGCACCCCCGACAGACGGAGGACAGGCAGGGTCAGAGACCAGAGCTGAGGCGTAGTCAAGGCGGCGGGTAGAGGCGAAGTCAGCGACAGCAGCGACAAGAGCGTCAAGGCACGAGGTCGGAACAGACGGGTCGGTAACGAGAGAGGCAAGGACCCGAGGAACAAGGGGACGAGCGGCACGAAGGTAGTCAGACAGCGGGGGGGGTGCAACAACAAGGGAGGACGGAGGAGGCGACGGCAGAAGGGGAGGACGAGACGCGTGGGAACGAAGCAACATAGGGTGAGAGCGCAAGACAGGCGAGGCAGGACGAGCACGGGAGGGACGGTGAGACCAGACGTGCGACGGAGGAGTCGGGTCAGGAGACAGAGGAGGGGACACAGGAGGGGAACGAGGGAGGAGACGGGCCAGGGACGAGTCCGGCGGAGGGAAGACAGGGCCGTAGACAAGAAGAGGAGGAGACGGCCGGGGAGGAACCGACGGAGGGTCGGGGGACGGAAGGCCGAGCAGGCGAAGGGCTGACACCGGCGGGGACTGCTGCTGCGGCGGCACAACGGCGACACCGGGACCGCAAGCTGCTCCTCGGCTACCACCGGCACTCTCCACACCAGCACCCCCAGAGGGACCACCCCCAGGGCTACCGGGACGAGCACCCCCAGAGTCAGCGAACGGGTGCTGCGACGGCGGCGGCAGCGGCGGCAGTGGCGGCGGCGGCAGCGACAACGACGGCTGCAGAGGCGGGAGAGGCGGTGGAGGAGGGGACTGGGGAGGGGACACCGGGGGAGGGGCAGCCGGGGAGGACTGCACAGGAGAGCCACCAGAGTCAGAAGACTCCTCAACCGGGTCCACCGACGGAAGCGGGGTGACGTGGGACACACCAGAGGGGGCGGGACGGGGAGGAGGAGGAGGAGGGGCAGGGACTACCGGGGAAGGGGTGGCCAGGAACAGGGGGGGGTAACCGGGGGACCACGGTGGGGGAAGCGACGGTAGTAGGGGACGGACTCGTCAAAGGTGACGTCACGAGAGTGAAAGAAGCGGTGAGACGGCGGGTGGTAAAAGTGCCAGTCGGACGCGTCAAGGGGAAAACCGAGGAAGACGCAAGGAAGAGTGCGGGCGGTGAGCTTGTCCGTGCCGGAGGCACGGACGTGAGCAAGGCAGCCCCAGACGTGGAACGCAGACGCGTCACCAGGAGACCCAGTCCAAAGACGGGTCGGCGAAACCTGCGGCTGCTGAGGGTGCGGCCACAAGTTAAGCTGGTGAGAAGCGTAGCGCACAGCGAACGGCCACAGAAAATGGGGTGCACCGGCATGGATCATGGAGGTGCGAGCCACCTCCATGACCAAACCGATGCGTCGCTCAGCGACCCCATTCTGCTGTGGGGAGTCCGGTAGGGTAAACGTCTGGGTGATGCCCTCCGCACGACAAAAGCGACCAAGGACACCTGAGGCAAACTCGCCACCACGGTCTGAGTGAAGACGCAAGACAGGGAGACCGCGGTGGACACGCGCAGAGACAAGCCAGGGGATGAGAGCGCCAGGCACGTCGGCCTTGCGCTCCAGGGGAAAGACTGTGGTGTAACGAGTGAAGTCGTCGACGAGCACAAGGAAGTAGCGCTCTCGACGCGGCCCAGGGGTGGGGGCGGGGCCCCAGACGTCCAGGTGCAGGGTCTGCAGCGGCGCGGCGGTAGGGGGAAACGAGGAGGAGTGAGGGGCACGGCGAAGCCGACCCTCGACGACAGGCGTGCAAGGTGGGGCTGGGGAGGAGGGAAACGCGGGGAGAGAACCTGGGAGACCAAGGACAAGACCGTGCTGGGACATGTGACGCAGACGCGGGAGCGCAGGGTGACCTAGGCGGTGGTGCCAAAGGAGGGTCGGGTGAGTGAGGGACCGACAGGAGCAGGCAGCAGCAACCTGGGTGAGCGCTCCAGCCGGGGGGGTCACGGTGTCCAGAGTGAACAGGCCGGACACCGGGTCCCGGGGGAACGTGGACAGGGGGGCCCCAGTGGCGGCCTCGGTACAGACAGCATACCGCTCGTGACCAGGGAACGTAGTGGTGACGCCAAGGTCCTGGAGGCAGCCGACACCAACTAGGTTCCTGGAGAACGAGGGGATATGCAGACCTGTAAGAGAGCCTGAAGGAACCGCCGGACAGGGAAGGGTGGTGGAACCGCGGGCGACTACCGGACCGCCCGAGGGGTCAGCAAGAGAAACGGCAGCAGGAACAGGAAGCGGCGTCAGGGTGGTGGAGTCGCGGAAGAAACACCGAGAAGCGCCAGAGTCCAAGGTAAAGGAAAGCGAAGCAGAGGCGTCTGGCGACGGAACGACGGCGGAAGCACCAAGACTACACAAAGCAGAGGATCCTACGCCTGACGCAGTAGGGGAGGCGACACTAGGCACACCTACACTAGGCAACAGTGAATAATAAGCTGGAAGCACACTAGAGTCATCAGCATACATCACATGCAGAGCAGAAACAATGGCATCCATGTCCAGGTCAAAAATCGGAATACTACGTCTAAGCATGCTGTGCCAGTCCGGGAGGTCTGGCGACGGGCCGAAGCGCTGACGAAAGAGGTCGTCCAGGCGACGAAAACAGCGGGGAGTGGAGTGACCGATCTTACCGCAAACGAAGCCGCGGCGAGGACCGGTCTGGATCTGGTACTGACAGCGCCCGCCGCCAGAGCTACCACTCGACACACCACCACGCGCCGGCCACCGCCAGCGCCGGGCCACCCGCGCGGGAGGACACTCGTCTGCCGCGTCTGCAACGGCTGCTGGCGAAGGCTGCGACTGCGGCGGCTGCTGCGGCTGCTGCAACTGCAGGGGCGGCGGCTCAGCTGGACTGGGCAGGGTCCCCTCGTCCGCTCCAGCACCAGACGACCCGACCCCACCACTACCCCCTCCCGCACCCCCGCCCCGCCTCCGCCGCGCCCAACCTTGGGGCGGCGGCCCTTCCCCGAACGAAACTGCGCGGCAGCAGCAGTCTCAGCCACTGCGACAGAGCCGTCGGAGAAGGTACACTGAGCGGGGGCACAACCCTGAAAGATAGGGACGGCACGACACCGCTCGCCTGGTCTATGAGCGGTGAGGGTCTCGATCACAGTTAGGGTGTCTACAAAGTCAGTGAGGGTGAGGTCAGAGGGGTGAATGCTAAGGAAGCGGTCGCGGGCGACAGCAAGGCGGTCAGGGAGGCGGGTGGCAAGCAGGTAGAGGGTAGAGGTAATGAGCGGTTGGTGGGCTCTAAGCTGTGCATCAGTGCAGGCTGCGCGCCAGGTCTCATCTATCGAGCGCAGGTGGGCAGCGAGGTCAGAGACAGTGGGGAAAGAGGCAAGGTCAGGAAAGAGCATCGGGAGGATCAGGCGACCCACCGAGGCAGCCGGAGGGGTAGAATAGCGCTTGATGACAGCATCTAAGTATGCCTGAGCAGTAGTGAGGGACCTAAAGCGAGGACGCTCGGACGGGGGGAGGGCGTTGCTAATGGCAAGCTGGGCGACAGCATCGCGGGAAAGCCAGACAGAGCGCGCACGGGCAGTGGCAGCAGTAGACTCACGCTCAGTGGGTGTGGGGTCAGCGGGCAGAATAGCAGGGGGGTCTGGGCAGGGGAGCGTACCGTCAAGGTGTGCGGAAAGTGGTTCACCATCCTGCCGCTGGCCAGTGAGCTGGCGGCGGAGGTCGGCAAGCCACGCCTCAACTCTAGGGGCTGACCTTCAGCGTCGAAGCGAAGCTCCGCCGCCATCAGGAACAGTCCAGTGCGGTGCAGGGCAGTGCAGCTAGGTGGAGTGCGGTGCAGCGCGGTACAGTGCGGTGCAGTGCGGTGCAGTGCGATGCAGTGCGGTGCAGTGCGGTGCAGTGCGGTACAGTGCGGTGCAGTGCGGTGTAGTGCGATGCAGTGCGGTACAGTGCGGTGGAGTGCGGTGCAGTGCGGTGTAGTGCGGTGCCAGGCAGTACAGTGTGATGCGAGGCGGCACGGAGCAGGGCAGGGTGGGGGGGAACCGTACCAGTGAGGAGGACGGGGCCGGGGCTGGCCCGACGGGGCCGGGCAGGCGCGACGGGGCCGGGCTGGTGCGACAGGGCCGGGACGGGGCGACGGGGCCGAGCGGGCGCGACGGGGCCGGGCTGGGGCGACGGGGCCGGGCGAGTGCGGCAGGGCCGGGCCGGTGCGACGGGGCCGGGCGAGCGGGACGGCGGCCGGGCGGGTGCGACGGGGCCGGGCAGGGTGCGACGGGGCCGGGCGGGTGCGACGGGGCCGGGCGGCTGTGACGGGGCCGGGCAGGGTGCGACGGGGCCGGGCGGGTGCGACGGGGCCGGGCAGCTGCGACGGGGCGGGGCAGGGTGCGACGGGGCCAGGCGGCTGCGACGGGGCCGGGCGGGCGCGACGGGGCCGGGCGGGTGCGACGGCGCCGGGCGGGCGCGACGGGGCCGGGCGGCGGCGACGGGGTCGGGCAGGGGCGACGGGACCGGGGGGGCGGGTACTACGCGGCCCAGGAGGGGCGCTACAGGGCCCAGGAGGGGCACGACGGGGGCCCAGGAGAGGCACTACAGGGGCCCAGGAGGGGCGCGACGGGGCCCAGTAGGGGCGCTACAAATCCCAGGAGGGGCGCGACAGGGCCTGGGAGGAGCGCGACGAGGCCCAGGAGGGGCGCTACGGGGCCCAGGAGGGGCGCTACGGGGCCTGGGAGGAGCGCGGCGGGGCCCAGGAGGGGCGCTAGGGGGGCCTGGGAGGGGCGCGACGGGGTCTGGGAGGGGCGCTACAAGGCCCAAGGAGGGCGCGACGGGGCCCAGGAGGGGCGCTACGGGGCCGAGGAGGGGCGCTACGGGGCCCACGAGGGGCGCGACGGGGCCCAGTAGGGGCGCTACGGAGCCCAGGAGGGGCGCGACAGGGCCTGGGAGGAGCGCGACGAGGCGCAGGAGGGGCGCTACGGGGCCCAGGAGGGGCGCTACGGGGCCTGGGAGGAGCGCGACGGGGCCCAGGAGGGGCGCTAGGGGGCCTGGGAGGGGCGCGACGGGGCCTGGGAGGGGTGCTACGGGGCCCAGGAGGGGCGCTACGAAGGCCAGGAGGGGCGCGACGAGGCCCAGGAGGGGCGCTACGGAGCCCTAGGAGGGGCACGACGGGGCCTGGGAGAAGCGCGACGGGACCCAGGAGGGGCGCTAGGGGGGCCTGAGAGGAGCGCGACAGGGCCCAGTGAGGGGCGCGACGGGGCTAGGGGGGGGGTTGCGACTGGGTGAGCGGAAGCGGTAGGTGGGGGGGATCCTACCTATGCGTGATACCATATCAGATTGAAATTGAATTGTATGATAGAGTGAGAGTACACAAAGATATACCTAAGTGTTGTACTCTCTAAGAGGCGACCCTATACAGTCTATACAAACATGACAAATACACATGTTTCACAGGTTAGACTAGCTCTGGTGTTCCTACTGTATATCTTGGCTTGCCATTCCTTGTATCGTCATTCATTGAGTGAACATCTCGCTATTCATTTCCGCGCTACTCTGCTTGTTCATTCATAACACCTGGTATTCAGAGCCACTTTCCTCGCTCACCCGTTTTCGTGAGTTGAGTTTTTTTTTGGGGGGGGGGGGTAGGTCCCTCACGTAAGCTGCAAAGCGGTTGCTCGCGAATTAGATTGATTAATTCGGCCAAATACGATAGCGTTTGCGCTTACCTGAGTACAGGCACACGACGGAATCCCCCCTGCCCCGGCGGAGCATTCGCCAAATGGACCAAGCTCAGTTCAACGAGCTTCGGGAGCAGTTCAACACCATGAACACGCGCATGGCTACAGTGCTGGAGGACAACGAGCGACTTCGTGCGGAAGTTGCTGAGTTACGCCAGGCGCGAGAGGATTCGCGTCAGAAAATTGCCGCCCAAGAGGAGGTCGCCAGCACCGGACGTGTCGAAACCGTCTTGGACGAAATCGCACGTCAGGTGTGACAGGAGCGCAAGGACAGTGAAGCCGCCGTAGCAGCTGACGTGGCAGCACGAGCAGCAGCCGAAGCAGCAGCAACAGCGACAGCAGCAGCCGCTCGGTCAGAGGCAGCCGCTACTGTAGCCGCACCGGCGTTTATGCCGATCGTGACGACAGCGACAATCAAACCGACAATGCCGCCCCCGTTCAACCCCACAGATAAGAATACTACTGTTACGGGCTGGTTATTTTCGGCGGAACTTTATTTTAATGCTGCTGGGATCACTGCTGACGAGTTAAAAATTCGACTGGCTGTCTCATTACTGCGGGGACCTGCGCTAGATTGGTGGCGATATACTCTACAGGAGGGGGAGTTTTCGGCAGGCGACACACAGGGGTTTTTCGGAAACTTTGGGTCTGCTGCCCAAGGGTCAACCGCGATTTTTGGATCGACCAAGATTCGCACGTGGAAGGCGTGGGGTACAGCTCTGCGTGAACGTTTCGAGCCAATATTTGCCTCGGACAACGCACGCACGAAGCTGGACAACTGGCGCCAGTGGAGTTCTGTCCAGGATTACGCGTCAGTCTTCATGGCGTTATGCGATCAAATCACCGACATGCATGACTCCGGGAAGAAAGCTCGATTCATTTCGGGTTTGAAGCAGGACATTAAATGCGAGGTCCGACTGCGACTGCCGGCGACGTTTCACGAAGCCGTTCGGATCGCAGACAACTTCGACGCACATCGGACGTATGCGAGAGCGGGTTCCCGGGAGGGAAATCGTTTTCGTGGCCAGAATCCACGGCCCACGATTCACAGCGTAGTGGCGAAGGAGCACATGGACGATTTTCGCAAGGGACAATGTTTCAACTACCACCAGCCGGGTCACCAATCTCACGATTGCCCCCGAAAGAAGCAGATAAAGAAGAACGACGAAGACAGGTCGGGAAACGCCAAGCGTCAGTAGCGGTCGGGCCCCCTACTAACCCTGTCTCCTCGTCCGAAAAACACCATCCCCACCGAGTAGTGGTTCCGATACATGCTATCAACCGCTCCCGGTTGAATAAGGGGGATGACCCAGTGGACCACCCTGTGCTGGCGGAAGGACGACTTCATGGAAGAAAAATAAAAATATTCATCGACGGAGGTGCGAGTCATAGCCTGATAAATCGAGAGACAGCACGACGACTACACCTGACGCTGGAGAGGTGTCTACCCAAAATTGACGCAAGATTGGTGGACGGCACCCCGCTGGCGATACGCGACAAAGTACCTGTCGTCCGAATGAAGTGTGGCGAAGATTTTGGTTTCAGCGCGCCGATGCTGGCGACAACGCTCGACGGCTACGACGTGCTATAAGGACGCGATTGGCTGCGACGATTCAACCCGCAGATCGATTGGTCAACAGGCGAGTGCACAGTGAAGTGCGACAACGATTGGCGAAAATTACCCACGTGGCTGGAAGCAGAGACAACATCGACACGAGTCAACGCGGTGTGCCTCAAGCGAGCGGTCAAGAATGGAGCGGATTTATACGCCGTCCATCTAACCGGATCGACAGAGCAGAACGAGGCGACCGACATCAACAAACTCTGCGCTTCGGTCCCGAATGACTTGGCGAAAATCATTCGAGACTATCCTGAGATCTTCCCGGACGACTTGCCAAGTGGACTGCCACCCGAACGACCCTTGGACCACAAAATCGAGCTGGAGCCCGGCGCGCAGCCTACTGTACGCACGCAATGGCGCCTGACTCAGCCGGAGCTACAGGAATTACGAAACCAGTTGGACTACCTGCTGGCGAAAGGGTTCATTCAGCCGAGCACGTCCCCGTTCGCAGCACCGATCCTGTTCACACCAAAAAAGGACGGCGGACTTCGCATGTGTACGGATTATCGTGCCCTTAATCGGGTAACGATTAAATCGCGCTACCCACTCCCACGAACGGACGAACTGATCGACAACCTTCGCGGAGCTCGTTACTTTTCGAAGATCGACCTTCGTGGCGGTTACCATCAAATTCGAGTGTTTGCTGACGACTGCCACAAGACCGCGTTTCGTACTCGCTATGGGAGTTACGAATACACGGTGATGCCGTTTGGATTAACGAACGCCCCCTCGACGTTTCAACTCACCATGAATGGGGTGTTCCGCGATCTACTCGACAAATGCGTGATAATTTACTTTGACGACATCCTGATTTACAACAAGACCCGGGAGCAGCATTTAAAACATTTGGAAGCGGTTTTTCAACGGTTGCAGCAGCATCCTCTCATCACCGAGGGCTCCAAGTGCGAGTTTTTAAAACAAGAACTGGAGTTCCTGGGACGTGATCTCCACGGAAGGAATTCGAATAGATCCGAAAAAACTCCGGGCTATTCAGGAGTGGAAACCGCCAACAAATCTGCAGCAGCTGCAATCAATTCTGGGTTTCGTGAATTACGTGCGGAGGTTTATACCCAACATGGCGGGGTTAACTGGACCTCTAACCGACCTACTGCAGAAGGGGACTTGTTACGAGTGGGGGGAGAAGCAGCAAGCTGCGTTCGAGGCATTAAAAAATCTTTTAATGTCGCCACCGGTACTTCGCATCGCTGACCCGGAACGGCCCTTCGAAGTCATCACCGACACAAGTGACATCGCCATCAGAGCAGTGCTCATGCAGGATTTCGGCAACGGGTTTCAACCAATCGCGTACGATACAAGGAATGGCAAGCCAAGATATAGGAACACCAGAGCTAGTCTAACCATGCGATGGTAAGGTTTGGGAAGGAGATCGAAGGGTCTCGAAGTGACGAAGCGAGGCCTGGAGAACTCCAGAAGGTCGAACTAGCAGGTCTGGAGAAGCCGAGGCGGTTCTGTCATAAAGGTCCGGAACAGTCCCGAGGCTTCGGGTGTGTTCGAGCGTACGCGATAGCAGTACCGCTCAGTAAGGAATGGAAAATTCCTTACACCACCCCCCCCCTTAGCGAAGGTGATCTATATCAGCCACGTGCTTGCGGTCCAAATAATTCGCAAGTATCGAAGGTGACTGTATCTGGTCCGAGGGCACCCACGTGTCGTCCTCACTGGTACGATTGGTCCATCGTATCAGAAAGTCAACGTGTCGTCCTTGACCGTCGATACGAATCCGATGGCTCAAGATTTTCAAAGGCTCGATGGTTGTCTTGGCGGGTGGCCATACGTCGGGGACCAATCGCTGTCGAGCGATGTCCGACGTGTCAGGAACGAAGGGGCGCAACAGACTCACATGGAATTTGTTGTGAATTCGCCAGTCATTAGGTAGGCGTAACTGGGCGGTCACCGGCGTCACCATCTTCATGATCTTGAACGGGCCACAGAAACATGGTCGCAATTTTGTCCGTAGTGGCAGCCGTAAATTCTTGGTGTCCAAAAGGACTAGTTGCCCTGCTGTCATCGTAATATCCCGGCGATGTAAATCCGTATACCGTCGGGCCGTTGCATTCGCCTTGCGAATAAGTTCGACAGCTTTGTCTCGGGCAGTCTGTAATTCTTCGACGAACTGCTGCGATCGTGGTACTTGACTCTCAACGTTGGTGGAGATCGGCACTGTAGGGTCCATCCCGTAATTGAGATAAAATGGGGAGTGATTAGTCGTAGATGAGGGCGTGTTGTTGTAGGAAAATTCCAACATGGGCAGCACGTCCTCCCATTTTTTCCGGTCGGGGCAATTTGTCCGAATCAGCTGCTCCATCGTTTGATTTTTCCTTTCCGTCTGGCCGTCCGTTTGGGGATGATACGTGGATGAGAACTGTAGACGCGTGCCGTACCGAGCCCACGTGTCCTGCCAGAATTTGGACGTGAACTTCGGATCTCGATCGCTAATGATTGCTGCTGGTATCCCATGTAGGCGAACGACGGTCGAGATGAACAGGCGCGCCGTTTCTTCGGCTGTGATGGTTGTATGACATGGTTCGAAATGCGCCATTTTCGTCAATCGGTCGACGACAACCAAAACCGCGTCGTTTCCGCTGGGTCCGGCCGGTAGTCCCGTAATGAAATCCATCGTTACGTGTTGCCATTGGTGTTGAGGTGGCTCGAGGGGCTGCAACAGTCGTGTTGGTCGCTGGTGTGATGACTTCATCCGTTGGCAGATCGGACACGCGACCACGTAACGCTGCACGTCCGTCACCATATCTGGCTAGTAATAAAATCGCTGCAATGCCTTCAGAGTTTTATCAACCCCGAAATGTCCCGATAAATTCGAATCGTGGACTTCTTGAATTAGTAATTCGCGAAGTAGACGATAACTTGGGACCCAAATTCGATCAGTCCCGCTTCGTAAGTAATAGACGCCTTTCCGTGTGGTGATTGGGAGATGACCGTCGTTTACGAAGAAGGGGTCAGTCGAATACCCGTGGGTAAATAGTCCACTCAGTAGCGGGTTGCTCTGGGCGACTAGTACTGCTGCGAGTTGGGCAGATGGTCTCGAAAGGGCGCCGGCAATATTGTTGGCCCCTTTTTTGTACGTGATCTTGTATGTGAAGTTCGACTCCAGATAGTCCAGCCAGCGTATCTGCCGCGGATTGAGATTCGGCTGCGCCCTCAGGTACTGTAGTGATTTGTGATCAGTTCGCACCGTCACGTCTGCTCCAGTCAGGTAGCACCTCCAGATTTTGAACGCGTGGATGATCGCCAGCATCTCCTTGTCGTGTACCGGGTAGTTGCGCTCAGCGGATTGCATTTTCCGTGAATCGTACACAATTGGTTGAAGCCCGTTGCCAAAATCCTGCATGAGCACTGCTCCGATGGCGATGTCACTTGCGTCGGTGATGACTTCGAAGGGCCTTTCCGGGTCAGCGATGCAGGTACCGGTGGCGACATTAAAAGATTTTTTAATGCCTCAAACGCAGCTTGCTGCTTCTCCCCCCACTCGTAAAAAGTCCCCTTTTGTAGTAGGTCGGTTAAAGGTTCAGTTATCCCCGCCATGTTGGGTATAAACCTCTGTACGTAATTCACGAAACCCAGAAATAATTGCAGCTGCTGCAGATTTGTTGGCGGTTTCCACTCCTGTATAGCCCGGAGTTTTTTCGGGTCTATGCGAATCCCTTCTGTGGAGATCACGTGTCCCAGGAACTCCAGTTCTTGTTTTAAAAACTCGCACTTGGAGCCCTTGGTGATGAGTCGATGCTGCTGCAACCGCTGAAAAACCGCTTCCAAATCTTTTAAATGCTGCTCCCGGGTCTTGCTATAGATCAAAATGTCGTCCAAGTAAATTATCACGCATTTGTCGAGTAGATTGCGGAAATCCCCGTTCATGGTGAGTTGGAACGTTGAGGGGGCGTTCGTTAATCCAAACGGCATCACCGTGTATTCGTAACTCCCATAGCGAGTACGAAACGCGGTCTTGTGGCATCCGTCAGCGAACACCCGAATTTGATGGTAACCGCCGCGAAGATCTATTTTCGAAAAATAGCGGCCTCCGCGAAGGTTGTCGATGAGTTCGTCCGTTCGTGGTATTGGGTAGCGCGATTTTATCGTTACCCGATTAAGGGCACGATAATCCGTACACATGCGAAGGCCGCCGTCCTTTTTTGGCGTGAACAGGATTGGTGCTGCGAACGGTGACGTGCTCGGCCGAATGAACCCTTTCGCCAGCAGGTAGTCCAACTGGTTCCGTAACTCGTGTAGCTCCGGCTGAGTCAGGCGCCATTGCGTGCGTATAGTAGGCTGCGCGCCAGGCTCCAGCTCGATTTTGTGGTCGTGGGGTCGTTCGGGTGGCAATCCACTTGGCAAGTCATCCGGGACCGAATCGCAGAGTTTGTTGATGTCGGTCGCCTCATTCTGCTCCGTCGATTCTGTGAGACGGATGGCGTATAAATCCGCTCCATTCTTGACCGCTCGCTTGAGGCACACCGCGTTGACTCGTGTCGAGGTCGTCTCAGCTTTCGGCCACGTCGGTAGTTTTCGCTAGCCTTTTTCGCACTTCACTGTGCACTCGCCTGTCGTCCAATCGATCTGCGGGTTGAATCTCCGCAGCCAATTGCGTCCCAATAGCACATCGTAGCCATCGAGTGTTGTCGCCAACATCGGCGCGCTGAAACCAAAATCTTCGCCGCACTTCATTCGAACGACAGGTACTTTGTCGCGTATCGCCAGCGGGGTGCCGTCCACCAATCGCGCGTCGATTTTGGGTAGACACCTCTCCAGCGTCAGGTGCAGTCGTCGTGCTGTCTCTCGATTTATCAGGCTATGACTCGCACCTCCGTCGATGAATATTTTTTTTTCCCCCGTTGAGTCGTCCTTCCGCCAGTACAGGGTGGTCCACTGGGTCATCCCCCTTATTCAGCCGGGAGCGGTTGATAGCATGTATCGGAACCACTACTCGGTGGGGATGGTGTTTTTCGGGCGAGGAGACAGGGTCAGTAGGGGGCCCGACCGCTACTGACGCTTGGCGTTTCCCGACATGTCTTCGTCGTTCTTCTTTATCTGCTTCTTTCAGGGGCAATCGTGAGATTGGTGACCCGGCTGGTGGCAGTTGAAACATTGTCCCTTGCGAAAACCGTCCATGTGCTCCTTCGCCACTACGCCGTGAATCGTGGGCCGTGGATTCTGGCCACGAAAACGATTTCCCTCTCGGGAACCCGCTCTCGCATACGTCCGATGTGCGTCGAAATTTTCTCGGAACTAGACAGCTTTGGAAACGTCGCCGGAAGTCGCTGTCGGACCTCGCATTTAATGTCCTGCTTCAAACCCGAAATGAATCGAGCTTTCTTCTCAGACTCATGCATATCGGTGATTTGATCGCATAACGCCATGAAGACCGACGCGTAATCCTGGACAGAACTCCACTGGCGCCAGTTGTCCAGCTTCGTGCGTGCGTTGTCCGAGGCGGATATTGGCTCGAAACGTTCACGCAGAGCTGTACCCCATGCCTTCCACGTGCGAATCTTGGTCGATCCAAAAATCGAGGTTGACCCTTGGGCAGCAGACCCAAAGTTTCCGAAAAACCCCTGTGTGTCGCCTGCCGAAAACTCCCCCTCCTGTAGAGTATATCGCCACCAATCTAGCGCAGGTCCCCACAGTAGTAATACAGCCAGTCGAATTTTTAACTCGTCAGCAGTGATCCCAGCGGCATTAAAATAAAGTTCCGCCGAAAAAAACCAGCCCGTAACAGTAGTATTCTTATCTGTGGGGTTGAACGGGGGCGGCGTTGTCGGTTTGATCGTCGATGTCGTCACGATCGGCATAAACGCCGGTGCGGCTACAGTAGCGACTGCCTCTGACCGAGCGGCTGCTGCTGCTGCTGCTTCGGCTGCTGCTCGTGCTGCCACGTCCGCTGCTGCGGCGGCTTCACTGTCCTTGCGCTCCTGTCACACCTGACGTGCGATTTCGTCCAAGACGGTTTCGACACGTCCGGTGCTGGCGAACTCTTCTTGGGCGGCAGATTTCTGACGCGAATCCTCTCACGCCTGGCGTAACTCAGCAACTTCCGCACGAAGTCGCTCGTTGCCCTCCAGTACTGTAGCCATGCGTATGTTCATGGCGTTGAACTGCTCCCGAAGCTCGTTGAACTGAGCTTGGTCCATTTGGCGAATGCTCCGCCGGGGCAGGGGAAATTCCGTCGTGTGCCTGTACTCGAGTAAGCGCAAACGCTATCGTAGTTAGGCGAATTAATCAATCTAATTCACGAGCAACCGCTTTGCAGCTTACGTGAGGGACTCACCCCCCCCCCCAAAAAAAATCAACTCTTGAAAACGGGTGAGCGAGGAAAGTGGCTCTGATTAGCAAGTGTTATGAATGAACAAGCAGAGTAGCGCGGAAATGAATAACGAAGTGTTCACTCAATGAATGACGATACAAGGAATGGCAAGCCAAGATATAGGAACACCAGAGCTAGTCTAACCATGCGATGGGAAGGTTCGGGAAGGAGATCGAAGGGTCTCGAAGTGACGAAGCGAGGCCTGGAGAACTCCCGAAGGTCGAAATAGCAGGTCTGGAGAAGCCGAGGCGTTTCTGTCAGAAAGGTCTGGAACAGTTCCGAGGCTTCGGGTGTGTTCGAGCGTACGCGATAGCAGCACCGCTCGGTAAGGAATGGAAAATTCCTTACAACGTTGAAACGGAGGTGCATCGCAGGAGATTGGACGAAGCAAAAATTCACACTAAAAGCCAGACTAACGAAGGCAACAAAATACAATATACTTGGCTAGGCAAAAATATATATGATCCTCTAGAAATACCACATCGCCTGTGTTTTCAGCGATGATACTGCATTTTGCAAGAACGCTTGTGATATTACTTCAATAATGTATCAGGTTGGTTGGGCTCCTTTGGTGCAGTTAAGAATGTTTCTTAAAACTGAGAAAAGAATGACTAGAGAACCTGGGTACAAGCATACATATCAAAGGGTTGTACTCTCTAAGAGGTGACCCTATACAGTCTATACAAACACTAGATATACTAATGTTTGACACACCCCCTAGACTGCATAGGGGCACTTCTTGAACAAGCAGCTCAGGGCGGCACTACTAGTCCAGCCACTGAGACAAGGGACTAAAGACCAGTCAACAGGAGTACAGGCAAGACAAGAACAAGACCAGGGCGGCACTACTAGTCCAGCCACTGGGAGAGGACACAAGTCCAGTCTGAGTAAATATACAGTGACGGAAACAATTGTCCGGATGTTTTGCATTAATTAGGGTTTTTGGTCTTTCTGATCATTGTATATGAATTCTTAATGTTAAATGGTGGTACGCTTTGGGAGGGGCACATATTGGATGTGTTCCCAGCGCTAAAATCCATAATAGTACATTGGATCTAACTTAGTACTAAAAGATATACAAAGAGTACATCCGGACAATTATTTCCCAGGACGAAGATCAAACTTCCGCGCAGCGTTTCTAGTACCTAGTCCACCAACACTTGGCCTTGATCACCACCTGCACCCTCCTAGGCATGTTCTCTGCGAGGTTAGTGCAAACCTTTACAGGGATCTTCGCGCACACTTCGTGGATCCACGCTTTTGCATAAGGGGGTGAGCACTAGGAAAATCGCGAAGTATTTGAGTGTATGCAATAGTATTGTGCACGATTTCAGATTGAATATTATCTCTAAGACTAGCCATGCTAAGGTGTGGCCAAAGTTTTCATAAGTCGATTAATCCCATCTTATCATGGATCGCCTTCGTCGTACCGTTGTAGGGTAAAATTACGAGCAGAGTGGCGAAAACTAGTGTGTCCGCCGTGAAACGTAGGGTAACATAGCACGGTCGACTGTGCACCCTTTCACTAATAGAATCACATTAAAATCTACGGGTCTCGTCACAGTGCAGCAGTCGAAGAAGCCTCGACTGGTGGGGAAGAATATCTGGGTTGAGATCTGGTGAGGATGAGGGTCACTAGAGTGCTATAAACTCATGTTCTCCAAGCCATTCCAAGCCTAAGCGGGACACATGGCTTGGAATGGCTTGGAGAGTATGAGAATGTTGCGCTGGAGTGACCCTTTTCCTCACCAGAACTCAACCCAGATATTCTTTCTGAACGGTCGCGGCTTCTTCGACTGTTGCACCGTGACGAGACCTATGGATCCTAGTGTGATTCTAAGAGTGCAAGGGTGCACAGTCGACCGTGGTATGTTACCCTAAGTTTCACGGCACATACGCTAGTTTTCGCCACTCCGCTCGTAATTTTACCCTACAATGGTACGACGAAGACGATCCGTGAAAATACGGAGTCAATCGACTTATGACATCTTTGGCCACACCTCAGCGTGGCTAGTCTCAGAGATAACATTCAGTCAGAAATCGTTCACAATACTCTTGCATACGCTCAAATCCTTCGCAATTTTCCTAGTGCTCACCCCCTTATGCAAAAGCATGGGTCCAGGAAGAGTGCGAGAAGATCCCTATAAAGGTTTGCACTAACCTCGTAGATAACATGCCTAGGAGGGTGCAGGTGGTGATCAAGGCCAAGTGTTGGTGGACTAGGTACTAGAAACGTTGCACAAAAGTTTGCTCTTTGTCCTAGGAAATAATTGTCCGGATGTACTCTTTGTATATCGTTTGGCACTAAGTTAGATCCAGTGTACTATCATGGATTTTTGTGATGTGAACACATCCACAATGTTCCCCTCCCAAAGTGTACCACCATGAAACATTAAGACTTTATGTACAATGGTCAGAAAAGCCCCAAAACCCTAATTAATGCAAACCATCTGGACAATTGTTTCCGTCACTGTATATATAAAGGACAGTACAAAGTCAAGGCCTTAGCAAGTGAGAGGCTACAGGAACTAGACCAAGCTGTACACAGTGCCGCTGATGATCTTTAGGCGCAAGTGCCTTCGTAAATATATCAGTTGTGTTGGCACCGGAGGCCAAGTGTACTACGCGAGCCTGGCGGCGCTGCTGTAGCTCGCGCAGGAGGAAGTACCGCAGCTGAATACGCTTCGCTCTGACCTCGAGTCGAGGCTAGGGCTAGAGCGGAAGCGCGAGTGGGCGGGGAGGGCCTAACCTAGCGTGATACCATCTCAAAATAATGAATTTACTAGAATAGAAGGTACAGGATAGTTTTGTGACAGGTGATTAGCGATGCACCAAGAAAGGTGTGTATGCGGTACACGGTGGCTCTATTGCATGGAAGAGGTGAATACAATTTCCCCCCAAAACATTTTAGCTATTTTTTTTAAGTATCACCACTCACACACGACCATCTCCTGCAGCCAAACCGTATACAGGAAGATGTGTACAGCGGGATTCAACTGCACTGTAAAACATACACCTCATTTTGCTTTGGGTCGCAAGTGTTACAAGAGCCTTACGAATTTCACGGAAATACACCTGGTGCACACCGCTGGCCCTCGGTTTAGACGAACCCCGTGAGCGTAATGCGCACACTTATTTCGCGAGCTTTCGCTACCTGAGAATGCGCCATAAATTCGACACGGGTGGTTTTGCACATAAGTAAACTTGGTGTTAGAATTTCTGACTTGCGTAGAAAGTAGTTCTATAAGTATTCTTTGAAATTCTTTGCAAGGGCATGCTAGCCTCCACCGTATCGTAGGTGCCACAAATCCCAACTGAATGGGCCATCAGGTGAAAGGGCCGTTGCGCGTGATTGGTGGCGAATGGGCGCAGGTTCGGGGTGGGCCCGGTCAATTTTCTGAGACTCGTTGGTCACCTGGTGTACGATACACCTATTTAGCGATAATTTTATAGAGTCAAATTTCAAGCGCAACGTGATTCGACTGGGAGGGCGCCACGAACGAGCGGCGCGGACTTTGAAATGGACCTCGAAAGGTACGTTGACTGCTGACTGCACAGGCAGTTGATTCTTGGAGAATTTACACCACCAATAGGGAACTGACTAATCTGGCAGGGGTTCAAAATACTAGCATCAAAACTGCCTTGTCAAACACCATTGGACTTTAGCCTGACTCGAAGCTTGAAGCCCGACCGGCAGGTTGCAACTCTTTTTTTCTCAAGGTAATGCATCTTGAAGACCTGTAACCTACTCTCCCCGCAGCAGTGGTTGACGATATCCCAACGTCTCAACTGTGTGCTTTGACAAACTTGGCAGGCTTGCGTCCATTCCAAGTATCGAGGTCAGAAAACACAGAGTTTTCTCGAAACATAATCACCCGTTTTGTGTTTGAATTTCGGGCGGTTTTATTTCATGTGTTAAAGTATGATTGATTGTGCAAGTGCGAACTTGAAGGGGGGAGGAATTCAAGTTTGATTTTTTTTTTTCAACTTGACCTAACAAAACAAATGTGTAGGTTGTTTTCGCAAAAAAGCAGACAGGAAAACGCCGTTGCAACATGGCAAAGAGGTCGAGGTGAACCCCCTGCCGGTCGACTGGGCTCCAACCTGACACCTCTGCCAGGTTTCGTAGCCCCTAAGGCTCCCGCGACATTGACTAATTGGACAAAGGCAAAGTTTCGCAGAAACAATTTCGCCCCCTTCTTATCTCGTCAGCCAATCACATCATGCCGGCCCACCTACCTCAACAATGCCAAAGTACAATCTGCCGTTCGGACTTTAAGACGTATCTAGAACGCGCCCCTTCTGCACCAACTGACCCCCACACTTTGCCACCCCGCAGTATAAATAGCTCATTCCCCTTAGTCGATTCCAGGGCATCCTGCAACTGTCGAAGTCATGCATCGCCTGGATCGAGTCATGAAACCAAACCACGGGGTGTGAAATTAAACGTGCACAATTAACGCAAGAATGGTGTAGAAAATGTAAACATTCTCTGCTTATGTCGCATGGTTTAGTAGAACCTCCGAAGCGCGACATGAGGGAATCAGTATCGAATATTTGCCAGATTGTTGTCATTTAGCTTTGCACCAATCAGAGACGATCCAAGGTTTGCACTCAGTTCCCCCGAGTGGTAGTGCCTGGTATGAAAGGTGTGTTGTGATGCATTTCAATTTTGAAACAGGCTGTAACAATTGCTTCATCGTGACATGGTATTGTTAATTTCTGACGTGAATTGGCCACATGTTCTGTGATCCCGACTATAAAAACTCTATCGGTTGCAATTCATAATCGTTTTCTTGTTTGACTCTGTTTGCCCCAGGTTTAGACCTGTCAGTCAGGGAACTGGAGCGCGTCGCGTGGTAGATTCGGGTTCTCCAAAGCAGATGATGTGTACAGTACCCTCCGCACCTCACACCGCCGCCAACCCGACTAGAGGCCACTGCTGTGAGAATCGAATCACACGACGACCCAAAACTCTTCGCCGCGAGATTGCGGCGGGGCAGCAATTTTCCGAATGTACTGTACGCATGGATGGGTCCTCGTCTCGTCTGCAATGGATGGATGGAACCGCCAAAGCTGGGATGCACAAATACACCTGAAGCCCGCACTGGAACACAATGTTTTGCAAGTCGCGCTGGATGTATTTGAGCGGGAATGAACATCAGGGGGAGGCCGATTGGGACGGACTCGAGCACAGCATTTTTGTGGACACCAACTCAACATTCATGATTCGGATTCGATGTCCCTAAACACGTGATTTCCATCAAGTGCACTGAATTCGCGTTATGAAGGTGATCTCTTTGTCCCATCTGAACAAACCAGGCGAACAGTTCAGTTTGGTCGAACATATGTTTTTTGGAGTTCTGTTCATTCATTTATCTGTCCATAATATAGGATCTGAGCTGTTTTGGGGGTCTGACCCATTCTTTTGTTTTTTTTTTTGTCAGATGTGAATAAAACTTGATTAGGGCATATTTCAATAGTAATTTTCTGCTCGTTTAACAACTCCCCGACTCAAGACGGGCTGATTAGTAACATTTGTCATAGATTTGTGTTGAAAAATTACTTCCGAATTGATTCAGGGGACTGGTATTTTCAGCAAACCAGCTAGTAGATGCTATGTACTGCATTCTAACATTTGATCAATCTGGCACAAAAAAGCACTCCATTTAACCAAAATCAGATGTATAGTTGAGAAATGTTGTTAGCCACTATGACGAAATCCATGTTTGCATCAATCATATGCTTATGGTGCATATTATATTAGAGACCACATCCAAATATGACATTATTTGTATACTATAATTTATTAT
>BQMB01002087.1:0-47500 GCA_027943415.1 Closterium sp. NIES-67
TTGTGCTCAGATTCAAAACCCAGGTGTGTGGGAAGTTTTGGTATCTCAAGCGTTGTCGCATGTCCAAGTTCTTGAGTGGTACCACACCAAACAACAACCTGTTTTTTCTCTAAGGTTCTTTGTTCACTAAATCTCTTTCCTTTTGCATACATAGCTAGTGTATGGCCTCAAGACCATCATGGCTTGTGCTGGTTCCAAAATCCTAGTGGTTGGGAATTTAGAGCATGTCAACTATTGTCCCATGTCTAAACACTTGAGCGTTTCCCAACAAAACCTCAACTTTCCATTTTGTTTTTCAGATACTGAGCAATTTCTAAGCCCTTGTTTTGCATGATCAGTTAGTGCATGGGCTCAAGATAGTCCTGGCTTGTGCTCAGATCCAAAACCTAAGAGTGCAAAAAACTATGGTATCGTATGTGTTCCTTTTTCCAGTGCTTGAGCATTTTCCTACGAGACCTCAACTTGGTTATCGTGCTATTGAGCGTGCTCAAACATCTTACCTTTTGCATGCATCAAGAGTGAATGGACTCAAGAGCATGCTGGCTTGTGCTCAGATTCAAAACCCAGGTGTGTGGGAAGTTTTGGTATCTCAAGCGTTGTCGCATGTCCAAGTTCTTGAGTGGTACCACACCAAACAACAACCTGTTTTTCTCTAAGGTTCTTTGTTCACTAAATCTCTTTCCTTTGCATACATAGCTAGTGTATGGCCTCAAGACCATCATGGCTTGTGCCTGGTTCCAAAATCCTAGTGGTTGGGAATTTAGAGCATGTCAACTATTGTCCCATGTCTAAACACTTGAGCGTTTCCCAACAAAACCTCAACTTTCCATTTTGTTTTTTCAGATACTGAGCAATTTCTAAGCCCTTGTTTTGCATGATCAGTTAGTGCATGGGCTCAAGATAGTCCTGGCTTGTGCTCAGATCCAAAACCTAAGAGTGCAAAAAACTATGGTATCGTATGTGTTCCTTTTTCCAGTACTTGAGCATTTTCCTACGAGACCTCAACTTGGTTATCGTGCTATTGACCGTGCTCAAACATCTTACTTTTGCATGCATCAAGAGTGAATGGACTCAAGAGCATGCTGGCTTGTGCTCAGATTCAAAACCCAGGTGTGTGGGAAGTTTTGGTATCTCAAGCGTTGTCGCATGTCCAAGTTCTTGAGTGGTACCACACCAAACAACAACCTGTTTTTTCTCTAAGGTTCTTTGTTCACTAAATCTCTTTCCTTTTGCATACATAGCTAGTGTATGGCCTCAAGACCATCATGGCTTGTGCCTGGTTCCAAAATCCTAGTGGTTGGGAATTTAGAGCATGTCAACTATTGTCCCATGTCTAAACACTTGAGCGTTTCCCAACAAAACCTCAACTTTCCATTTTGTTTTTCAGATACTGAGCAATTTCTAAGCCCTTGTTTTGCATGATCAGTTAGTGCATGGGCTCAAGATAGTCCTGGCTTGTGCTCAGATCCAAAACCTAAGAGTGCAAAAAAATATGGTATCGTATGTGTTCCTTTTTCCAGTACTTGAGCATTTTCCTACGAGACCTCAACTTGGTTATCGTGCTATTGACCGTGCTCAAACATCTTACCTTTTGCATGCATCAAGAGTGAATGGACTCAAGAGCATGCTGGCTTGTGCTCAGATTCAAAACCCAGGTGTGTGGGAAGTTTTGGTATCTCAAGCGTTGTCGCATGTCCAAGTTCTTGAGTGGTACCACACCAAACAACAACCTGTTTTTTCTCTAAGGTTCTTTGTTCACTAAATCTCTTTCCTTTTGCATACATAGCTAGTGTATGGCCTCAAGACCATCATGGCTTGTGCCTGGTTCCAAAATCCTAGTGGTTGGGAATTTAGAGCATGTCAACTATTGTCCCATGTCTAAACACTTGAGCGTTTCCCAACAAAACCTCAACTTTCCATTTTGTTTTTCAGATACTGAGCAATTTCTAAGCCCTTGTTTTGCATGATCAGTTAGTGCATGGGCTCAAGATAGTCCTGGCTTGTGCTCAGATCCAAAACCTAAGAGTGCAAAAAACTATGGTATCGTATGTGTTCCTTTTTCCAGTACTTGAGCATTTTCCTACGAGACCTCAACTTGGTTATCGTGCTATTGAGCGTGCTCAAACATCTTACCTTTTGCATGCATCAGGAGTGAATGGACTCAAGAGCATGCTGGCTTGTGCTCAGATTCAAAACCCAGGTGTGTGGGAAGTTTTGGTATCTCAAGCGTTGTCGCATGTCCAAGTTCTTGAGTGGTACCACACCAAACAACAACCTGTTTTTTCTCTAAGGTTCTTTGTTCACTAAATCTCTTTCCTTTTGCATACATAGCTAGTGTATGGCCTCAAGACCATCATGGCTTGTGCCTGGTTCCAAAATCCTAGTGGTTGGGAATTTAGAGCATGTCAACTATTGTCCCATGTCTAAACACTTGAGCGTTTCCCAACAAAACCTCAACTTTCCATTTTGTTTTTCAGATACTGAGCAATTTCTAAGCCCTTGTTTTGCATGATCAGTTAGTGCATGGGCTCAAGATAGTCCTGGCTTGTGCTCAGATCCAAAACCTAAGAGTGCAAAAAACTATGGTATCGTATGTGTTCCTTTTTCCAGTACTTGAGCATTTTCCTACGATACCTCGACTTGGTTATCGTGCTATTGAGCGTGCGCAAACATCTTACTTTTTGCATGCATGGTTAGTGAATGGGCTCAAGAGCATGCTGGCTTGTGCTCAGATTCAAAACCCAGGTGTGTGGGAAGTTTTGGTATCTCGAGCGTTGTCGCATGTCCAAGTTCTTGAGTGGTACCACACCAAACAACATCCTGTTTTTTCTCTAAGGTTCTTTGTTCAGTAAAACTCTTTCCTTTTGCATACATAGCTAGTGTATGGCCTCAAGACCATCATGGCTTGTGCCTGGTTCCAAAATCCTAGTGGTTGGGAATTTAGAGCATGTCAACTATTGTCCCATGTCTAAACACTTGAGCATTTCCCAACAAAACCTCAACTTTCCATTTTGTTTTTCAGATACTGAGCAATTTCTAAGCCCTTGTTTTGCATGATCAGTTAGTGCATGGGCTCAAGATAGTCCTGGCTTGTGCTCAGATCCAAAACCTAAGAGTGCAAAAAACTATGGTATCGTATGTGTTCCTTTTTCCAGTACTTGAGCATTTTCCTACGAGACCTCAACTTGGTTATCGTGCTATTGAGCGTGCTCAAACATCTTACTTTTTGCATGCATGGTTAGTGAATGGGCTCAAGAGCATGCTGGCTTGTGCTCAGATTCAAAACCCAGGTGTGTGGGAAGTTTTGGTATCTCAAGCGTTGTCGCATGTCCAAGTTCTTGAGTGGTACCACACCAAACAACAACCTGTTTTTTCTCTAAGGTTCTTTGTTCACTAAATCTCTTTCCTTTTGCATACATAGCTAGTGTATGGCCTCAAGACCATCATGGCTTGTGCCTGTTCCAAAATCCTAGTGGTTGGGAATTTAGAGCATGTCAACTATTGTCCCATGTCTAAACACTTGAGCGTTTCCCAACAAAACCTCAACTTTCCATTTTGTTTTTCAGATACTGAGCAATTTCTAAGCCCTTGTTTTGCATGATCAGTTAGTGCATGGGCTCAAGATAGTCCTGGCTTGTGCTCAGATCCAAAACCTAAGAGTGCAAAAAACTATGGTATCGTATGTGTTCCTTTTTCCAGTACTTGAGCATTTTCCTACGAGACCTCGACTTGGTTATCGTGCTATTGAGCGTGCTCAAACATCTTACTTTTTGCATGCATGGTTAGTGAATGGGCTCAAGAGCATGCTGGCTTGTGCTCAGATTCAAAACCCAGGTGTGGGAAGTTTTGGTATCTCAAGCGTTGTCGCATGTCCAAGTTCTTGAGTGGTACCACACCAAACAACAACCTGTTTTTTCTCTAAGGTTCTTTGTTCAGTAAAACTCTTTCCTTTTGCATACATAGCTAGTGTATGGCCTCAAGACCATCATGGCTTGTGCCTGGTTCCAAAATCCTAGTGGTTGGGAATTTAGAGCATGTCAACTATTGTCCCATGTCTAAACACTTGAGCATTTCCCAACAAAACCTCAACTTTCCATTTTGTTTTTCAGATACTGAGCAATTTCTAAGCCCTTGTTTTGCATGATCAGTTAGTGCATGGGCTCAAGATAGTCCTGGCTTGTGCTCAGATCCAAAACCTAAGAGTGCAAAAAACTATGGTATCGTATGTGTTCCTTTTTCCAGTACTTGAGCATTTTCCTACGAGACCTCAACTTGGTTATCGTGCTATTGAGCGTGCTCAAACATCTTACTTTTTGCATGCATGGTTAGTGAATGGGCTCAAGAGCATGCTGGCTTGTGCTCAGATTCAAAACCCAGGTGTGTGGGAAGTTTTGGTATCTCAAGCGTTGTCGCATGTCCAAGTTCTTGAGTGGTACCACACCAAACAACAACCTGTTTTTTCTCTAAGGTTCTTTGTTCACTAAATCTCTTTCCTTTTGCATACATAGCTAGTGTATGGCCTCAAGACCATCATGGCTTGTGCCTGGTTCCAAAATCCTAGTGGTTGGGAATTTAGAGCATGTCAACTATTGTCCCATGTCTAAACACTTGAGCGTTTCCCAACAAAACCTCAACTTTCCATTTTGTTTTTCAGATACTGAGCAATTTCTAAGCCCTTGTTTTGCATGATCAGTTAGTGCATGGGCTCAAGATAGTCCTGGCTTGTGCTCAGATCCAAAACCTAAGAGTGCAAAAAACTATGGTATCGTATGTGTTCCTTTTTCCAGTACTTGAGCATTTTCCTACGATACCTCGACTTGGTTATCGTGCTATTGAGCGTGCTCAAACATCTTACTTTTTGCATGCATGGTTAGTGAATGGGCTCAAGAGCATGCTGGCTTGTGCTCAGATTCAAAACCCAGGTGTGTGGGAAGTTTTGGTATCTCAAGCGTTGTCGCATGTCCAAGTTCTTGAGTGGTACCACACCAAACAACAACCTGTTTTTTCTCTAAGGTTCTTTGTTCACTAAATCTCTTTCCTTTTGCATACATAGCTAGTGTATGGCCTCAAGACCATCATGGCTTGTGCCTGGTTCCAAAATCCTAGTGGTTGGGAATTTAGAGCATGTCAACTATTGTCCCATGTCTAAACACTTGAGCGTTTCCCAACAAAACCTCAACTTTCCATTTTGTTTTTCAGATACTGAGCAATTTCTAAGCCCTTGTTTTGCATGATCAGTTAGTGCATGGGCTCAAGATAGTCCTGGCTTGTGCTCAGATCCAAAACCTAAGAGTGCAAAAAACTATGGTATCGTATGTGTTCCTTTTTCCAGTACTTGAGCATTTTCCTACGAGACCTCAACTTGGTTATCGTGCTATTGACCGTGCTCAAACATCTTACCTTTTGCATGCATCAGAGTGAATGGACTCAAGAGCATGCTGGCTTGTGCTCAGATTCAAAACCCAGGTGTGTGGGAAGTTTTGGTATCTCAAGCGTTGTCGCATGTCCAAGTTCTTGAGTGGTACCACACCAAACAACAACCTGTTTTTTCTCTAAGTTCTTTGTTCACTAAATCTCTTTCCTTTTGCATACATAGCTAGTGTATGGCCTCAAGACCATCATGGCTTGTGCCTGGTTCCAAAATCCTAGTGGTTGGGAATTTAGAGCATGTCAACTATTGTCCCATGTCTAAACACTTGAGCGTTTCCCAACAAAACCTCAACTTTCCATTTTGTTTTTCAGATACTGAGCATTTCTTGTTGTGTGATGTCATCATATGCTATCACATTCTGTCTGCCTCCCATCCCATATTTTTTCAACTTGCATGTGTGGTTTGAACGTGTGCAAGAATTTGTGTGTGATGTGTTCTGGAGTTTGGGAATGTGTTTTGTGTTATTTTGTTTGAGCAGGTTTTTGTGATGATAGATCTTGAGAAGATCTTTCCGACGCAACGAGAATCCCTTCAATCGGAGCAAGAACGCGAAAGCTATGAAGATTCAAAGTTCATGAGCTTGCGTTACAATTGCGGCGGTTACAAAGTGAAGTTGTGGGGTGACTCTATATGGAGTTGGGACCTTTGGGGTTGGGAAATTTGTCACTCACTGTAACAGCTGCAAATTGGTTGGGAACAACCAAGCTAGGTTGGCAAGGGTGGCCAACTTGGATGGATTGGTTGGGAAGGGACAAATGTCAAAGTTGGGGTTCCTATAGGGAGGGAATCTTTGTGCTTATGGGGTTTCCTTGGTTGGGGACTCTCTTGGGACCTTCCCTCTCATCCCTCTCTTCCTATCCCAACCTTTCTCTTGCTCCTTCTAATTCCTTGTGAGATTCTTGAACTTTGATTGAACTCTTGAGATTGAGTTAAGTTCTCCTCCTACAGCTTACCCCCTAGTGCGTCGAAAGCCATAGCGTCGCGAATACTTCATCAATCAACGTGATTCAAATTGGGAACGGTAGCTGAGATCAAGAGCTACAACATATCCAAGTTTCGCGACATTCCAACGGCTAGTGTTTTGTCGACGTCGTTTCTTGTGAAGACGACTTTTCTGTCCAGAATTTCGGATTTATATTTTGAGTAATTCTAGCTCCTAAGTTCACCTAGACTCTGTCCTTAATCCTAACAAGTGGTATCAGAGCTGTATTAAGGACGTTGAGAGGAGTCTACAGAAGTGTGAAGACCCTTCTAGACCCACCATGGCCTGTGGGTGTGCCTAAGTGGTGTTCTAAAGGTTGGATGTGTCTTCCGCTAAGGGAAACTCTGCCGAAATTTCGTGGACGCCGACACTTGTGAAAATATCGAGGGAGCTGAGTGTGGACAGCAAAGGGGGCTGAAATTCGTCATTTCTCAAGGAGAAGATGAATGAGAGAGGAGGAGATGCTAATGGAAGAGGAGCTGTAGCTGAGAAGACAAGTGAGCCGCCGCCATCAAAAGTTGAAGCTTTGGATGGCTCCAACTATGAGGAATGGAGCGGACGGATGAGGAGTGCCTTCAAACGCTACAAGCTACTGAAGATTGCTGTTGGGGAAGAGAAGATGCCGGAAGAAGGCGAAGCACGTGAACGGTGGATTGAGAAAAGCACGGTGCTTTTCGACCTCATCCTTCAATCGGTCAACAAGGAGATGTTCGAGCACATCAAGGATCTTGTGGAAGCGGATGATTCGGGTCCAAGGGCGTGGAAACTACTACGCGATGTGATTCAGCCCAACACTCTCCTGATGGTGATCGTGCTCGAGAAGGAACTTGCTGCCATCTCCATGCGACCAGGGGACGATGTGAAGCCGGTCCTTGACAAGATCAAGGACACCTATGCAAGGATGGCAGCAGCGGGCAGCAGTGTATCTCAGCTGCAGCAGTGCACCAAGATCATCTCGGTGTTGGACAACTCTTGGGACAACCTCATCCCCACCCTCAACTCTCAGCAAGATCAATGGACACCTGAGTGGCTAAGGCAGCAGATTCTGCAGGAGGACTTCCGCAGACGCCATGTGGGAGGCGGTGCTGCCACTAAGACTGCTGAGGGGTATGGAGCTGCAGGGCGCGCAGAGGAAGAGGGGGTTGGAGAGGCCGAGGCCGTGGGAGAGCTTTGGCAGAGGTAGAGGCCGAGGTGACTATAATGAGGGGCATGGGAGCTCCAGTGGCAGGGGGAGTACCAGAATGGAGGGCACCTGCTGGTACTGCAAGAAGGTCGGGCATCCTTGGTTCAAGTGCTTCAGCAGGCTGGAGGGATGGTCACCTCCAGGCATGAAGCCGCCAAGTGGTGAACGCGCACAAGGTGGCGCTGTGCAAGGCTCAGGTGCACAAGGTGAAGGTGCACAAGGTAACGCCTATCCTGGGATGTATCTCATGGTTGAGGATGTGCATGGGCATGAGGGTGATGTGGGATCTGTGGGAAAGGTTGTGATGCACCCTCTCACGCACTGGGTGATTGATTCGGGTTGCACCAGTCACATGACTCCACGGGCAGATTTGCTTGATGAGGTAAAACCCCCTGGGAAGATTAAGTATGTGGCAGCAGCGTCAGGTGCTTTGCTCCCCGTGATTGGTGTTGGGAATGCCAAGGTTAAGGGAGCTAATGGGGAGCTTGTGGGGCTTGGGAATGTTCTGCTGGTTAAAGGCTTGTCTGCTAACCTTCTCTCTGTGCGACGACTGCAGAAGAGTAAGGCCGAAGTGACCTTTGGACCAACCAGCTGCCGTGCTAAGCTTGGGAAGAAGGTGCTGTGGAGTCTGGAAGAGGAGACCAGCTGCATCAAGGACCTGTGGCAGCTGCCCATCATCCCATGGAATGGGAAGACTCCAACAGCAGCAACGGCAGCAGCGGCAAAGGCAACAGCAGGAGGAGATGCAACTGCACCAACTGATGGGGTCCTGGAAGCAGTCAAGAAAGTGCAGCAGCAGCAGACACATGGTGAGGTGCTTGCTGGTGTGGATGCAAGTGCGGCATGGGCTAAGGCTTCACCAAGGAGTGGAGAGGCCGATTGGGAGACATGGCATGAGAGGCTGTGTCATGTGAACTTCCCTATGCTGCAGAAGTTGGTGAAGGATGGGAGCCTGAAGGGCTTGGAGGTGAAAGGGGGAGTGAAGGAGATTGGGAGCTGCCCTACATGCTTGGAGACCAAGTTCTCCAAGTTCCCCTTCAACAGCACTACAGGACCAGCCAAGACCCCACTTGCACTTGTGCACATGGATGTGGTGGGGCCCACAAGAGCCCCTTCCCTCTCAGGCAGCCGCTATTTCTTGACAATTGTGGATGACCACACTCGGGCAGTGTGGGTTTACCCTTTGAAGAGCAAGGGGGAGGTGGCAGCGGCTGTCCTTAAGGAGTGGATGCCGAGAGCTCAGAGGGAATGCGGACACAAGGTGAAGGTGATCCGTAGTGACAATGGTGGGGAGTTCATTGGAGCTGATTTTGAGGGGGAGTTGAAGAGGAAGGGGATCCAGCATCAACTGACAGTGCCCTACAACCCGCAGCAGAATGGCGTGGCTGAGAGGTTCAACAGGACCCTGCAGGAGGGGGCACGCACTCTCCTTGGGCGTGCAGGGCTACCTGATCCGTTTTGGGTGTCTGCACTGAGGCAGGTCGCCCTTGTGAAGAATAGGGTGCTGGCTACAGTTGGGGATAAGGAGTGGATCCCATATACCAAGTGGTATGGGAGTGCTCCAGCTGTGAATATGCTGAGGGCATTTGGGTGCATGGTAGTGTTTCATGTGCCTAAGGAGAAAAGAGGGAAGTTGGAGGCTTCTGGAAGATGGGGTGTGCACTTGGGGATTGCAAAGGATCACAAGGGATGGCTGCTATGGGACTTGACCACCCAGAAGCTGACAGTGTCAAGGGATGTGAAGTTTCTTGAGTCCCTGTACTATAAGGAATGGAAGCAGCAGCAACAGAAGCTTCCATCTACACCACTCATTGTGGAGGCAGATGAGTTGCAGCAGCCTTCAAGACAGGTGGAGGTTGCAGTGTCAGAGGAGGAGATGTCTGGGGTGACTGAGGAAGGGGGAGCAGCTGAAGTGGCAGCAGCAGCAGCAACATGAGTCTCCACCTCGAGTTCCACACCCGCCTGAGCGTCCTAGGAGGGATGTGCGCCCTCCAGTGAGGCTGACCTATGGGGGAAGAGGCAAGCCAAATGTGGTGCAGGCTGGGAGTGTGGTTGAGCAGATTGAGGAAGATGAGATCGCTCACTGCTACTGGGCACCAATCCCTGAGCCCAAGACTCGAGAAGAGGCCTTGAATGGACCAAATGGGGAGAAGTGGAAGGCGAGTGAGGATGAGGAGTTCGGGTCCCTAATTGAGAACGAGACATGGGACCTGTGTGACTTGCCTCCTGGAAAGAAGGCAATCACTTCCAAGATGATCTACAGGCACAAGTATGGACCTGAAGGGGAGCTGACCCGCTACAAGTCTAGGCTTGTGGCACGGGGGTTTCAGCAGACAAAGGGGAAGGACTATGATGAGGTGTTTGCTCCTGTGGGGAAAGGAACAACACTGAGGGTGCTGTTGGCGATAGCTGCACTCCTGGGATGGAAGATTCGGCAGATGGATATTGTGACTGCCTTTCTGAATGGGATCATTATGGAGGAGGTGTACATGAAGCAGCCAGAGGGGCTGGATGACGGGAGCGGCAGGGTCTGCAGGCTGAAGAAGGCCATCTATGGCCTTAAGCAGGCGCCTCGTGCATGGTATCACAAGTTGGAGGAGGCGCTGTTGGCTGGGGGTTTCAAGAAGAGTGAGTGTGACCCCAGCCTGTTCCTGCTGCAGGAGAAGGATGAAATCCTCATGCTCTTGGTGTATGTGGATGATATCCTTCTCTTTTCTGCATCCACTGCTTTGCTGGACAGCGCAGAGCAGATGCTGGAGATGCAGTTCAAGTGCTCCAAGATGGGTGAGGTGAAGTACTACTTGGGGATGCACGTGGAGAGAGATGTGGAAAAGGGTGTGCTGAGGTTGCACCAGAGGAAGTACTGTGAGGGGCTGGCTGAGAAGTATGGGCTGCAAGATGGGGGAAAGCCAGCAACACCACTACCTTCAGGGTTTACTGTGGAGCCATGTGCTGATGAGGAGGTAGTGGGTGATAGTGACAGGAAGCTGTTTCATTCGATGGTTGGGTCGCTGAATTATGCTGCAAATCATACACGGCCTGACATTGCATTTGCTACATCACGATTGGCTAGTGTGGTCTCACGCCCTAGTCATGAGCAGCTGGAAGCGGCCAAGAGGTTGGTCCGCTATGTGAGCGCTACGGCATCAGTGGGATTGGAGTACAGTGGAGTGAGGCAGCGGTTGCAGAGAGGTGCTGCAGATGTGAAGAGTGGAGAGATGCTCTTGAGTTGCTATACTGACGCTAGCTTCAACTCAGTGAAAGCGGATGGCACCAGCATTGGGGGTTATGTGTGCTTGCTAGGAGGTGGTGCTGTGAGCTGGCGCAGCAAGAAGCAGAATGAGGTGGGATTGTCCTCATGTGAGACTGAGTACATGGCCTTACACCATGGGGCCAAGGAAGTAGTGTGGCTAAGGCGTTTGTTGGAGGAGTTGGGAGTTGGTCAGGAGAAGCCGACAGTTGTGTTTTGTGACAATGAGTCCGCTGTGAAGCTCGCCAAGAATGCTTGTCTGCATGGGCTGACAAAACACATAAGGCCTAAGTGGCATTGGGTGAGGAGACTCCTTGATAAGGAGGTGCGGCTGGAGATAGTGAAGACCCATCAGCAGGCAGCAGATATTTTCACCAAGCGTCTGGCGGAGGCGGATCATTGGAAGGGCATGAAGCTTGCTGGGATGAGTGTGCATTGAGTATGCATGCTTGAGATGTGGTATGGTGGATGATGGTTGGCAGCCAGAGGGGGAGATTGTTGTGTGATGTCATCATATGCTATCACATTCTGTCTGCCTCCCATCCCATGTTTTTTCAACTTGCATGTGTGGTTTGAATGTGCAAGCATTTGTGTGTGTGTGTTCTGGAGTTTGGGAATGTGTTTTGTGTTATTTTGTTTGAGCAGGTATTTGTGATGATAGATCTTGAGAAGATCTTTCCGACGCAACAAGAATCGCTTCAATCGGAGCAAGAACGCGAAAGCTATGAAGATTCAAAGTTCATGAGCTTGCGTTACAATTGCGGCGGTTACAAAGTGAAGTTGTGGGGTGACTTTATATGGAGTTGGGACCTTTGGGGTTGGGGAAATTGTCACTCTACTGTAACAGCTGCAAATTGGTTGGGAACAACCAAGCTAGGTTGGCAAGGGTGGCCAACTTGGATGGATTGGTTGGGAAGGGACAAATGTCAAAGTTGGGGTTCCTATAGGGAGGGAATCTTTGTGCTTATGGGGTTTCCTTGGTTGGGGACTCTCTTGGGACCTTCCCTCTCATCCCTCTCTTCTATCCCAACCTTTCTCTTGCTCCTTCTAATTCCTTGTGAGATTCTTGAACTTTGATTGAACTCTTGAGATTGAGTTAAGTTCTCCTCCTACAGCTTACCCCCTAGTGCGTCGAAAGCCATAGCGTCGCGAATACTTCATCAATCAACGTGATTCAAATTGGGAACGGTAGCTGAGATCAAGAGCTACAACATATCCAAGTTTCGCGACATTCCAACGGCTAGTGTTTTGTCGACGTCGTTTCTTGTGAAGACGACTTTTCTGTCCAGAATTTCGGATTTATATTTTGAGTAATTCTAGCTCCTAAGTTCACCTAGACTCTGTCCTTAATCCTAACAAAGCAAGGAAGCTAGCGAAGCGAAGTGAAGAGAAGCTAAGCGAAGCGAACAAGAATAAGCGAAGCGAAGCGAAGCTAATCGAAGCGAAGCGAAGCGAAGATAAGAGAAGCGAACAAGAAGCTAAGCAAAGCTAATCGAAGCGAAGCGAAGCTAAGCAAAGCGAAGCGAAGCTAAGCAAAGCTAGGCGAAGCGAAGCGAAGCTAGGCGAAGCGAAGTGAAGCTAAGCGAAGATATGCGAAGCGAAGGGAAGCGAAGCTAAGCGAAGCTAAGCGAAGCTAAGCGAAGCGAAGCAAAGCTAAGCGAAGCAAAGCGAAGCAAAGCGAAGCGAAACGAAGCGGATCTAAGCGAAGCTTAGCAAAGCGAGGCGAATTTAAGCGAAGCGAAGCTAAGCGAACTGAAGCTAAGCGAATCTAAGGGAAGTGAAGCTAAACGAAGCAAAGCAAAGCAAAGCGAAGCGAAGCGAAGAGAAGCGAAGCGAAGCGAAGCTAAGCAAATCTAAGAGAAGCGAAGCGAAGCAAAGCGAAGCAAGGCAAGGCTAAGCTAAGCGAAGCTAAGCGCAGCTAAGCAAAGCTAAGCGCAGCTATGCAAAGCTAAGCGAAGCTAAGTGAAGCTAAGCAAAGCTAAGCGAAGCTAAGCGAAACTAAGCGCAGCTATGCGAAGCGAAGCGCAGCTAAGGGAAGCAAACCGAAGCTAAGCGAAGCGAGGCTAAGCAAGGCGAACACGAAGCTAAGCGAAGCTAATCGAACCGAAGCGAAGCTAAGCGAAGCGAAGCGAAGCTAATCGAAGCGAAGCAAAGCTAAACGAAGCGAAGCGAAGCAAAGCGAAGCGAAGCGAAGCTTAGCGAAGCGAACATGAAGCTAAGCAAAGCTAGGCGAAATGAAGCGAAGCTAAGCGATGCGAAGCAAAGCTAAGCGAAGCAAAGCGAAGTGAAGCGAAGCGAATCTAAGCGAAGCAAAGCAAAGCGAAGCGAAGCTAAGCGAAGCGAATTTTTAGCAAAGCGAAGTGAAGCTAAGCGAAGCTAAGCGAAGCAAAGCGAAGCGAAGCAAAGAGAAGCGAAAAGAAGCGAAGCGAAGCTAAGCGAAGCGAAGCAAGGCGAAGCTAAGCGAAGCTAAGGGAAGCGAAGCAAAGCAAATCGAAGCGAATTGAAGTGAAGCGAAGCGAAGCTAAGCAAAGCAAAGCAAAGTCAAGTAAAGCTAAGGGAAGCGAAGAAAAGCGATGCTAAGCGAAGCGAAGCGAAGCTAAACGAAGCTAAGCGAAGCGAAGCGAAGCTAAGCTAAGCTAAGCAAAGCTAAGCGAAGAGAAGCAAAGAGAAGCGAAGCGAAGAGAAGCAAAGCAAAGCTAAGGGAAGCGAAGACGAAGGTAAGCGAAGCGAAGCGAAGCAGATCGAAGCTAGGCAAAGCACAGGGAAGCTAAGCGAAGCGAAGCCAAGTGAAGCTAAGCAAAGCAAAGCGAAGCAAAGCATATCGAAGCGAAGCAAAGCGAAGAGAAGCGAAGAGAAGCGAAGTGAAGCTAAGCGAAACTAATCGAAGCGAAGCAAAGTGAAGCTTAGGGAAGCGAACCTGAAGCTAAGAGAAGCTAGGCGAAGGGAAGCGAAGCTAAGCGAAGCGAAGTAAAGAGAAGCTAAGCGAAGCGAAGATATGGGAAGCAAAGCGAAGATATGGGAAGCGAAGCGAAGCTAGGCGAACCGAAGCGAAGCTAAGCGAAACGAAGCGAAGCTAAGCGAAGCTAAGCAAAGCTAAGCGATGCGAATCTAAGCGAAGCTATGCGAAGCGAAGAGAAGCTAAGCGAAGCTAAGCGAATCTAAGCGAAGCTAAGCGAAGCGAAGCTAAGCGAAGCTTAGGGAAGCGAAGCGAAGATAAGGGAAGAGAAGCGAAGGGAAGCGAAGAGAAGCGAAGCGAAACTAAGCAAAGCTAAGCAAAGCTAAGCAAAGCGAAGCAAAGCTATGTGAAGCTAAGCGAAGCTAAGCGAAGCAAAGCGAAGAGACGCAAAGAGAAGCGAAGAGAAGAGAAGCAAAGCTAAGAGAAGCAACGCGAAGCTAAGCGCGGCTATGTGAAGCGAAGGGAAGCTAAGCATAGGTAAGCAAAGCGTAGCGAAGCTAAGGGAAGCGAAGCGACGCTAAGCGTATCTAAGCGAAGCTAAGCGAAGCAAAGCGAAGCTAAGCGTAGTTAAGCGAAGCGAAGCAAAGCGAAGCGAAGCAAAGCAAATCGAAGCGAAGCTAAGCAAAGCGAAGCAAACTGAAGCAAAGCTAAGCGAAGCGAAGCGAAGCTAAGCAAAGCGAAGCGAAGCTAAGCAAAGCGAAGCGAAGCTAAGCGAAGCTAAGTGAAGCGAAGTGAAGCTAAGCGAAGCTAAGCGAAGCGAGGCTAAGCGAAGCGAATACAAAGCTAAGCAAAGCTAATCGAAGCGAAGCTAAGCAAAGCGAACACAACTTAGCGAAGCAAAGCGAAGGTAAGCGAAGCGAAGTGAACCGAAGCTAAGCAAATCGAACACGAAGCTAAGCGAAACTAATCGAAGCAAAGAGAAGCTTAGAGAAGCAAACACGAAGCTAATTGAAGCGAAGCAAAGCGAAGCTAAGAGAAGCCAACACGAAGCTAAGCGAAGCTAAGCGAAACTAATCGAAGCGAAGCGAAGCTAAGCGTAGCGAAGCAAAGCTAAGCAAAGCGAAGCGAAGCTAAGCAAAGCGAAGCGAAGCTAAGCAAAGCGAAGCGAAGCAAGGCGAAGCGAAGACAAGCGAAGAGAAGCAAAGCGAAGATGCACTAGAGGAAGTGCTTCAGATGAAGTGCTCTAGATGAAGCGCTCCGGACGAAAGTGCACTGGAGGAAGTGCTTAAGATGAAGTGCTCTAGATGAAGTGCTCCAGAAGAAATTGTTCCAGACGAAAGTGCTCTAGACAAAAGTGCACCAGACGAAGTGCTACAGACAAAGTGCTTCAGACGAAGTGCACAAGATGAAGTGCACCAAACGAAAGTGTACCAGACGACCTTCACCAGACGAAGTGCTCCAGACGAAATAGCACCAGACAAAGTGCTCCAGCCGAAAGTGCTCCAGACGAAGTGCTCCACATGGAGTGCTCGAGAACAAGTGCTCCAGACCAAGTGCTCCAGACCAAGTGCTCCAAACAAAGTGCTCCAGACGAAGCGCTCCAGAAGAAAGTGCTCTCGACAAAAATGCACTAGAAGAAGTGCTCCAAACAAAGTGCTCCATACGAAGGTGCTCTAGATGAAAAAGCATGAGACAAAGTGCTCCAAACGAAAGTGCTCCCGACGAAGTGCTCCAAACGACGAGAACTTTCGTCCGGAGCACTTCACCTGGAGCACTTTCGTCTGGAGCACTTTGTCGAGAGCCCTTCGTTTGGAGCACTTTGTCTGGTGCTTTTCGGTCTAGAGCACGTTCGTTTAGAGCACTTTGTCTTGAGCACTTTGTCTGGAGCTTTTCCGTCTAGAGCACGTTCGTCTTGAGCACTTCGTCCGGAGCACATAGTCCTGAGTATTTTCATCTGGTGAACTTCGTCTGGTGCACTTTTGTCTGGAGCATTTTTTTTTGGAGCACTTTATTAGGCGCACTTCGTCTAGAGCACTTTGCTTTATGCACTTTGTCTGGAGCACATTCGTCAAGAGCACTTCGTCTAGAGTACTTCTTGTGGAGCACTTTCGTCTACAGCACTTCATCTGGAGCACTTTTGTGTGGAGCACTTTCGTATAGAGAACTTTGTCTAGAGCACTTCATCTGGAACACGTTGTCTGGTGCACTTTTGTCTGAAATACTTTCGTCTGAATCACTTTCGTCTAGTGCGCTTCCTCTGCTGCACTTCGTCTGGAGCACTTCATCTGGAGCACTTTGTCCGAAGCACTTCATCTGGTGCACATTCATCTGGTGCACTTTCGTCTCGAGAACTTTCGTCTGGTGCACTTTCGTCTAGAGCACTTTCGTCTGGAGCACTTCATCTGGAGCACTTCGTCTGGAGCACTTCGTCTTGTGCACTTTCGTCTGGAGCACTTTTGTCTGGAGCACTTTCTGGAGCACTTTCGTCTGGAGAACTTTATCTAGAGCACCTGGTCAAGAGCACATGGTCTGGAGCACTTGGTCTAGAGCACTTCGTTAGGAGCACTTAGTATGTTGCACTTTCGCCTGGAGCACTTCGTCTGGAGCACTTCATCTGAAGCATTTTGTCTAAAGCACCCCGTCTAGTGCACGTTCGTCTGGAGCACTTTTGTCTCGAGTTTTTTTGTCTGGAGCACTTCATCTAAAGCACTTTCATCTGGAGCATTTCGTCTCGAGCACTTCGTCTAGAGCCCTGCGTTTGGAGCACTTCGTCTGGTGCTTTTCGGTCTAGAGCACTTTGTCTGGAGCGCTTTGTCTGGGGCATTTCCGTCTAGAGCACGCTCGTCTTGAGCACTTCATCTGGAGCACATTGTCCTGAGTACTTTTATCTGGTGAACTTCGTCTGGTGCTTTTTTGTTTGGAGCACTTTATCAGGAGCACTTCGTCTAGAGCACTTCGTCCGGAGCACTTCGTCTTGAGCCCATTGCATAATGCACTTTGTCTGGAGAACATTCGTGTAGAGCAGTTTGTCTAGAGTACTTTTTGTGGAGCACTTTCATCTGCACACTTCATCTGCAGCACTTTCGTGTGGAGCACTTTCGTATAGAGAACTTCATCTGGAGCACTTCGTCTGCAGCACGTTGTCTGGTCCACTTTGTCTAAATTACTTTCGTATGAATCGCTTTTGTCTAGTGCGCTCGTCTGCTGCACATCGTCTGGAGAACTTTATCTGGAGCACTTGGTCAAGAGCACATGGTCTGGAGCACTTGGTCTAGAGCACTTCGTTAGGAGCACTTAGTATGTTGCACTTTTGCCTTGAGCACTTCGTCTGGAGCACTTCGTCTGGAGCACTTTGTCTAGAGCACCTCGTCTAGTGGACGTTCATCTGGAGCACTTTTGTCCGGAGTTCTTTCGTCTGGAGCACTTCGTCTAAAGCACTTTCATCCGGAGCACTTCGTCTGGAGCACTTTGCCTGGAGCACTTTGTCTAGAGCACTTCGTTTAGAGCACTTCATCAAGAGCACTTCGTCTGGTGCCTTTTCGTCTGGAGAGCGTTCGTTTGGAGCACTTCGTCTGTAGCACTTCGTCTGGTGCACTTTTGTCGAGAGCACTTTCATCTGGAGCATTTTTGTCTGGAGCACTTGGTTTGGAGCACTTGGTCTAGAGCACTTGGTCTGGGGCACTTGGTCTCGAGCACTTCGTCTCGAGCACTTAGTCTGGTGCACTTTCGTCTGGAGCACTTCATCTAGTGCACGTTCGTCTTGAGCACTTTGGTTTGGAGAACTTTCGTCTGGAGCATTTTTTATGGAGCACTTCGTCTAGTGCTTTTTGGTCTGAAGCACGTTAGTTTGGAGCACTTCGTGTGGAGCACTTCATCTGGAGCACTTTTGTCTCGAGTTTTTTCGTCTGGAGCACTTCATCTATAGCACTTTCATCTGGAGCATTTCGTCTCGAGCACTTCGTCTAGAGCCCTTCGTTTGGAGCACTTCGTCTGGTGCTTTTCGGTCTAGAGCACGTTTGTTTAGAGCACTTTGTCTGGAGCGCTTTGTCTGGGGCATTTCCGTCTAGAGCACGCTCGTCTTGATCACTTCATCTGGAGCACATAGTACTAAGTACTTTTATCTGGTGAACTTCGTTTGGTGCACTTTTGTTTGGAGCACTTTATCAGGAGCACTTCGTCTAGAGCACTTCGTCCGAAGCACTTCATCTAGTGCACACTTCATCTGCAGCACTTTCGTGTGGAGCACTTTCGTATAGAGAACTTCGTCTGGAGCACTTCGTCTGGAGCACGTTGTCTAGTGCACTTTGTCTAAATTACTTTCGTATGAATCACTTTTGTCTAGTGCGCTCGTCTGCAGCACAACGTCTAGAGCACTTTATCTAGAGCACTTCGTCCGAAGCACTTCATCTGGTGCACATTCATCTGGTGCAGTTTCGTCTAGAGCACTTTCGTCTGGAGCACTTTTGTCTAGAGCACTTTTGTCTGGAGCACTTCGTTGGGAGCACTTCGACTGGAGCAATTTGTCCGGAGCACTTCGTCTTGTGCACTTTTGTGTAGAGGACTATTGTCCGGAGCACATTCGTCTGGAGCACTTTGACTGGAGCACCTTGTCTAGACCAATTCGTCTAGTGCACGTTTGTCTGGAGCACTTCGACTGGAGTACTTTCGTTTGGAGCACTTCTTCAAGAGCACTTTCATTTGGAGCACTTTGTCTCGTGCTTTTTCATCTGGAGCACCTTCGTCTGGTGCACTTCATCTTGTGCACTTCGTCTGGAGCACCTTCGTCTGGTGCACTTCATCTTGTGCACTTTGTCTGGAGCACTTCTTCTGGCGCACATTTGTCGACAGCACTTTCTTGTAGAGCACTGCGTCTGGAGCACTTTATTTGGAGCACTTGGTCTGGAGCACTTGTTCTCGAGCACTTGGTCTCGAGCTTTTGTTCTCGAGCACTTTATTTGGAGCACTTCGACTGGAGCACTTTGTCCAGTGCACGTTCATGTGGAGCACTTCGCTTGGAGCACTTTTGTCTAGAGCACTTTCGTCTGGAGCACTTCGTCTGTTCCTCTTTGGTCTGGAGCACGTTCATTTGGAGCACTTCGTCTGGAGCACTTTCATCTAGAGCACTTTTGTTTGGAGCACTTCGTCTGGAGAACTTTCGTCTGGAGCACTTTGCTTGGAGCACTTTCGTCTGGAGCACTTTGTCTAGAGCACATTGTCTGGAGCTTTTCCGTGTAGAGCACCTTCGTCTTGAGCACTTCGTCTGGAGCACATTGTCCTGAGTACTTTTATCTGGTGAACTTCTTCGGGTGCACTTTTGTCTATAGCACTTTTGTCAGGAGCACTTTATCAGGAGCACTTCGTCTAGAGCACTTCGTCCGGAGCACTTCGTCTAGAGCACTTTTGTCTGGAGCACTTTCGTCTGGAGCACTTCGTCGGGAGCACTTGGACTGGAGCAATTCGTGTGGAGCACTTCGTCTGGTGCACTTTTGTCTGGAGCACTATTGTCCAGAGCACATTCGTTTGGAGCACTTCATCTGGAGCATTTGGTCTAGAGCACATGGTCTGGAGCACTTTGTCTAGAGCACTTGGTCTAGAGCACATTGTCAGGAGCACTTAGTCTTGTGCACTTTTGCCTGGAGCACTTCGTCTAGTGCACGTTCATCTGGAGCACATTCTTTCGGGGAACTTTTGCCTGGAGCACTTTGCTTGGAGCACTTTCGTCCAGAGCACTTCGTCTTGAGCACTTTGTCTGGTGATTTTTGCTCTAGAGCACGTTTGTTTGGAGCACTTTGTCTGGACCAGTTTCGTCAGGAGCACTTTGTTTGGTGCTTTTTCGTCTGGAGCACTTCATCTGGAGCACATAGTCTGGAGCACTTTCGTCTTGTGAACTTCGTCAGGTGTACCTTTGTTTGTAGCTCTTTGGCCTCAAGCATTCTGTCTAGAGCACTTCGTCTAGAGCACTTTGTCGGGAGCACTTCGTCAAGAGCACTTTTTCTGTTGCTTTTTCGTATTGAGCACGTTCGTCTGGAGCACTTTGTCTGGAGCACATAGGTTGGAGCATTTTTGTCTCGTGAACTTTGTCTGGTGCACTTCGCGTGGTGCACTTCATTTGGAGTACTTTGTCTAAAGCACTTCATCTGGTGCACTTTGTCTGGTGCGCATTTGTCTGGAGAGCTTTCGTCTGGAGCACTTTGTCTGGAGCACTTTCGTCAGGAGCACTTCGTCTGGAGCACTTCGTCTAGAGCACTTCGTCTAGAGCACTTCGTTTGGAGCACTTCGTCTTGAGCACTTTATCTGGAGCACATCGTCTGGAGCACTTTGTCTGGAGCACTTCGTCTGGAGCACTTCGCTTGGTGCACTTTGTCCGGAGCACATTCGTCTGGAGCACTTCATCTAGAGTACTTCTTCTGGAGCACTTTAGTCTGCAGCATTTCATCAAGAGCACCTTCGTGTGGAGCACTTCGTCTATAGCACTTCGTCCGGAGCACTTCGTCTAGAGCACTTCGTTTGGAGCACTTTGTTCAGAGCACTTTGTTTGGTGCACTTCGTTTGGTGCATGTCGTCTTGTGCACTTTCGTCTAAATCACTTTCGTCTAGTGCACATCGTCTACTACACTTCGTCTAGAGCACTTCATCTGGAACACTTCGTCTGGAGCACTTTGTCTGGTGTACATTTATCTGGTGCACTTTTGTTTCGAGAAATTTCTTCTGGTGCATCTTCATCTAGAGCACTTTCGTCTGGAGCACTTTGTCTGGAGCACTTCGTTTGGAGCACTTCATCTTGTGCACTTTTGTCTGGAGCACTTTTGTCTGGAGCACTTTCGTCTGGTGCACTTTCGTCTGGAGCATTGGGATTGTTCGAAGACTTGCTTGCGAGGAAACAGCAGCTATGAAATCTGTTGCCTTGCAGGAACCTGCAGCCAAGAACAGCGGGAGAAACAAGCTTCAGAAAATTCCTCCAACACACACCCAGAGCGTGTTCAGTTGAATTCTAGAGAACCGACTTCGGTTTCGGTTTCGGACTTGGTTTCGGTTACCGAAATCCGAATTCCGCGGTTGCCAGAATTTTGCGGTTTGCAGAATTCCGCGTGTTATGAATTATAACTCAGAGTATAGCGCAGAATACTATAGGGGAACGTGATTACAGAGTGTGCTATCCAAATGAGACCTAGGGCTTATATAGTGCGAGTTGACCAGGTGGAATGTCGAGGGTTGGACCAGTCAAGGGCTCGACAGTCCGAGGGTGACGCGGTCAAAACGGGTTCATGGCGACTCGGGGTCAGGTTGGGGCCGAAAAGGTCGTTGGGGGCGGGTTTGGCGCGATAACCCAGGGCCGAGGCTACGGATCCGCACTGTTCGCGGTACTCGCTGTGGCGAGTCCCAGTAAGGAATCGGAAATCCTTACACTCTCCCACCTTCTAAAGGAAAGCCCTCCCTTTATCGATGTCGAACCTTTTATCTAATTTAATCCCCGAAGTGACTGTAAGTCTTTAGCCCCGTGACGAGCGTAATGATTACGCGGGCCGGACGAGGTCTTGACGTCGAAGTGAAATCGATGGTCAGAAAGCGTCGAAACGATCGCTTTTAATCACCGCCGTCGAAGATGCTCGAATTCTTCTGGTGACCAAACGGGCAAGGGTAAATACTCCAGCGGAAAGACAATGAACAGTGAAACCGTCGAGTGGTCGATTGATGATGGTGCCTGGCAGTCGAATTTCTTGAAATGATGATGGGCGAATATCGTGATGGTCGATGAATATGAACGACCCGTTCGTCAAACGCGAGGTCGTTTGAGTCACATGCGAGAGCACGCGTTCGTGTCCCACGAAAGTCAGCAAACTCCATCAACGAAGTGACGAAATCAGGTGCAGAAGCATAACGACGATGAATGTCGGTCGCAAATGGTTAATAGAACACGCTGGAAAGTCGTCGGAAAATTGCAGCACAGCTGCCCTTCTCCCCCCTTCAAAAGAAAACAACTCCCAAGTTCCCAGGTAAAAGTGCGCTTGGGAGTGGTTTGCGAGTGGTTTACCACCCTACAAGAGTGGCGTGCGAATAGTTTGCCACCCCCCGAGAGTCGCGTGCGAATGGTTTGCCACCCTGCAGAGTGGCTTGGGAGTGGTTTGCGAGTGGTTTGCCACCCCCCGAGGGTGGCGTGCGAGTGGTTTTGCACCCCCCTGATTGGCGTGCGAGTGGTTTGCCACCCCCGAGAGTGGCATGCGAGTGGTTTGCCACCCCCTGAGAGTGGCGTGCGAGTGGTTTGCCACCTTCCCAGATTGGCGTGGGAGCGGTTTGCCACCCTCCAAAAGTGGCGTGCGAATAGTTTGCCACCTCCCCATTGTGGCGTGCGAATGGTTTGCCACCCCTCAGAAAGGCTTGGGAGTGGTTTGCCACCCCCACGAGTGGCGTGCGACTCCTTTGCCACCTACCGAGAGTGGCGTGCGAGTGGTTTGCCATCCCCCCAAGTGGCATTCGAGTGGTTTGCCACCCTCTAAGATTGGCGTCCGAGTGGTTTGCCACCCTCCAAGAGTGGTGTGCGAATAGTTTGCCACCCCGCAGTGTGACGTGCGAGTGGTTTGCCATCCCGCAGTGTGACGTGCGAGTGGTTTGCCACCCTCCAAGAGTTGCATGCGAGAGGTTTGCCACCCCCAAAAGTGGCGTGCGAGAGGTTTGCCACCACCCAAGGTTGGCGTGCAAGTTGTTTACCACCCTCCAAGAGTGGCGTGCGAGTGTTTTGCCACCCCGTAATATGATGTGCGAGTTGTTTGCCACCCCCCAAGGTTGGCGTGCAAGTTGTTTACCACCCTCCAAGAGTGGCGTGCGAGTGTTTTGCCACCCCGCAGTATGATGTGCGAGTTGTTAGGGAGTGGTTTGCCACACTGCGAGACTGGCGTGCGAATGGTTTGCCACCCCTCAGAGAGGCTTGGGAGTGGTTTGCCACCCCCACGAGTGGCGTGGGACAGGTTTGCCAACCACTGAAAGTGGCGTGCGACTGGTTTGCCACCGACTGAAAGTGGCGTGCCAGTGGTTTGCCACCCCCCCGAGTGGCGTGCGAGTAGTTTGCCACCCTCCAAGGTTGGCGTGCAAGTTGTTTACCACCCTCCAAGAGTGGCGTGCGAGTGTTTTGCCACCCCGCAGTATGATGTGCGAGTTGTTTGCCACCCCGCAGTGTGACGTGCAAGTGGTTTGCCACCCCGCAGTGTGACGTGCGAGTGGTTTTCCACCCCCCGAGAGTGGCATGCGAATGGTTTGCCACCCCTCAGAGTGGCTTAAGAGTGGTTTGGCACCCCCTCGAGTGGCGTGCGAGTAATTTGCCACCCCCCAAGTGGTGTGCGAGTGGTTTGCCACCCCCCCGAGTGGCGTGCGAGAGGGTTGCCACCCCCAAGAGTGTCTTGCGAGTGGTTTGCCACGCCCCGAGAGTGGCATGCGAGTAGTTTGCCGCCCCCTAACAGTGGGGTGCGCGTGGTTGGTGCTGCTGTGTTGGTGGAGGCCCAACAGCTTGGGAGAGCAAGAAACAAGTGGACCAAGCATTGAGCTCGGTGGAGTCCGAGTACATGGCACTCTTCCGTGCCATAAGAGAGGTTGTGTGGCAGCGGCGTTTGCTAGCTGAATTGGGGGAGGAGCAGCAAGGACCTACCCCACTCTACTGTGATAGCCAGGGTGCTATTGCATTGGCTAAGAACCCCGTTCTTCATGGCCTTACCAAGCACATGAAGGTGAAGTGGCATTGGGTGAGGAGCATGGTAACCGCGGGTGAAGTGGAGTTGCACTACGTGAAGACGACGGCGCAGCCTGCTGATATGATGACCAAGAGGCTGGTTGAGCAGCAGCATTGGAAGTGTTGCAAGCTTGATGGGATGGCTCTGAACTAAGGGGAGCAGATTCTAAGGCCAACAATCCAAGGGGGAGTTTGTTGGTGCAACCTTATGGCTTGCACTCGGCTTGTCGTCCTTGTTTGTGTGTGTGCATGCATGGCATGGAATGAATTGTGAGTCTATGTCATTGCTATCCAGTGCTTTTGTGTGTGTTTGAATGGTGTATCACAATGTGGTTTGTGTCGGTCAAGACATTAGCGAGTTTTTACAACTCGCATGTCAAGTCGTCGTTTGTGTGTCGCATGTGTTTTTTCTATTTTGTCGAGTGTGAAGTGTCCATCGTGTCGCAGGTGTGTGCAGCAAGCCCCCATCAACTCAAGAAGAATTTATCTTGCAGATCCAAGAACAAGAGCTCAAGATTTCAAGCCCAAGGGACGCGGATAAATATTAAATAGTGAAAATAGTAACGTTACTTCGTGTAGTGTTACATTTCACTTGGTGTAGCCCCTTGGAGGGTTGGTTTCGAGACTCTTCATGGTTGGGGACTCTGTGGTGGTGTACCACCAACCTGGACCTCGGCTCTTGGGGTATGAAGAGGCTGGGAACCACATCCCTCTCGAACTCTTCTTGCTAAGTTTTGTACTTCCAAGACTATAGTGGCTCCTATACCTCCTGCCAGTCAAACCGCCATAGCGTCGTCAAAGCTTCATGGAAATTCATGATTCAACTTGCTGCTGATAGACGACAGCAACGCGCTCCAGATCCAACTTACAGATTATAGTTTGACTCAGCCAGCAGATCGTTATCAATATTTGAAGCCGTCTGACGGAAATCCGACTGTGCTCTCTATCTCTCATTATAGGCACATCTGAGCCTATTGTGACTATAACATGTCCTGCCGGGATCCCGCTCACACTTACTGCCCTCTCCCCCTCCCTTGCTTCATGCCACTCCCCCTCCTCTGTCCTCATGCCTCTCCGCCTCCCCTGCCCTCATGCATCTCCCTCTCCACTGCCCTCATGCCTATCTGCCTCCCCTCTCCTCATGCCTCTTTCCCTCCCCATCTCCTCCAGCTGTCCCTGCCTCTCACGCCCTCACGCCTCTCCCACTCCTGCTCTCACTCCTACCCCCCTACCCTCTCTGCACTCCATCTTTCCCCACTCTCCTGCACTCATGCCACTCCCCCTCCCCTACCCTAACACCCTCTCCCCCTCCCATGCCCCCCACGCCTCTTCCTCCCCCGCCCTCACGCCTCTTCCCCTCCCCATCTCCTCCAGGCTGCACTCTCCCTTTCCCCACTCTCCTACTCGTACCCCTCTTTCCCTTCCCTTCTCTCACCTCTCGCTCCCTCCACGGCTCTTGCGCCTTCCCACATCCCCCCTTATCACGCACCTCATACCTCAATGCTCTCCCATCTCTCCCCCTCCCCTACTCTTACGCCTCTCCCCCTCCCCTGCACTCACGCCTGCTCTCATGCCTCACTCTCTCCCTGCTCTCATGCCTCACTCCCTCCCTGCTCTCGTGCCTCACTCCCTCCTTGCACTCATGCCTCACTCCCTCCCTGCTCTCACGCCTTCCCCCCTCCACTGCTCTTGTGCCCCTCTCCCTCGCTCCTCGCATCTCCCCCTAGCTACTATCTGTTGTCTTCCCCATCCCTGCGGCCTCGCTTTCTTCCCTGCTGCTGCGCCTTGACCCTTGATCTGTTTTCATTCAATGAGAAGGCAGGGGATTGCGGCGCGCGAAAAAGCGGGTAACACGTTACAACGTGGGAAAGAGGGAAGCGACCCGCAAGAGAAATCAGGAAGCGGTCCGCGAGGTGAAGCGAGCGAAGCAAAGCGAAGGGAAGCGAAGCTAAGCGAAGCGAAGCTAAGAGAAGCAAAGCGAAGTAAAGCGAAGCTAAGCAAAGCAAAGTGAAGCTAAGCGAAGCAAAGAGAAGCAAAGAGAAGGGAAGCAAAGAGAAGCAAAGCAAAGCTACGCGCAGCTATGCGAAGCGAAGCGAAGCTAAGCGAAGCTAAGTGAAGCTAAAGCAAAGTTAAGCGAAGCGAAGTGAAGCTAAGAGAAGCGAAGCGAAGTGAAGCTAAGAGAAGCGAAGCTAAGCGAAGCGAAGCGAAGCTAAGCGAAGCAAAGCAAAGTTAAGCAAAGCTAAGCGAAGCGAAGCTTAGCGAATCGAAGCGAAGCTAAGCGAAGCTAAGCGAAGAGAAGCGAAGCGAAGCTAAGCGAAGCGAAGCGGAGCTAAGCGAAGCTAAGAGAAGGGAAGCGAAGCTAAGCGAAGCAAGGCAAAGCTAAGCGAAGCTAAGGGAAGCGAAGAGAAGAGAAGGAAAGAGAAGCGAAGCAAAGCTAAGCGAAGCTAAGCGAAGTGTAGCGAAGCTAAGGGAAGCGAAGCAAAGCGAATCTAAGCGAAGCGAAGCGAAGCTAGGCGAAGCTAGGCGAAGCGAAGCAAAGAGAAGCAAAGAGAAGCGAAGCGAAGAGAAGCGAAGCTAAGAGAAGCAAAGCAAAGCTAAGCGCAGCTATGCGAAGCGAAGCGAAGCTAAGCAAAGCTAAGGGAAGCAAACCGAAGCTAAGGGAAGCGAAGCGAAGCTAAGCGAAGCTAAGCGAAGCGAAGAGAAGCGAAGCGAAGCGAAGCAAAGCTAAGTGAAGCAAAGCGAAGCGAATCGAAGCGAAGAGAAGCATAGTGAAGCGAAGCGAAGAGAAGCGAAGCTAAGAGAAGCACAGCGAAGCTAAGCGAAGCAAATCTAAGCTAAGCGAAGTGAAGCTAAGTGAAGCGAAGCAAATCGAATCTAAGCTAAGCGAAGCGAATCCAAGCGAACCTAAGCAAAGCGAAGCTAAGCGAAGCAAAGCGAAGCTAAGCAAAGTGAAGCGAAGCTAAGCAAAGCTAAGCGAAGCGAAGCGAAGAGAAGCATAGATAAGCGAAGCGAAAAGAAGCGAAGCTAAGAAAAGCAAAGCAAAGCTAAGCGCAGGTATGCGAAGCGAAGCGAAGCTAAGCAAAGCTTAGCAAAGCGAAGCGAAGCTAAGGGAAGCAAAGCGAAGCTAAGCGAAGCGAAGCCAAGCGAAGCTAGGCGAAGCGAAGCGAAGCCAAGCGAAGCTAGGCGAAGCGAAGCGAAGCCAAGCAAAGCTAGGCGAAGCGAAGCAAAGCCAAGCGAAGCTAGGCGAAGCGAAGTGAAGCTAGGCGAAGCTAAGCGAAGCAAAGCGAAGCTAACCAAAGCTAAGCGAAGCTAAGCAAATCTAAGCAAAGCTAAGCGAAACTAAGAGAAGCGAAGCGAAGCTAAGCGAAGTGAAGCGAAGCAAAGTGAAACGAAGCAAAGTTTAGCTAAGCTTAGCGAAGAGAAGCGAAGTGAAGCCAAGCGAAGCTAAAAGAAGCGAAGCGAAGCGAAACGAAGCTAAGCGATGCCAAGCAAAGTGAAGCTAAGCGAAGCAAAGCGAAGTTAAGCGAAGCTAAGCGATGCTAAGCAAAGGGAAGCGAAGAGAAGCGAAGCAAAGCCAAGCGAAGCTAAGCGAAGCTAAGAGAAGCAAAGCCAAGCGAAGGTAAACGAAGCTAAGCGAAGCGAAGCGAAGCTAAGCGAAGCTAAGCAAAGCGAAGCTAAGCGATGCTAAGCGAAGCGAAGCGAAGAGAAGCGAAGCGAGGCAAACCGAAGCTAAGCGAAGCGTAGCTAAGCGAAGCTAAGAGAAGCGAAGCGAAGCGAAGCAAAGCGAAGGGAAGCGAAGCTAAGCGAAGCGAAGCAAAGAGAAGCATAGAGAAGCGAAGCGAAAAGAAGCGAAGCTAAGAAAAGCAAAGCAAAGCTAAGCACAGGTATGCGAAGCGAAGCGAAGCTAAGCGAAGTGAAGCGAAGCTAAGGGAAGCGAACCGAAGCTAAGGGAAGCGAAGCGAAGCGAAGCGAAGCTAAGCGAAGCTAGGCGACGCGAAGTGAAGCTAGGCGAAGCTAAGCGAAGCAAAGCAAAGCTAAGCGAAGCTAGGCTAAGCTAAGCGAAGCGAAGCGAAGCTAAGCGAATCAAAGCGAAGATAAGCGAAGCGAAGCTAAGCGAAACTAAGCGAAGCTAAGCGATGCAAAGTGAAACAAAGCAAAGCTTTGCTAAGCTTAGCTAAGCTTAGCGAAGCGAAGCAAAGCTAAGGGAAGCAAACCGAAGCTAAGGGAAGTGAAGCGAAGCTAAGCGAAGCTAGGCGAAGCGAAGTGAAGCTAGGCGAAGCTAAGCGAAGCTAAGCGAAGCGAAGCGAAGCTAAGCGAATCTAAGCGAAGCAAAGTGAAACGAAGCAAAGCTTAGCAAGGCGAAGCGAAGTAAAGCTAAGCGAAGCTAGGCGAAGCTAAGCAAAGGGAAGCGAAGCTAAGAGAAGCTAAGCGAAGCTAAGCGAGGCAAAGCGAAGCTAAGCGAAGCAAAGCGAGGCTAAGCAAAGCGAACAGGAAGCTAAGCGAAGCGAAGCAAAGCTAATCGAAGCGAAGCTAATCGAAGCGAAGGTGAAGCTCTGCGAAGCTAAGCGAAGCGAAGCGAAGCTAAGCGAAGCGAAGTGAAGAGAAGCTAAGCGAAGCGAACACGAAGCTAAGCGAAGCTAATCGAAGCGAAGCCAAGCGAAGCTAAGCGAAGCGAACACAAAGCTAAACGAAACTAAAAGAAGCGAAGAGAAGCGAAGCGAAGCTAAGCAAAGCGAACCGAAGCTAAGCAAAGCTAAGAGAAGCGAAGCGAAGCTAAGCGAAGTGAAGTGAAGCTAAGCGAAGCTAAGGGAATCGAAGTGAAGCTAAGCAAAGTTATGCGAAGCGAAGCGAAGCTAAGCGAAGCTAAGCGAAGCTAAGCGAGTCTAAGCAAAGCGAACAGGAAGCTAAGCGAAGCGAAGCGAAGCTAATCGAAGCAAAGCTTATCGAAGCAAAGATGAAGCTAAGCGAAGCGAAGCGAAGCTAAGCGATGCAAAGCGAAGCGAAGCGAAGCTAAGCAAAGCGAAGTGAAGAGAAGCTAAGCGAAGCGAACACGAAGCTAAGTGAAGCTAATCAAAGCGAAGCGAAGCGAAGCGAAGCGAAGCTAAGCGAAGCGAACACAAAGCTAAGCGAAACTAAAAGAAGCGAAGAGAAGCGAAGCGAAGCTAAGCAAAGCGAACTGAAGCTATGCGAAGCCAAGAGAAGCGAAGCGAAGCGAAGCGAAGCTAAGCGAAGTGAAGTGAAGCTAAGCGAAGTTATGTGATTCGAAGCGAAGCTAAGCAAAGCTAAGCGAAGCTAAGAGAAGCAAAGCAAAGCAAAGCTAAGCTAAGCGAAGCTAAGCGAAGCTAAGCAAAGCAAAGCGAAGCTAAGCGAAGCAAAGCAAAGCTAAGCGAAGCGAGGCTAAGCGAAGCGAACAGGAAGCTAAGCGAAGCTAATCGAAGCGAAACTAAGCGAAGCAAACATGAAGCTAAGCGAAGCGAAGCGAAGCTAAGCGAAGCGAAGTGAAGAGAAGCTAAGCAAAGCGAACACGAAGCTAAGCAAAGCTAAAAGAAGGGAAGAGAAGAGAAGCGAAGCTAAGCAAAGCTAAGAGAAGCAAAGCTAAGAGAAGCAAAGCGAAGCTATGCGAAGTGAAGCGAAGCTAAGCGAAGCGAAGCGAAGAGAAGCGAAGCGAAGCAAAGCTTAGCGAAGCTAAGCGAAGCTAAGAGAAGCTAAGCGAAGCGAAGCTTAGCGAAGCGAAGCGAAGCTAAGCGAAGCGAAGAGAAGCATAGCGAAGCGAAGCTTAGCGAAGCGAAGTGAAGCTAAGCAAAGCGAAAAGAAGCGAAGCTAAGAGAACTCGAAAGCAGTTTCATGTGGAGCATTTTTGTCCGGAGCACTTGGTCTGGAGCACTTGGACTGGGGCACTTGGTCTTGAGCACTTTGTCTGGAGCACTTAGTCTGGTGCACTTTCGTCTGGAGCACTTTGTCTTAAGCAGTTTGTCTGGAGCACTTCATCTAGGGCGTTCGTCTCGAGCACTTTGGTCTGGAGAACTTTCGTCTGGAGCACTTTGTCTCCAGCACTTTTGTTTGGAGCACTTCGTCTGGAGCAGGTTGTCTGGAGCACTTCGTCTTGTGCTTTTTGGTGTGGAGCACGTTCGTTTGGAGCAGTTCGTATGGAGCACTTTGTCTGGAGCACTTCGTTTGGAGCACCTTGTCTGGTGCAGTTTCGACTGGAGCACTTTCGTCTGGAGCACTTTCGTCTGGAGCACTTTTGTCTTGAGCACTTGAGTTTGGAGCACTTCATCGGGAGCACTTTGAGTGGAGCAATTTGTTTGAAGCACTTCGTCTGGTGCACTTTTCTCTGGAGCACTTTTGTCCAGAGCACATTCATCAAGAGCACTTCATCTGGAGCAGTTGGTCTAGAGCACATAATCTTGAACACTTTGTCTGGAGCACTTGGTCTAGAGCACAGGAGCACTTAATCTTGTGCACTTTCGCCTGGAGCACTTTGTCTGGAGCACTTCTACTGGAGCACTTTGTCTATAGCAATTTGTCTAGTGCACATTCGTCCATAGCACTTCGTCTGTAGCACTTTCGTTTGGAGCACTTTGTCTTGTGCTTTTTCATCTGGAGCACCTTCGTCTGGTTCACTTCATCTTGTGCACTTCGTCTGGAGCACTTTGTCTGGAGCACTTCTTCTGGTGCACTTTTGTCGAGACCACTTTCTTCTGGAGCACTTCGTCTGGAGCACTTTGTTTGGAGCACCTGGTCTGGAGCACTTGGTCTGGAGAACTTGTTCTCGAGCACTCCGTCTGGAGCACTTAGTCCGGTGCACTTTCGTCTGGAGCACTTCGTCTAGTGCACGTTCATCTGGAGCACTTTCTTCTGGATCACTTCGTGTGGAGCACATTGTCTAGAGCACCTCATGTAGTGCGCATTCGTCTGGAGTACTTTTGTCCGGAGTTCTTTCGTCTGGAGCACTTCGTCTAAAGCACTTTCATCTGGAGCACTTCGCATGGAGCACTTTGCCTAGAGCACTTCGTTTAGAGCACTTCATCTGGAGCACTTTGTCTGGTGCCTTTTCGTCTGGAGCACGTTCGTTTGGAGCACTTTGTCTTGAGCACTTTCGTCTGGAGCACTTTGTCTAGAGCACCTCGTCTAGTGGACGTTCATCTGGAGCACTTTTGTCCGGAGTTCTTTCGTCTGGAGCACTTCGTCTAAAGCACTTTCATCTGGAGCACTTCGTCTGGAGCACTTTTCCTGGAGCACTTTCGTCTGGAGCAGTTTTGTCTGGAGCACTTTCTGGGGCACTTTCGTCTGGAGAACTTTATCTGGAGCACTTGGTCAAGAGCACATGGTCTGGAGCACTTGGTCTAGAGCACTTCGTTAGGAGCACCTAGTATGTTGCACTTTTGCCTTGAGCACTTCGTGTGGAGCACTTCGTCTGGAGCACTATGTCTAGAGCACCTCGTCTAGTGGACGTTCATCTGGAGCACTTTTGTCCGGAGTTCTTTCGTCTGGAGCATTTCGTCTAAAGCACTTTCATCTGGAGCACTTCGTCTGGAGCACTTTGCCTGGAGCACTTTGCCTAGAGCACTTCGTTTAGAGCATTTCATCGCGTACCGCTCGTGACCAGGGAACGTAGTGGTGACGCCGAGGTCCTGAAGACAGCCGACACCAACTAAGTTCCTGGAGAACGAAGGGATGTGCAGGCCTGTAAGAGAACCTGAGGGAACCGCCGGACAGCGAAGGGTAGTGTAGCTGTGAGCAACTACAAGACCAGAGGAGGGGTCCGCAAGGGCGACAGCGGCATGCACAGCAAGCGGTGTGAGGGCGGCGTGGTCGCGGAAGAAACAAGCTGACGCACCGGAGTCTAGAGTGAAGGACATCGGCGCCGTAGTGGCCGACAACGGAGGAGCAAGGGTAGAGCCTAGGCTAGACAACGCAAGGTGTCCTACGCCTGACGCAGCAGGGGAGTCTGGACTACACACAGGTGCTACGCCTAAGCTAAAGAACGCAGAGTAACACGATCCGGAAACACTCGAAGCGTCAGCATACAAAGAATGCAAGGAAGAAGTAATCTGATCCATGTCTAAGTCAAAACAAGCACACCATGGCGCAGCAAGTTGGGCCAGTCACGAAGGTCCAGGGCGGGGCCAAAGCGGCGACGGAAGAGGTCGTCGCGGTGGCGGAAGCAGCGGGCGGAGGCGTGCGAACAACTCGCACGCCACTTTGGTGGTTGGCAAACCACTCGCACACTACTCTTCTGGGGGGTGGCAAACCACTCGCACGCCACTTTCGAGGGGTGGAAAATGACTCGCACGCAACTCTGGAAGGTGGCAAACAACTCGCACGCAACTTTTGAGGGGTGGCAAACCACTCGCACACCACTCGGTGGGGTGGCAAACCACTCCCAAGCCACTCTGGGGGGTGGCAAACCATTTGCATGCCACTCTCAGAGGGGGGAAAACCACTTGCACGCCACTGTCAGGGGGTGGCAAACTTCTCGCACTCCACTCTAGGGGTGGCAAACCACTCGCGCGCCACTCTCGAGGGGTGGCAAACCACTTGTACGCCACTCTGGGGGGTGGCAAACCACTCGCACACCAATTGGAGGGTGGCAAACCACTCGCACGCCACCCTTGGGGGTTTAGGAATGGTTTGCCACCACTCAAAGTGGCTTGGGAGTGGTTTGCCACCCCGCCCTGTGGCGTGCGAGTAATTTGCCACCCCAAGTGGCGTGCGAGTGGTTTGCCACCCCCTCGAGTGGCGTGCGAGAGGGTTGCCCCCCTCCAGGATTTGCGTGCGAGTGATAAGCAACCTCTCCGAGTGGCGTGCGAGTGGTTTGCCACCCCTAGAGTTGAGTGCGAGTGGTTTGCTACCCCTCGAGTGTGGCGGGCAAGTGGTTTGCCACACCCCGAGAGTGGCGTGCGAGTGGTTTGCCCCCCTCTGAGAGTGGCATGCGAATGGTTTGCCACCCCCCAGAGTGGCTTGGGAGTGGTTTGCCAACCCACCGAGTAGCGTGCGAGTTGTTTTCCATCCCCACGAGTTGGGTGCGAGTGGTTTGCCACCCCCCAGAGTGGCGTCTGAGTGGTTTGCCACCCCCCTAGAGTGGCGTGCGAGTGGTTTGCCACCCCCCGATTGGCTTGGGAGTGGTTTGCCACCCCCCTAAGAGTGGCGTGCGAGTGGTTTCCCAACCCCCGATTGGCGTTCGAGTGGTTTGCCACCCCTCAAAAGTGGCGTGCGAGTTGTTTGCCACCTCCCAGAGTGGCGTGCGAATGTTTTTCCACCCCTCGAAACTGGCATGCGAGTGGTTTGCCAACCCCCTGAAGAGTAGCATGCGAGTGGTTTGCCACCCACCAAAGTAGCGTGCGAGTTTTTTGCCAATCCCACGAGTGGGATGCAAGTGGCTTGCCACCCCCCAGAGTGGCGTGTGAGTGATTTGCCACCCCCCAAGAGGCGTGCGAATGGTTTGCCACCCCCCAGAGTGGCTTGGGAGTGATTTGCCACCACCCCGAGTGTTGTGCGAGTGGTTTGCCACCCCCCTAAGATTGGCGTGCGAGTGGTTTGCCACACCCCCGAGTGGCATGCGAGTGGTTTGCCACCCGCTGAGAGTGGCGTGTGAGTTATTTGCCACCCCCCGAGGGTGGCATGCTAGGGGTTTTTCCACCCCCCCGATTGGCGTGCGAGTGGTTTGCCACCCCCCAGAGTGGCTAGGAAGTGGTTTGCCACCCCCCAGAGTGGCGTGCGAGTGGTTTGCCACTCCCCAGAGTGGCATGCGAGTGGTTGGCCAACCCCCGAGTGTGGCGTGGGAGTGGTTTCCCACCCTCCGACAGTGGCGTGCGAATGGTTTGCCATCTCTCAGAGAGGCTTGGTAGTGGTTTGCCACCCCCCAGAGTGGCTTGGGAGTGGTTTGCCACCCCCCGGAGTGTTGTGCGAGTGGCGTGCGACCGGTTTGCCACCCACCGAAAGTGGCATGCGAGTGGTTTGCCAACCCCCCGAGTGGCGTGCGAGTAGTTTGCCACCCTCCAAGATTGGCGAGCGAGTTAAGTGCGAGTGGTTTGCCACCTTGCAGTATGACGTGCGAATGGTTTGCCACCCCGGAGTGTGACGTGCGAGTGGTTTCCACCCCCCGAGAGTGGCGTGCGAATGGTTTGCCACCCCTCAGAGTGGCTTGGGATTGGTTTGCCACCCCCTCGAGTGGTGTGCGAGTAATTTGCCACCCCCCAAGTGGCGTGCGAGTGGTTTGCCACACCACCGAGTGGCGTGCGAGAAAGTTGCCACCCCCCAGAGTGGCGTGGGAGTGGTTTGCCACGCCCCGAGAATGGCGTGCGAGTGGTTTGCCGCCCCCTGACAGTGGCGTGCAAGTGGTTTGCCACCCCCCAAGAGTGGCGTGCGAGTTGTTTGCCACCCCCTGAGAGTGTTGTGTGAGTGGTTTGCCACCCCCCGAGAGTGGCATGCGAGTGGTTTGCCACCCCCCCGATTGGCGTGCGAGTGGTTTGCCACCCCCTAGAGTGGCGTGCGAGTGGTTTGCCACCCCCCGAGAGTGGCGTGCGAGTGGTTTGCCACCCCCTGATAGTGGCATGCGAATGGTTTGCCACCCCCCAAAGTTGCTTGGGAGTGGTTTGCCACCCCCCAGAGTGGCGTGCGAGGGGTTTGCCACTCCCCAGAGTTGCATGCGAGTGGTTTTTAAACCCCGAGAGTGGCGTGGGAGTGGTTTGCCACCCTCCGAGAGTGGCCCGCGAATGGTTTGCCACCCCTCAGAGAGGCTTGGGAGTGGTTTGCCACCCCCCCCATGTGGCGTGCGACAGGTTTGCCACCCACCGAGAGTGGCGTGCGAGTGGTTTGCCATCACACCGATTGGCGTGCGAGTTTTTTGCCACCCCCTAGAGTGGCATGCGAGTGGTTTGCCACCCCCCGAGAGTGGCGTGTGAGTGGTTTGCCACCCCTTGATAGTGGCATGGGAATGGTTTGCCACCCCCCAAAGTCGCTTGGGATTGGTTTGCCACCCCCCAGAGTGGCGGCAAGTGGTTTGCCACTCCCAAGAGTGGCATGCGAGTGGTTTGCCAACCCTCGAGAGTGGCTTGAGAGTGGTTTGCCACACTCCGAGATTGGCGTGCAAATGTTTTGCCACCCCCCCAGAGAGGCTTGGGAGTTGTTTTCCACCCAACCGAGTTGCGTGCGACTCGTTTGCCACCCACCGAAAGTGGCATGCGAGTGGTTTGCCATCCCCCCGAGTGGCGTTCGAGTGGTTTGCCACCCTCCAAGTTTGGCGTGCGAGTGGTTTACCACCCTACAAGAGTGGCGTGCGAATAGTTTGCCACCCCCCGAGAGTCGCGTGCGAATGGTTTGCCACCCCGCAGAGTGGCTTGGGAGTGGTTCGCAACCCCCCGAGTGGTGTGCGAGTGGTTTGCCACCCCCCCGAGGGTGGCGTGCGAGTGGTTTTACACCCCCTGATTGGCGTGCTAGTGGTTTGCCATCCCCCAGAGTGGCATGCGAGTGGTTTGCCACCCCTTGAGAGTGGCGTGCGAGTGGTTTGCCACCCTCAAAGATTGGCGTGCGAGCGGTTTGCCACCCTCCAAAAGTGGCGTGCGAATAGTTTGCCACCTCCCCATAGTGGCGTGCGAATGGTTTGCCACCCCTCAGAAAGGCTTGGGAGTGGTTTGCCACCCCCACGAGTGGCGTGCGACTTCTTTGCCACCTACCGATAGTGGCGTGCGAGTGGTTTGCCATCCCCCGAAGTGGCATTCGAGTGGTTTGCCACCCTCTAAGATTGGCGTTTGAGTGGTTTGCCACCCTCCAAGAGTGGTGTGCGAATAGTTTGCCACCCCGCAGTGTGACGTGCGAGTTGTTTGCCATCCCGCAGTGTGACGTGCGAGTGGTTTGCCACCCTCCAAGAGTTGCGTGCGAGAGGTTTGCCAACCCCCAAAGTGGCGTGCGAGAGGTTTGCCACCACCAAAAGTGGCGTGGGAGTGGTTTGCCACACTGCGAGACTGGCGTGCGAATGGTTTGCCACCCCTCAGAGAGGCTTGGGAGTGGTTTGCCACCCCCGCGAGTGGTGCGAAAGAGTTTTAGTGAACAAGATCCTAAATGAAAAAACAGGTTGTTGTTTGGTGGGGTACCACTCAAGAACTTGGACATGCGAAAACGCTCGAGATACCATAACTTCCCACACACCTGGGTTTTGCATCCGAGCACAGGCCAGCATGCTCTTGAGCCCATACACTAACCATGCATGTGAAAAGCAAGAGGTTTGAGCATGCTCAATAGCAAGATAACCAAGTTGAGGTCTCATAGGAATATGCTGAAGTACTGGAAAAAGGAACACATACAATACCATTACATTTTGCATACTTAGGTTTTGGATCTGAGCACAAGCCATGATTATCTTGAGCCCATGCACTAACTGTTCATGCAAAACAAGGGCTTAGAAATTGCTTTGTATATGAAAAACAACATGAAAAGTTGAGGTTTTGTTGGGCAATGCTCAAGGGTTCAGTCATGGAACAATGGTTGACATAGTATAACTTCCCAACCACTTGGATTTTGGATCTGAGCACAAGCCATGATGCTCTTGAGGCCATACACTAGCTATGTATACAAAGGGAAAGAGTTTTGGTGAACAATATCGTAAATGAAAAAACAGGTTTTTAGTTAATGGGGTACACTTCAAGAACTTGGACATGCGAAAACGCTCGAGATACCATTACTTCCCACACACCTGGGTTTTGCATCCGAGCACAGGCCAGCATGCTCTTGAGCCCATACACTAACCATGCATGCAAAAAGCAAGATGTTTGAGCACGCTCAATAGCAAGATAACCAAGTTGAGGTCTCGTAGAAAAATGCTCAAGTACTGGAAATAGGAACACATACAATACCATTGCTTTTTGCCCACTTAGGTTTTGGATCTGAGCACAAGCCATGACTATCTTGAGCCCATGCACTAGCTGTTTATGCAAAACAAGGGCTTAGAAATTGCTTTGTTTCTGGAAAACAAAATGAAAAGTTGAGGTTTTGTTGGGCAATGCTCAAGTGTTCAGTCATGGGACAATAGTTGACATACTATAACTTCCCAACCACTTGGATTTTGGATCTGAGCACAAGCCATGATGCTCTTGAGGCCATACACTAGCTATTACGCAAAGGGAAAGAGTTTTAGTGAGCAAGATCCTAAATGAAAAAACAGGTTGTTGTTTGGTGGGGTACCACTCAAGAACTTGGACATGCAAAAACGCTTGAGATACCATAACTTCCCACACACCTGGGTTTTGCATCCGAGCACAGGCCAGCATGCTCTTGAGCCCATACACTAACCATGCATGCAAAAAGCAAGATATTTGAGCACGCTCAATAGCAAGATAACCAAGTTGAGGTCTCGTAGAAAAATGCTCAAGTACTGGAAAAGGGAGCACATATCATACCATAATTTTTTGCACACTTAGGTTTTGGATCTGAGCACAAGCCACGATTATCTTGACCCCATGCACTAACAGCTCATGCAAAACAAGGGCTTAGAAATTGCTTTGTATCTGAAAAACGAAATGAAAAGTTGAGGTTTTGTTGGGCAATGCTCAAGTGTTCAGTCATGGGACAATAGTTGACATACTATAACTTCCCAACCACTTGGATTTTGGATCTGAGCACAAGCCATGATGCTCTTGAGGCCATACACTAGCTATGTATGCAAAGGGCCCTGAGTGAACAAGATCCTAAATGAAAAAACAGGTTGTTGTTTGGTGGGGTACCACTCAAGAACTTGGACATGCGAAAACGCTCGAGATACCATAACTTCCCACACACCTGGGTTTTGCATCCGAGCACAGGCCAGCATGCTCTTGAGCCCATACACTAACCATGCATGTGAAAAGAAAGATGTTTGAGCACGCTCAATAGCAAGATAACCAAGTTGAGGTCTCGTAGGAAAATGCTCAAGTACTGGAAAAAGGAACACATACAATACCATTACATTTTGCACACATAGGTTTTGTTGGGCAATGCTCAAGTGTTTAGTTTTAGGACAATAGTTGACATACTATAACTTCCCAACCACTTGGATTTTGGATCTGAGCACAAGCCATGATGCTCTTCAGGCCATACACTAGCTAAAGAAAGAGTTTTTGTTAACATTCTAAATGAAAAAACAGGTTGTTGTTTGGAAGCGAAGCGAAGCTAAGCAAAGCTAAGCGCAGCTAAGCGAAGCAAAGCGAAGCGAAGCAATGCTAAGCAAAGCTAAGCGAAGCGATGCGAAGATAAGCGAAGAGAGGCAAAGCGAATCTAAGCGAAGCGAAGCGAAGCTAAGCGAAGCTAAGAGAAGCGAAGCGAAGCGTAGCTAAGCGAAGCGAAGCTAAGCAAAGCAAAATTAAGCGAAGCAAAGCGAAGAGAAGCGAAGAGAAGCGAAGCGAAGCTAAGCGAAGCAAAGCGAAGCGAAGCGAAGCTAAGCAAAGCTAAGCGAAGCGAAGCAAAGATAAGCGAAGAGAGGCAAAGCGAAGCTAAGCGAAGCGAAGCGAAGCTAAGCGAAGCTAAGAGAAGCGAAGCGAAGAACAGCTATGCGAAGCGAAGCTAAGCAAAGCGAAGTTAAGCGAAGCGAAGCGAAGAGAAGCGAAGAGAAGCGAAGCGAAGCTAAGCGAAGCAAAGCGAAGTGAAGGGAAGCTAATCGCAGCGAAGCGAAGAGAAGCATAGAGAAGCGAAGCGAAAAGAAGCAAAGCTAAGAGAAGCAATGCGAAGCTAAGCGCAGGTATGCGAAGCGAAGCGAAGCTAAGAGAAGCAAAGCGAATCTAAGCGCAGCTATGCGAAGCGAAGCGAAGCGAAGCGAAGCTAAGGGAAGCAAACTGAAGCTAAGAGAAGCAAAGCAAAGCTAAGCGAAGCGAATCTGAGCTAAGCGAAGTGAAGCTTAGCGAAGCTAAGCAAATCTAAGCGAAGCTAAGCGAAGCGAAGCAATCTTGTTAGGATTAAGGACGGAGTCCAGGTGAACTTAGGAGCTAGAATTACTCAAAATATAAATCCGAAATTCTGGACAGAATAGTCGTCTTCACAAGAAACGACGTCGACGAAAAACTAGCTGTTCGAATGTCGTCAAAATCGGATATGTTGTAGCTTGTAATGTCGTGCAAAAAGAAGCGAAGCTAAGAGAAGCAAAGCAAAGCTAAGCGCAGGTATGCGAAGCGAAGCGAAGCAAAGCGAAGCTAAGCGAAGCGAAGCGAAGCTAAGGGAAGTGAACCGAAGCTAAGGGAAGCGAAGCGAAGCTAAGCGGAGCGAAGTGAAGCTCGGCGAAGCTAAGCAAAGCAAAGCAAAGCTAAGCAAAGCTAAGCGAAGCTAAACGAATCGAAGCGAAGCGAATCTAAGCGAAGCTAAGCGAATCGAAGCTAAGCGAAGCAAAGCGAAGGGAAGCGAAGCAAAGTGAAACGAAGCAATGCTTAGCAAAGCGAAGTGAAGCAAAGCTAAGCGAAGCTAGGCGAAGCTAAGCAAAGCGAAGCGAAGCTAAGAGCAGCTAAGCGAAGCTAAGCGAAGCAAAGCGAAGCTATGCGAAGCGAAGCAAAGCTAAGCGAAGCGAAGCGAAGCTAAGCAAAGCGAGGCTAAGCGAAGCGAACAGGAAGCTAAGCAAAGCTAATCGAAGCAAAGCTAAGCGTTGCGAACATGAAGCTAAGCGAAGCTAAGCGAAGCGAAGTGAAGAGAAGCTAAGCAAAGCGAACACGAAGCTAAGCGAAGCTAATCGAAGCGAAGCGAAGCGAAGCGAAGCGAAGCTAAGCGAAGCGAACACAAAGCTAAGCGAAACTAAAAGAAGCGAAGAGAAGCGAAGCGAAGCTAAGCAAAGCGAAGCGAAGCTAAGCGAAGCTAAGAGAAGCGAAGCGAAGCTAAGCGAAGTGAGGCGAAGCTAAGCGAAGCTAAGGGAAGCTAAGCGAAGCGAAGCTAAGCGAAGCTATGCGAAGCGAATGGAAGCTAAGCGAAGCTAAGCGAAGCTAAGCGAAGCTAAGCGAAACTAAGCGAAGCTAAGCGAAGCGAAGATAATCGAAGCAAAGCTAAGCGAAGCGAAGCAAAGAGAAGCAAAGAGAAGCAAAGCAAAGAGAAGCGAAGCTAAGAGAAGCAAAGCAAAGCTAAGCTCAGCTATGCGAAGCGAAGCAAAGCTAAGCGAAGCTAAGGGAAGCGAACCAAAGCTAAGGGAAGCGAAACGAAGAGAAGCGAAGCGAAGGGAAGAGAAGCAAAGAGAAGTGAAGCGAAGCTAAGTGAAGCTAAGTAAAGCTAAGTGAAGTGAAGCTAAGTGAAGCTAAGTGAAGCTAAGTGAAGCTAAGCGAAGCGAAGAGAAGTATAGAGAAGCGAAGCGAAGCTAAGAGAATCAAAGAGAAGCTAAGCGCAGGTATGCGAAGTGAAGCGAAGCTAAGCGAAGCTAAGCGAAGCGAAGCAAAGCTAAGGGAAGCGAGCCGAAGCTAAGGGAAGCGAAGCGAAGCTAAGCGAAGCTAAGTGAAGCGAAGCAAAGCAAATTGAAACGAAGCAAAGCTAAGCGAAGCGAAGCGAAGCAAAGCAAAGCGAAGCGAAGCAATGCGAAGCGAAGCGAAGCGAAGCGAAGCGAAGCGAAGCGAAGCGAAGCGAAGCGAAGCGAAGCGAAGCGAAGCGAAGCGAAGCGAAGCGAAGCGAAGCGAAGCAAAGCGAAGCGAAGCGAAGCGAAGCTAAGCGAAGCTAAGAGAAGCTAAGCGAAGCTAATCGAAGCAAAGCGATGCGAAGCGAAGAAAAGCGATGCGAAGCGAAGCGAAGCTAAGGGAAGCTAAGGGAAGCCAAGTGAAGCGAAGGGAAGCGAAGCGAAGCTAAGCGAAGCGAAGAGAAGCATAGAGAAGCGAAGCAAAAAGAAGCAAAGCTAAGAGAAGCAAAGCGAAGCTAAGCGCAGGTATGCGAAGCGAAGCAAAGCAAAGCGAAGCTAAGCGAAGCTAAGCGAAGCGAAGCGAAGCTAAGGGAAGTGAACCGAAGCTAAGGGAAGCGAAGCAAAGCTAAGCGGAGCGAAGTGAAGCTCGGCGAAGCTAAGCAAAGCAAAGCAAAGCAAAGCATAGCTAAGCGAAGCTAAACGAAGCGAAGCGAATCGAATCTAAGCGAAGCTAAGCGAGTCGAAGCTAAGCAAAGGTAAGAGAAGCAAAGCGAAGCGAAGCGAAGCAAAGCTAAGCGAAGTGAAGCAAAGCTAAGCGAAGTGAAGCAAAGCTAAGCGAAGCTAGGCGAAGCAAAGTGAAGCTACGCGAAGCGAAGCGAAGCTAAGCGAATCTAAGCGAAGCTAAGCGAAGCGAAGCTAAGCAAAGCGATGCGAAACTAAGCGAAGCGAAGCGAAGCTATGCATAGCTAAGCGAAGCTACGCGAAGCGAAGCGAAGCAAAGTGAAGCGAAGCAAAGCTTAGCAAAGCGAAGCGAAGCAAAGCTAAGCAAAGCTACACGAAGCTAAGCAACGGGAAGCGAAGCTAAGAGAAGCGAAGCGAAGCGAAGCGAAGCGAAGCGAAGCGAAGCTAAGCGAAGCTAAGAAAAGCTAAGCGAAGCGAAGCGAAGCTAAGCAAAGCTAAGTGAAGCTAAGCGAAGCTAAGCAAAGCTAAGCAAAGCGAAGCGAAGGTAAGCGAAGCTAAGCGAAGGTAAGCGAAGGTAAGCGAAGCTAAGCGAAGCTAAGCGAAGCGAAGCTAAGCTAAGCCAAGCTAAGCGGAGCGAAGCGAAGCAAAGCGAAGCTAAGCGAATCGAAGCTAAGCGAAGCGAACAGGAAGCTAATTGAAGCGAAGCAAACAGGAAGCTAAGCGAAGCGAAGCGAAGCTAATCGATGCGAAGCGATGCGAACCGAAGCGAAGCGATGCGAAGCGAAACGAAGCTAAGGGAAGCTAAGGGAAGCGAAGCAAAGCGAAGCGAAGCGAAGCGAAGCGAAGCGAAGCGAAGCGAAGCGAAGCTAAGCGAAGCGAAGAGAAGCATAGAGAAGCGAAGCAAAAAGAAGCGAAGCTTAGAGAAGCATTGCGAAGCTAAGCGCAGGCATGCAAAGCGAAGCGAAGCTAAGGGAAGCGAACCGAAGCTAAGGGAAGCGAAGCGAAGCTAAGCGAAGCGAAGCGAAGCTAAGAAAAGCTAAGCGAAGCTAAGTGAAGCGAAGCGAAGCAAAGCTAAGCGAAGCAAAGCAAAGTTAAGCGAAGCTAAGCTAAGCGAAGCGAAGCTATGCGAAGCGACGCGAAGCTAAGCGAAGTGAAGCGAAGCAAAGAGAAGCGAACTGAAGCTAAGGAAAGTGAATCGAAGCGAAGCTAAGCAAAGCGAAGCAAAGCTAAGCGAAGCGAAGCAATGCTAGGCGAATCTAAGCGGAACTAAGCGAAGCTAAGCGAAGCTAGGTGAAGCTAAGCAAAGAGAAGCGAAGCGTTGCTAAGCGAAGCGAAGCTAAACAAAGCAAAGCGAAGTTAAGCGAAGCTAAGAGAAGCGAAGCTAAGTGAAACGAAGCGAAGCTAAGTGAAGCGAAGCGAAGTTAAGCGAAATGAAGCTTAGCGAAGTGAAGCTAAGTGAAACGAAGCGAAGAGAAGCAAAGCAAAGAGAAGCGAAGCGAAGAGATGCAAAGAGAAGCGGAGCAAAGAGAAGCAAAGCTAAGAGAAGCAAAACGAAGCTAAGCGCAGCTATGCGAAGGGAAGCGAAGCTAAGCGAAGCTAAGCGAAGTGAAGTGAAGCTAAGGGAAGCGAACCGAAGCTAAGGGAAGCGAAGCGAAGCGAAGCTAAGCGAAGCGAAGCAAAGCTAAGCGAAGCGAAGCAAAGCGAAACGAATCTAAGTGAAGCTAAGCGAAGCTAGGTGAAGCTAAGCGAAGCTAAGCGAAGCGAAACGAAGCCAAGCGAAGCTAAGCGAAGCGAAGCGAAGCGAAGCGAAGCCAAGCGAAGCTAAGGGAAGCTATTCAAAGCGAAGCTAACCGAAGCAAAGCAAAGCTAAGCGAATCAAAGTGAAGCGAAGCGAAGCTAAGCGAAGCCAAGCGAAGCCAAGCGAAGCTAAGCGAAGCGAAGCGAAGTTAAGCGAAGCGATGCTTAGCAAAGCGAAGCTAAGCGAAGCGAAGCAAAGAGAAGCAAAGAGAAGCGAAGCGAAGCTAAGCGAAGCTAAGCGAAGCTAAGCAAAGCGAAGCGAAGAGAAGCAAAGAGAAGCGAAGCGAAGAGAAGAGAAGCTAAGAGAAGCAAAGCGAAGCTAAGTGCAGCTATGCAAACTGCAGCGAAGCTAAGCAAAGCTAAGGGAAGCGAACCGAAGCTAAGGGAAGTGAAGCAAAGCTAAGCAAAGCTAAGCGAAGCTACGCGAAGCAAAGCGAAGCGAAGCGAAGCTAAGCAAAGCTAAGCGAGGCGAAGCGAAGAGAAGCGAAGAGAGGCAAAGCGAATCTAAGCGAAGCGAAGCGAAGCGAAGCGAAGCTAAGCGAAGCTAAGAGAATCGAAGCGAAGCGTAGCTAAGCGAAGAGAAGCAAAGAGAAGCGAAAGCGAAGCTAAGCGAAGCAAAGCGAAGTGAAGGGAAGCTAAGCGAAGCGAAGCGAAGAGAAGCATAGAGCAGCGAAGCGAAAAGAAGCAAAGGTAAGAGAAGCAAAGCGAAGCTAAGCGCAGGTATGCGAAGCGAAGCGAAGCTAAGCGAAGCTAAGAGAAGCAAAGCGAATCTATGCGCAGCTATGCAAAGCGAAGCAAAGTGAAGCGAAGCTAAGGGAAGCGAACTGAAGCTAAGGGAAGCAAAGCGAAGCTAAGCGAAGCGAAGCTAAGCGAAGCGAAGCAAAGCGAATCTAAGCTAAGCGAAGTGAAGCTTAGCGAAGCTAAGCGAAGTGAAGCTTAGCGAAGCTAAGCGAATCTAAACGAAGCTAAGAGAACCAAAGCGAAGCGAAGCAATCTTGTTAGGATTATGGACGGAGTCTAGGTGAACTTAGGAGCTAGAATTACTCAAAATATAAATCCGAAATTCTGGACAGAAAAGTCGTCTTTAGAAGAAACGACGTCGACGAAAAACTAGCTGTTGGAGTGTCGCGAAAATCAGATATGTTGTAGATTGTAATCTTAGCTACCGTTCTTGTTGTAGATTAATCTTTCCAGGGGGTTTTACCTCATCAAGCATATCTGCCCGTGGGGTCATGTGACTGGTGCAACCTGAATCAATCACCCAGTGCATGAGAGGGTGCATCACAACCTTTCCTACAGATCCCACATCACCCTCATGCCCATGCACATCCTCAACCATGAGAAACATCCCAGGATAGGTATTACCTTGTGCACCTTCACCTTGTGCACCTGAGCCTTGCACAGCGCCACCTTGTGCGCGTTCACCACTTGGCGACTACATGCCTGGAGGTGCCCATCCCTCCTGCCTGCTGAAGCACTTGAACCAAGGATGTCCGACCTTCTTGCAGTTCCAGCAGGTGCCCTCCATTCTGGTACTCCCCGTACCACCAGAGCTCTCATGCCCCTCATTATAGTCACCTCGGCCTCTACCTCTGCCAAAGCTCCTCCCACGGCCTCGGCCTCTCCAACCCCCTCTTCCTCTGCCGCGCCCTGCAGCTCCATACCCCTCAGCAGTCTTAGTGGCAGCACCGCCTCCCACATGGCGTCTGCGGAAGTCCTCCTGCAGAATCTGCTGCCTTAGCCACTCAGGTGTCCATTGATCTTGCTGAGAGTTGAGGGTAGGGATGAGGTTGTCCCAAGAGTTGTCCAACACCGAGATGATCTTGGTGCACTGCTGCAGCTGAGATACACTGCTGCCCGCTGCTGCCATCCTTGCATAGGTGTCCTTGATCTTGTCAAGGACCGGCTTCACATCGTCCCCTGGTCGCATGGAGATGGCAGCAAGTTCCTTCTCGAGCACGATCACCATCGGTAGAGTGTTGGGCTGAATCACATCACGTAGTAGTTTCCACGCCCTTGGACCCGAATCATCCGCTTCCACAAGATCCTTGATGTGCTCGAACATCTCCTTGTTGACCGATTGAAGGATGAGGTCAAAAAGCACCGCGCTTTTCTCAATCCACCGCTCACGTGCTTCGCCTTCTTCCAGCATCTTCTCCTCCCCAACAGCAATCTCCAGTAGCTTGTAGCGTTTGAAGGCACTCCTCATCCGCCCGCTCCATTCCTCATAGTTGGAGCCATCCAAAGCTTCAACTTTTGATGGCGGCAGCTCACTTGTCTTCTCAGGTACAGCTCCTCTTCCATTAGCATCTCCTCCTCTCTCATTCATCTTCTCCTTGAGAAATGACGAATTTCAGCTCCCCTTTGCTGTCCACACTCAGCTCCCTCGATATTTTCACAAGTGTCGGCGTCCACGAAATTTCGGCAGAGTTTCCCCTTAGCGGAAGACACATCCAACCTTTAGAACACCACTTAGGCACACCCACAGGCCATGGTAGGTCTAGAAAAGACTTCAAACTTCTGTAGACTCCTCTTAATGTCCTTAATATCGCTCTGATACCACTTGTTAGGATTAAGGACGGAGTCTATGTGAACTTAGGAGCTAGAATTACTCAAAATATAAATCCGAAATTCTGGACAGAAAAGTCGCCTTCACAAGAAACGACGTCGACAAAAACTAGCCGTTTGAATGTCGTGAAACTCCGATATGTTGTAGCTTGTAATCTTAGCTACCGTTCTCAATTTGAATCATGTCAATTGATGGAGTATTCGCGACGCTATGTCTTTCGATGCACTGGGGGGTAAGCTGTAGGAGGAGAACATAACTCAATCTCAAAAAGTTCAATCAAAGTTCAAGAATCTCACAAGGAATTGGAGGAGCAAGAGAAAGGTTGGGATGGAAGAAAGGGATGAGAGGGAAGGTCCCAAGAGAGTCCCCAACCAAGGTCCCAAGAGGGAAGCGAACTGAAGCTAAGGGAAGCGAAGCGAAGCTAAGCGAAACGAAGCGAAGCGAAGCGAATCTAAGCTAAGCAAAGTGAAGCTAAGCGAGGCGAAGCGAAGCTAAGCGAAGCGAAGCAAAGCTAAGCAAAGCGAAGCTACGCGAAGCAAAGCGAGGTTAAGTGAAGCAAAGCGTAGCGAAGCTAAGCGAAGCGACGCAAAACTAAGCAAAGCGAAGCGAAGCTAAGCGAAGCGAAACGAAGAGAAGCGAAGAGAGGCAAAGCAAAGCTAAGCGAAGCGTAGCTAAGCGAAGCTAAGAGAAGCGAAGCAAAGCGAAGCTAAGCGAAGCTAAGCGAAGCGCAGCAAAGAGAAGCGAAGAGAGGCAAAGCGAAGCTAAGCGAAGCGAAGCTAAGTGAAGCTAAGAGAAGCGAAGCGAAGCTAAGCAAAGTGAAGCGAAGCGAAGCAAAGCGAAGCTAAGCGAAGCGAAGAGAAGCGAAGAGAATAGAAGCATAGAGAGCGAAGCGAAACGAAGGGAAGCTAAGAGAAGCAAAGCGAAGCTAAGCGCAGGTATGCGAAGCGAAGCGAAGCTAAGCCAAGCTAAGCGAAGCGAAGCGAAGCGAAGCGAAGCTAAGGGAAGCGAACCGAAGCTAAGGGAAGCGAAGCGAAGCTAAGCGAAGAGAAGCGAAGCTAAGCAAAGCGAAGTGAAGCTAGGCGGAGCTAAGCTAAGCAAAGTGAAACGAAGCAAAGCTTAGCTAAGCTTAGCTAATCTTAGCGAAGCGAAGTGAAGCTAAGGGAAGCGAACTGAAGCTAAGGGAAGCGAAGCGAAGCTAAGCTAAGCGCAGCTATGCGAAGCGAAGCAAGGCTAAGCGAAGCTATGAGAAGCGAACGGAAACTAAGGAAAGCGAAGCGAAGCGAAGCTTAGCAAAGCGAAGCGAAGCTAAGCGAATCTAAGCGAAGCTAAGTGAAGAGAAGCGAAGCTAAGAAAAGTGAGGCGAAGCTAAGCGAAGCTAAGGGAATCGAAGTGAAGCTAAGCGAAGCTAAGCGAAGCCAAGCTAATCGAAGCAAAGCTAAGCGAAGCTAAGCAAAGCGAAGCGAAGGTAAGCGAAGCTAAGCGAAGCGAAGCAAAGAGAAGCAAAGAGAAGCAAAGCGAAGAGAAGCAGAGCTAAGAGAAGCAAAGCAAAGCTAAGCGCAGCTATGCGAAGCGAAGCAAAGCTAAGCGAAGCTAAGGGAAGCGAAACTAAGCGGAGCGAAGCGAAGCGAAGAGAAGCAAAGAGAAGCGAAGCGAAGCTAAGTGAAGCTAAGCAAAGCGAAGAGAAGCATAGAGAAGCGAAGCAAAGCTAAGCGCAGGTATGCGCAGTGAAGCGAAGCTAAGCGAAGCTAAGCAAAGCGAAGCGAAGCTAAGGGAAGCGAACGGAAGCTAAGGGAAGCGAAGCGAAGCTAAGCGAAGCTAAGCGAAGCCAAGCAAAGCAAAGGGAAACGAAGCAAAGCTAAGCGAAGCAAAGCAAAGCTAAGTGAAGCTAAGAGAAGCTAAGCGAAGCGAAGAGAAGCTAAGCAAAGCTAAGCGAAGCTAAGCGAAGCTAAGCAAAGCTAAGCAAAGCGAAGCGAAGGTAAGCGAAGCTAAGCGAAGCTAAGCGAAGCGAAGCGAGCAAAGGCCAGCATGCTCTTGAGCCCATACACTAACCATGCATGCCAAAAGCAAGATGTTTGAGCACGCTCAATAGCAAGATAACCAAGTTGAGGTCTCGTAGGAAAATGCTCAAGTACTGGAAAAAGGAACACATACAATACCATAACCTTTTGCACACTTAGGTTTTGGATCTGAGCACAAGCCACGATTATCTTGAGCCCATGCACTAACTGTTCATGGGAAAAAAGAGCTTAGAATTTGCTTTGTATGTGAAAAACGAAATGAAAAGTTGAGGTATTTTTGGGCAATGCTCTAGTGTTTAGTCATGGGACAATAGTTGACATACTATAACTTCCCAACCACTTGGATTTTGGATCTGAGCACAAGCCATGATGCTCTTGAGGCCATACACTAGCTATGTATGCAAAGGGAAAGAGTTTTGGTGAACAATATCCTAAATGAAAAAACAGGTTGTTGTTTGGTGGGGTACCACTCAAGAACTTGGATATGCAAAAACGCTTGAGATACCATAACTTCCCACACATCTGGGTTTTGCATCCGAGCACAGGCCAGCATGCTCTTGAGCCCATACACTAACCATGCATGCCAAAAGCAAGATGTTTGAGCACGCTCAATAGCAAGATAACCAAGTTGAGGTCTCGTAGGAAAAT